>CM026078.1:35984786-36373577 GCA_014839685.1 Anableps anableps
ACGGAGGGATGGACGGACAGATGGACGGACGGACGAGCGGACGGATGGACAGACGAACGGATGGACGGACAGACAGACGGAAGGACGAGCGGACAGACGGACGAGCGGACGGACGAGCGGACGGACGGACGGACGAGCGGACGGATGGACGGACGGACGAGCGGACGGATGGACGGACGGACGGACGAGCGGACGGACGGGCAGGCGGGCGGACGCTCGCTCGCTCGCTCCCCCAGCGGTGACCTCTGCCCCCAGCCTGTCCCAGGAGCTGAGCAGCCCGGAGCAGAGCGCCGAGCTGCGGCCGCAGAGCCGGGCCGTGGTCTGGAGGATCCCTCGCTTCTCCGGAGGAACCCAGCTGTCCGCCCTGTTCAAGGTGAGCTGCTCCGTTCCTGCGCGGTCCGGTACCAGAACCGGCCCGCCCAGAACCGGCCGAGAGAGGCGTGGTGCTGTGAGCTTCGTCGCCACTTTTACCGTCGTCTTCGTCGGAGCAGGCGGCGTCTGAACGGTGCCACCGCCAGAACCGTCTGGGTCCTTCTCTAACCGGGTCGTCTCTTCCTGTGTCTCAGCTGGAGGTCCCCGGTCTCAGCTCGGCCTCCATGCTGGAGGTGGGTCCGGTCGGGCTGAGCTTCGAGCTGCCCAAATGGACCGGTACCGGACTGCAGATCCGCTTCCTGCGCCTGTCTCCCATCCATCCCGGCCCGTCGCAGCGCTGGGTCCGATACGTCACGCACTCCGACTCCTACATCATCCGGATCTGACCCGGCTGCACCGTGTCTGGGTTGTTCTGACCCGCCTTGTCCCTAAAACTGTGTACACTGTCAAAGTTCTGTTGGACTGAGCCGGACTTCATGTTTGGTGTTTTTGGACCTGTAACAGCAGAGCGCTGAGTCCAGAACCAAGAGGAAGTTCTGTGCTGATTCAGTCCGATCACGCTCACAGACCCGTTCCACTTCTGCTTTAGAACTTCCGCCTGCTAATGATTCACCGGCCGACCCGGATCAGCGCCGGCGGAGCCGTAGGCCCGGCCCGATACACTGGGCTCATCCTTTCCTCTGAGGGTCCCACAGGAAGGCCCGCGGTTCTGATCTGGAACAGCAACAGGAAGTGGAAGAGGCTGCAGAGATAGCAGGAATCGGGTCAGCTCTGGACTTCCTGATGGAAACAGTTCTGACAGGCCCGGTTCTGCAACGCCTCCAGAACATGCTGCTGCTCTGCTCTTATTCAGGAAAAATGAACCAGAACCAGAACCGGGCCCCAGGTTAGTCTGAGCTCCTCCGACCCGCCCTGAGGAACTCCTGGAACCTTCAGCTCTAACACAGCCAGAACCGGGCCAGAACTGTCACACTGTTTCCCTCCAGATCCAGAGGTGTCCAGAACCAGTGGTCCAGGCCCGGTATCCTTCATGTTTTAGTTCATACCTGTGCGGTTCGTTAGCAGAACCTCTGCAGAACTTTGACCCGCTGGGGAGGTAGTTGGACCCTCGGAACCAGCTGTGTTGGGGCAGAGACTCATGCAAGACGACACCGGTTCTGGAGGATTGGACCTGGACACTATGAGTCACAGTCAGAAGTATTTAGCAACTCAAGTTCTGAGTGACGGATCAGAACCTCTGAGTTAAGGTTCTGACCCGATTCTGGTATTTTAAAGACTGAGTGAAAATTAAGAAATTTTTCCAAATCTGTTGTTTTCATCACTTAAAGCTTCAAACTTTATTTTTAAAACACTTTTCATCCAGTCTGACGGTAAAACTTCTACGAACCTCTGACCTTTGACCTCGACGTGGAGGAGGAGGGTGGAGTCATTTCCGGATAGTAATACTGCAGTAAAAGTACTCTGCAAAGTTCCTTTATTTGAAAAAGTTACTCACGGAGCTAGTTTTTCGTTAGCGTTTTGCTAACTTTGAAAACATTTAGCAGGTTGGTTCCACTACATTCATTTTCCAGATAAATTCTAAGGCGCTAATTTACTCGGCTGTTTTGTAAACTTTCATTTGAATAAAGTTCAATGTCTGTGTTGAAGTTTTGGTTCTCGACTGTTCTTCAAGTAGTTAGACGTTTATATTCATGCCGTTATCTTGGAGGCCTATCTAATGATGTGCTGGTGCTTTCTGACCAGAGCCCTGCATGCTCAGCTAAGCTAAATCAGCAACAGAGTTAGCAAAACTCAATAACTCTAAAACTGAAACCATGAGTGAAAGGTTGGTTCCAAAGAATCACCTCCTGAAGCACAAACCTTGCAGGTTGGGGGTGTAATGACCAGTTTAGTCCTGAAGGAGGCGATAGAACTTGTGTCTTCAGCACATGGTGAGTAACAATATGATTGAATTTAACACTTAAGCATTAGCTTCAGCTAAATGTTGTGTTGGTGGAGAGCTTTAGCGTTAGCTTCAGCTAAATATTGTGTTGGTGGAGAGCTTTAGCATTAGCTTCAGCTAAATATTGTTTTGGTGGAGAACTTTAGTGTTAGCTTTAGCTAAATGTTGTGTTGGTGGAGAGCTTTAGCTTTAGCTTCAGCTAAATATTGTTTTGGTGGAGAACTTTAGTGTTAGCTTTAGCTAAATGTTGTGTTGGTGGAGAGCTTTAGCGTTAGCTTCAGCTAAATATTGTGTTGGTGGAGAGCTTTAGCATTAGCTTTAGCTAAATGTTGTGTTGGTGGAGAGCTTTAGCATTAGCTTCAGCTAAATATTGTTTTGGTGGAGAACTTTAGCGTTAGCTTTAGCTAAATGTTGTGTTGGTGGAGAGCTTTAGCGTTAGCTTTAGCTAAATGTTGTGTTGGTGGAGAGCTTTAGCATTAGCTTCAGCTAAATATTGTTTTGGTGGAGAACTTTAGTGTTAGCTTTAGCTAAATGTGTTGGTGGAGAGCTTTAGCATTAGCTTCAGCTAAATATTGTTTTGGTGGAGAACTTTAGTGTTAGCTTTAGCTAAATGTTGTGTTGGTGGAGAGCTTTAGCATTAGCTTCAGCTAAATATTGTTTTGGTGGAGAGCTTTAGCGTTAGCTTTAGCTAAATGTTGTGTTGGTGGAGAGCTTTAGCATTAGCTTCAGCTAAATATTGTTTTGGTGGAGAACTTTAGCGTTAGCTTTAGCTAAATGTTGTGTTGGTGGAGAGCTTTAGCGTTAGCTTCAGCTAAATGTTGTGTTGGTGGAGAGCTTTAGCATTAGCTTCAGCTAAATATTGTTGGTATGGCACCCCCCCATCTTTCCCAGCTGACTGTGGGACGTTCTCCCTGTGTTCAGCGGTTCTCTGTCCATTAGCAGTGTCCTGTATCGGTAAAGTTGTAATAACTCACCTGCAGGATCATCATTGATTGTTTTTGCATCAAACTGTCAGTTTTCTGGTCTGATTTCCTCTGACTGAATCCTCCAGATGTTCCAGCATATCCTGGGAATAACCTGACCCCCACAGGAACGCTGGGGTCCACGAACCCACTGTAAAGCACGGTGGTGGAGGGCTGATGACCGGGGAACCCTGCAGATACTGAGTGGAGCATGAAAGGACTCTAGAGCTACAGCTGAGGCTCGGGCCAAACCGGGTCATCACCAGAACCATGACCAGCAAAACAGAAGCAAGGTGCTGCAGTGGCCTAGTCAAAGTCCAGACCTCAGCCTGACTCAAATGCTGTGGTGGAACCTCAGAGTGGACCATAACAGGAGGTTCTGCTGCACTGGTTCCCTCTAACTGGGCCTCATAAAGGAGCTCCTCCAGAAGTGGGTCATAAAACCAACCATGCAGGCTGACCTCTGACCTCTGGATGGACAGAGGAACCTGCTGAGGAACCTTTGGGTTCTGGACGGATGGACCTGGACCTCCTCACCTGCTCTGGCGACAGAACTCTGAAGTGATCAGGGCTCCATGAGTCCAGATCCACGACCTGGAAAACAGGATTGTTATTCTGACCCGTTTTACTTCCTGCCAGGCAGCAGAAGGTTCCAGATGTTCCGTCCGTCGTCCAGCTGCTTGTCCGGAACGTTCCAGATGTTCCTCGTCCCAGCATGCAGGCGGACTCTCCTCTTCCTCCGCAGCCAGAAGGAGAGTCGAGGTTCTGGGGGGCGAGAAGTGAAGGAACATCTGATGGAGATCTCGCTGCCCTCGGAGACTCTGGTTCTCCAGGAACCAGCAGCACCACGACTGGCAGGAGGAGCTGAGGAGGTTCTGGTCGGGATGGAGACCCAGGTTCCGGACACGGAATCACTTCTGACCTGGAACCGGCTTGAAAGATTTGGACCAAAAATACAATACTTATTTTTTTATTTTTTTTTATTATTTTTAATTGAGCAATTTTGATCATTTTAATGATTGTAGTTTCCATAGCAACCGAAACTAGTCACCTTTAATGAGGCTTATGATCAAATATCAGCATAAACTGAAGGCTGCGACCAAAACAGTAAAAACGAAGTTTAAACCTCGGGGTCAACCGCTCTTCTCATCTTTTCATGTTCAGCTATTAAACACTGAAGCTATTTTCTGGTTTTCAACTCGGAACCAGCTGGAGTCCTCCAGCAGAACCCGGACTCTCCGGGTTCCCAGCCAGCAGGACCGGTTCTGCTGGTTCTGACCTCAGATAAGCAGAAGGAAGCGAATCAGCGGCTCCAGATCTGCTGCCTCAGCTGTTCTGGAAAACAACAACTAGCTGGACAGAACCGGTCCTGGGTCAGAACCCTGACAAGCAGGCGTGTTCCGGTCCAGTCACATGACATCAGGAGCGAGACTGAGGAATATTCATACATGAGCTTTCTGCCATTGTGGGTATTTTCTCTTTCATAATGAGCCTTCATGCTTCTGCTGTGTCACTGAAATCATTTTCTTTCATCTGCATCATTTATTTATTTAGATTTGTTATTTTTAACTGTTCTCCAGAAACTGGTCGGGAAACGCAGACTTTTATAGAAACAAGGAAAAACTGAATAAGGAATAAATGATATTTGAATATTTAAATGTAATAAAAATTTTAAAAGATTATTATTGATCCGTTTTGCGTTTATTTACACACATGTTGCTTGTGTGACTCCTCTGTCCTTCACTGCGGGATCTGTGGCCCTTCTGTCCCCGGCGTCAGTTGGTCCCGAACCGGGTCCAGTTCGGGTTCTGCTCTTGGCCCGGTTTCTCCCGGATGAATCATGATCTGCTGAACATTTCACGCATCGTGTTGACATGTTGGAGGACTCCGCGTTGCGCAACCTGCAGCCTGCGCATTCACACACAGGTTTCTGTTTCTGGCCCCCAATCTGGACCGAGTCCTTCAGGAACCTTAAAGCCGAGTTCTAACCTTCGCAGCTGCAGTGAAACTGCGCGGGGTCCTCGGTAGTGCGGGTTAACGGCGCGGTCGGTCCTCACAGAGACCGGAAGCCCGCTCTCGCACACACAGCCGTTGCGGAAGCTCGGAGCAGCCGAGGCGGGCGGCGCTAAAACCCATTAGCATACTAAGCAGTTCTGGGTGGATGGACGGCTGAACGGAGCCTCCCGAACCGCACCGACACCGCCTGACAACCAACAACACACCGCCGGCTCAGGCCTCATTTTGTCGGGATTCTGCTGCCGTCCGCCTGCCGAGGAGATGGGGGACAAGGCGGGCACCAGGTAGGTCTGTTAGCCGCTGTTAGCTGCGGTTCCTACGGGCTGAGCTAACGTTAGCCGCTCTGCTGGTTCTGGACTGGGGGAACTGGGACGGCCGGGACCTGCGGGTTTAACTGTTTTATTGGAAGGGGGAACCCGAACCAGGGCGAACAGAACCCTCAGAGCCCGGTTCGGGTCAGTTCCCCCTGAGGACGCCGAGGCTGCGAGCGAAATTAGCCCCGCAGCAGGGTGGGGTTAGCGGGGCAGCCCAGGCTCCAGAACCGGGCTGACCAGAACCACTGGTCTGGGACTGGACCAGGTTCGGGTCGTGGGTGGAAAACACGACCCGACATGAACGCTGGTGGGCGGAATGGACTCCTGGAAATCCTGGAATCTCACGGAGATTCCCGGTATTCCTGTCCGGGAACACACCGAGCTGCTTCGGTTAAATATCCGCCTGGGTCTGCATTCACCTGCTGGTTCCGATCCAGCTGGAGGAGCGGGTCGGTTTGGGCTCAGTTCCTGGTTTGAACCCAGTAAACAGGAAGCCAGCCTCATGGTCTTATGGCTCCTGGAGAAACATTCAAGGCTTTCAAGGTTCCTGTTGAACCATGACCAGAACCGGACCGGTGGATCCCACCAACCTGCTGGCGAACCTGCTGCAGACTGAGGCAGGTGGATGGAGTGGTACCAGGAACTCTGATTCCCAGTTTCACATCCTGGTTTCAGGAGTTTCCAGGTCTCCTTCCATGGAAATCCAGGAATCGGTTCATATATTAGTTCATGTATTGGTTCAGTAAACGGTTCAGGAATCAGTTCAGGGACCGGTTCATGTATTGGTTCAGGAATCGGTTCATGTATTGTTTCAGTAAACGGTTCAGGGACCGGTTCAGGAATCGGTTCAGGGACCGGTTCAGGAATCGGTTCATGTATTGGTTCAGGAATCGGTTCATGTATTGGTTCAGGAATCGGTTTAGGAATCAGTTCAGGGAACGGTTCAGGAATCGGTTCATGTATTGGTTCAGGAATCGGTTCATGTATTGGTTCAGGAATCGGTTTAGGAATCAGTTCAGGGATCGGTTCATGTATTGGTTCAGGAATCGGTTTAGGAATCAGTTCAGGGATCGGTTCAGGAATCGGTTCAGGGTTCGGTTCAGGAATCGGTTCATGTATTAGTTCAGGGATCGGTTCAGGAAACTTTTATTGATCCCAAAGGGAAGCTAAATGTCCCATAACTCGGATCATTCAAATATCCTCAGAGTGGTTGTGGATGGGGCTGCAGTCAGTGTTGCAGGGAATCTTAGAGGTCTCTGACTGAAGACTGTTGCTGTATGACAGCTTCAAGCTAACATGCTAACAGCTGTCGGGAAGTGGTTGCTTAGTAACTCCAAACCTTTAAGGATAAAGTGACCAGAACCAGAACCGGCTGTGATCCATTTGATCCCACCAGAAAGGTTCTGGCGAAGATCCGAAGCCGCCGAGAACCTCGGGTTCTGACAGTTCCCTCGCTTTACTGCTTTAATGAGCCGACAGCTGGTTCTGTTTCCATTCTGTCCGGTTCCCATGAAAACAGTCCTGATCCAGTGATTCCAGAACCGTTCCTGACTGAGCCTCCAGTTGACCTTCAGGAAAACCTGGACCAGAACCGGGTCAGACAGCAGCCTGAGGTCCGACTGGTCTCGGCCCAACCTTCTGGAGCGGTTCTGGAGGAGACCGGACCCTTTAGGACAGTGCATTGGATCTCCAGGCTCTTAGAGCTCGTGGTTCTGGAGAGGCTGTATCTCCAGCAGAGGCAGAGGGAGGCTCTGTTGTGTCGGATCAGAACCAGCAGCAGCAATGTTCCAGTGTTCTGGTTCTGGCTCCTCCTCCGGGCTCGGCTTCATTTGTTTAGGAAATCAGCCTCTCTCTGTGTTGGAAACGCTCCGAGTCCCCGAGCCGCTCCGGGCGCGCGCGCTTCCTGCTCAGCCGCTTCCTGACAGGAAGCCGCTGGCAGGACAGGAAGCGAGGAGCCAACATGGCCGCCGGCTGCAGCAGGAGTCCTGGTTCTGCTGCAGCCGGGTCCATTGGGCCGGTCTGTGGAGCTGCTGCTGTAGTCCAGCTTGTGCTGGCTGGTTCTGTGGTGAAGGTTCTGCTTCCCGTGGAGGTTCTGAGCTGTGGCTCGGTCCAGAGGTAATGTTAACAAGGAGAGGTTCTGCTGGTACCAGTAGTGGACCGGCTCGATGTGTAGAACCATCAGAACACGATCCACCCTGCTGGTTCTGGACCAAATCTGAATTTCCTCCTGAGAAGTTCTGAGCTGAACACAGAACCCAGAGGAGGTTCTGGTCCAGTCAGTGTCCAGGTTCTGTAGCAGCAGAACCAGCCCGCATCATCACCGTTGTGACCTTTGACCCCTGCTGCTCTGGGCTCCATCTCGTCGTCGGTTCTGTTCTGAGAGTCCAGCAGCTGTGAAGCAGTTCGGGTTTGAATCAGCCGGGCCAGAACCAGCAGGCCTTGCCACAGCAGGTGGAGGAAACATGCCGACGTCCAGAACCGGGTCAGAACCAGGCCGTGTTACAGGAATCTCTACCCGGAGATGGAGGCCACTTCTGATCCGGTTCTGTCCAGGCGGCGTCACCAGAACTCTGGTTTGGACCTAAAGACTGACTCAGAAACACAGTCGGAACCAAACCCAAATGCCATTACGATGGTGTTAATAATCCCGACTGATGACAGACAGGAGCAGGTGAGGTCGACCCAGCAGGGCTTCCCAGGTTCTTGTGCAGGTTCTGAAAAGCCCGGTTCAGTTATCTACTAAAGTCCAGTCTTGTCGGGTCAGAGGTAGCGGGATCTTCTACTTCCTGTTTGTGGTTCTGATAGCAGCAGGAAGTGAGCATTTCACCAGATCAGAGTGGAAAGGATGCTTGCGTGTTCATCTATCAACTTCCTGTTCTCTCGGCTGAGAACAGGAAGTTCTGACGGGCTTGGACTGAGTCATCTAGAGCAGAACCCAGCCTGTCCTGGTTCTGCTCACATCTCTGAAGGTTCCACCACAGCAGCACAGTCAGGCTGAGGTCTGGACTTTGACAAGACCGTTCTGGGTTCTGTCGATGACCCGGTTTGGACCAGCTTCAGCGGAAGGGAAGGCTGGTTCTGGTCCACTCAGAGACCAGAAGGTGTCCCAGCCCACAGCATTAACACCGCCATCTTGGTTCTAGAGCCCCGACGCTCTGACCTCTGACCTGAGGCTGAATCTCCAGGGACGTCTTCCTCTCAGGAGAAGCGCAGGCTTCACGTGGTCTGAGGTGACCTTTGACCCTTCCAGCAGCAGGTGCTGCTGTGACTCACCTAGAGGAGGAGACATTCTTCATCCTGAGGTCCAGAGAGGGGTCGGTTCTGAAGCTCCTGCAGATGATCCTGGATCAGAACACCAGAGGAACCGGACCTGGTTCTGGTCCCAGTAACAGAACCTCTCTGCAGATCCAGACCAGCTGCTCCAGAACCTGTTGGGTCAGGTGGGATCGGTTCTGGTCCAGCCAGTCCTCTCAGCAGCTTCCTGATGTTAAACATCAACAAGGAGGTTCGGTTCTGATCAGGAAGAACTTGAATCTGTTCGGTACCACGGCTCTGATCCAGAGCCCAAAGCTAGCAGAACCTCTGTTAACCTCTCTGATTGGGTCTGAACCAGAACTGGCTGGTTGATCAGTGGGTCGCTGATGAGTCCAGAACCAGAACCATCTGATGAATAACAGCTGAACAAACAGAACTTCCATCAGAGCTTCCTGGTTTCAGCTGCTGGAATCAGAACCTGAAGGTCCGATGTTCTGTCGGGTCAGCCCAGACGTGCGATTTAACAGAGCAGAACTGACGGTTGAACTGCTTTAAAACACCAAGCGCTTCGCTGGCGAACAGCAGGATGTGTAAAGCAGTAACTTTCAAAATAAAAGCTTTTTCTTCAGTGTAACATACCTCAAACTGGGGGTTTTATTTGGCAAGCCTTCAGTTTGCTTGACGTTCCCCCCGTCCTGCCGGCGGGCCCCGCCGACCGGCCCCTCTGTCCCTGCTTCAGCAGGTTACCCCCCCCACCCCCCTCCCCAGTCCCAGACGTGACGCTGGGATGGCGGGGGGTTCCGAAACCACGGGGGAAGAAAAGTATAACTCGTGGAAGTGTGCGCGGAGTCAGTCCGACCCATCCCAAGCAACCCGCAGGGAGTGGCGGGGGGCTCCGCTTCAACCCCCCCCCCCCCCCCCCTCCAAGACCGGGGCGGCGTTGGCTCGCCGTCCAGAAACGCTGCTGCTTCCTTCATGGCTGTTCAGGAGGCTCCTCTTCCTCTGCTTCTGTCTCAGGGTCAGAGCTGTACCGCTGAATCACTGCGCATCTGCCCGCAGCCAGTTTCACCTGTAAACGTGGCGCTGGGGGCGTGGCCAGCAGCCGCTTATTTGCATAAAAGGGACAGAGACCACAACAGCTGGTTGTGAAAGGAGCTGAAAACAGGCAGAACTGAGGAGGTGAACTCTGTGCCGGGCCCGGCGGGTGGTCGGCGTGACCCTGACCGGGCCCGGGGGGCCGGGCCAGGCGGGTGACCCTGACTGGGCCCGGCGGGTGTGGTCGGCGTGACCCTGACTGGGCCCGGCGGGTGGTCGGCGTGACCCTGACCGGGGCCGGGCCAGGCGGGTGACCCTGACTGGGCCCGGGGGGCCGGGCCCGGCGGGTGTGGTCGGCCCTTCCTGTCAGACTGACGCAGCGTCCTGAACGCCGGTTCAGTCGGGCTCCCAGCTAAACGGCCTTCCCATTCTCCGACGGGGGGGCGTTCTGACGGGGGAGCCCAAACCGACAGAACGCCAGGTTCAGAACTTGCTGACCCGGTCCGCTTCCATCCCCGCAGCCTGCTCCCCTCCTCAGCCTGGGTTCTGACTGTCTCCAGAACCCGTGGCGTTGAGAGAAGCTGCCATCCCATAATAAGCCGGGTCACCGCGCCGTCACCTCAACCACTTCCTGCTGGTTTCACACGCACCGGTTATTTCTGCTCCACAGGAAGTTCACACACTTCCTGTGCCTGCTGTCACAAGCTCGTCACCTGGGGCCCGTCAGAACCTGGGGCCCCGTCAGAACCTGGGGCCCTGTCAGAACCAGCAGCTTGTCTGAGCCGGTCTCGCCCAGGAGCCCAGCCTAACCGCCTTCTTCTTCTGTTCCTCAGAGTCTTCAAGAAGTCCAGCCCCAACTGCAAGGTGAGTTCTGCTCTCAGTGCTGCCCCTGGTGGCCGGACGGAGGTTCTGTTTAGTGGTTCTGGATCCGCTCGGGGAACTAAAACCGCTTCAGAAACAGGAAGCGTTGCAACAGGAAGTGAGCTTTGAAGCCTGACTGAGAGGTGGAACGGCGCCTCCATGTGGTGAAGATGGACCTGATGAAGACGGGCCCATCAGAACCTTAATGGGTCGCATGTTTATTACAGAACAATTACCCAGTAAGGTACAAGATTCAGGTCCAGTTCAGACTTCACTGGATCAGATCAGAACCGGGCCTGGTTATAGATGCAGCATCAGAACCGGGTCAGGCTTCAGGAGGAGGTTCTGTCTCATTTAACAGGGAGCCCGGTTCCCAGAGGAACCCTGGTTCTGAACACAGACAGAACAGAACCCCCAGACCCAAATGAACAGGTTAGAGAGTTGATCTCAGTGTCACAATCAGAACCAGCTGCTGAACCCCGAGGTCCAGAACCACTGAGCTGCAGATCCTGGTGCGGTTTCTGGTTCTGCTGCTGCTAACCGGACCTGCTGGTTCTGTGACCCTGCAGCTCACCGTCTACCTGGGAAAGAGGGACTTTGTGGACCACCTGGACCACGTGGACCCAGTAGGTGAGTCCTCCAGAACCCTGTGCTGTTGGACCCAGAACCTGGTTCTGGACCGGAATGATGTGGATGTTCTCCTCCCAGATGGCGTGATCCTGGTGGACCCCGAGTACCTGAAGGACAGGAAAGGTGAGCTCAGAGCTGGGCCGGAACCAGCTGAACCCGGAACGAAGGTTTCCAGGAGGTCCGGTCAGAACCTCTGGGTCTGAGTTCTGGTCGGTCCCCGTTGACCTGTGCCGCTCCTCTTCCTCCCTGCAGTCTTCGTCACCCTGACCTGCGCGTTCCGGTACGGCCGCGAGGACCTGGACGTCCTGGGCCTGTCCTTCAGGAAGGACCTGTACATCTCCACCTTCCAGGTGAGGCCCGGCAGAACCGCCGCACGTTCTGGCCCGTGGGCCACAGAACCTGGCTCACGCGGAGGCCTAGCACCGATAACGCCTCGCCGGCACACCGCCAGAACCCCATAGAGACCCGGTAGAACCCCGTAGAGACCCTGTGGAGTCCCGGTGGAGACCTGGTAGAACCCAGTAGAACCCCATAGAACCTCTAGAAGCCCTCTAGCACCTCTCTAGAACCCTGTAGAACTTCTGTAGAACCCAGTAGAACTTCTCTAGAACCTCTGTAGAACACCATATAACGTCTAGAATGCTGTAGAACCTCTCTAGGACCCTGTAGAACATCTAGAACCCTGTAGAACCTCTCTAGGACCCTGTAGAACATCTAGAACCTCTCTAGAAGCTCTCTAGAACCTCTGTAGAACATCTAGAACCTCTCTAGAACCCTGTAGAACATCTAGAACCTCTCTAGAAGCTCTCTAGAACCTCTGTAGAACCCTGTAGAACATCTAGAACCTCTCTAGAACCCTGTAGAACCTCTCTAGGACCCTGTAGAACATCTAGAACCTCTCTAGAACCTCTGTAGAACCCTGTAGATCCTCTCTAGAACCCTGTAGAACATCTAGAACCCTGTAGAACCTCTCTAGGACCCTGTAGAACATCTAGAACCTTTCTAGAAGCTCTCTAGAACCTCTGTAGAACCCTGTAGAACCTCTCTAGAACCCCGTAGAGCCCCGTAGAAGCCGGCAGCGGGCGGTTTAAATGCTGACTAACGAGAAGCTGTGTCCCGGCGTGTTCTCCAGGCGTTCCCTCCGGTTCCTGAGGAGAAGAAGCCCAACAGCCGGCTGCAGGAGCGTCTGCTGAAGAAGCTGGGCCAGCACGCCCACCCTTTCTACTTCACAGTGAGTCCTTTCTACTGCAGAACATCTGCAATGGTTCTTGATGGGTTCCGGTGGAGCTGAGGTTCCGGAGCTCTGCCGAGATGACGGTGGCAGAGCTCCGGTTCTGTGGCCTGAACAGAACCGGCAGCGGGTCGTCATCAGAGCAGACTTTCTCCAGATATCGCCGTCCCTCAGACGGAGACAGGAAGTCACAGATTACAGTAATTCACTCACTTCCTGCTTTCAGGCACTGCAGTAAACATGCAGCCGGTTCCTCCGCAGCGCCTGCTTCGTTCTGCTGCAGGTACACCTACAGCTGCTGAGAGCCTTGGAGAGAACAAGATCAGGTCCAGGAGGGACACCCTGGTGGTCCTGGTTCCTCCGGAGCGTTCCGGGTCTGGGAACGATTCTGCAGCTTGATGATCTTCAGATCATCGACCAGTTTTATGATTAAAGAGGGATAAAAACTCCCTCCCGGCCGATTCTTTTAACACCTCCGTAAATGAGCGGACGGTCGAGATCCCGTCTGGATGGAGCTCAGAGGAACCAGAGGAACCGGGTCCATCAGGTCTGAGCAGGTTTCCAGGCTGCTCTGCTGCCCTCCAGTGGCCAGAACATGCTGCCAACCCAGGGGTGTTACAGCTGAAGAGGATTTGTGATGATGATGATTTTAAACTGTAGAGATGCTGATTTTGTGTGTGTGTGTGTGTGTGTGTGTGTGTGTGTTCCAGATCCCTCAGAACCTCCCCTGTTCGGTCACCCTCCAGCCCGGACCCGAGGACACTGGGAAGGTAACCAGTTCGGTGTCATGTCAGTCCAGATCAGTGACCCAGGTGAACATGTGTAGAGGGGCGTCTCCAGCCTTCTGGCAGCGCGGCATCAGAAATCACCTTCACTCCAGCAGGAAGTTTCTTTCTGACAGGAAATGATGTCATCAGTTAACAATGATTTATCTTCACCAGAGCAACCAGAACCTTCTCTCTGGTTCTGATCCATCTATCAGCCTAATCTGTAGCTCCCGCCACAGATTCTCGATCAGAACCAAGTGTGGACCGCACCAGAACCACACCAGAACGGAGGCAGATGTGTCCATCTGCCTCCGTTGGGAGGCTGTTTTCCCCCCAACGGTCCGCTAGACTCGGTTCTGCTCCTCTCTGCTCCGAGTCAAACCAACCGAACCCTCTCAGCAACCTGTTCCCCTCCTCGCCTGTGGGGGCGCTGCACCAAGAACCGCTGAAGGAAACGACATGAAAACCTCTGAAGACGCTGAGCGCAGCTTCCTTCTTCACCAAACGTCACCAGCACGGAGCGGCGTCAGGTTTTAGCGGCTGGAGGATTTCTCTTCAGTCTTTGGCTGAAGACCACGAGCCATTTCTCCCGCTAGCGCTAGGCTAGCTAGCGTTTGTTTTGGTTGTATTTACCCAGAATGCCCTGCGCTGTAGTCCACTTCCTGCTTCTGGAGCGGCCTCCGGTCCGCTTGGCGTTCACATCTGCATCTGAACTGAACCTGAGTTCACTTCAACCGAACCGAGACCGAGGTTTGGAGGCGGACCCCAGACGAACCGGATTTTCTAGGCAGATGGACTGGAGTTGGATTAGAGCGGGCTGTTGGAAATGACGCATCCTTAATACTGGTCAGATTACAAGACAGCTGTAGACCTGAATCTGCAGGGGTATGAATAATTCTGAGCCCAACTGTAGCATGGCAAACAGTTGCTCATCAAGTAAGGCTGAGGAACATGTGAGATCCTGCAGGTGGACCAGTGTAACCAGTGTATAACTGGTGTGTTCAGCCTGATCGGTTCTGGCCAGTAAAGCGACCCTGTTGGTCTGTCAGCAGCTGAGTAATCCAGCCTGGTTCTGATGAGTTCTGGTTCTGATGTGACCCAGTCTGTCCTCTCTGCAGGCCTGCGGCGTGGACTTTGAGATCAGAGCGTTCTGTGCCAAGTCCATAGAGGAGAAGATCCACAAGAGGTGAGTTCAGAGCCTGACACAGCAGGGGCCCCCAGCCCCCCAGGCCCTGACTGTCGGTGTGCGTCCCAGGAACTCGGTGCGGCTGGTGATCAGGAAGGTCCAGTACGCCCCGGAGAAGCCCGGCCCGCAGCCCATGGTGGAGACGACCCGCAGCTTCCTGATGTCAGACCGGTCCCTCCACCTGGAGGCGTCTCTCGATAAGGAGGTAGCCGCCGCCGCCGCCGCCTGCCTCTCCGTCGCTCAGGTCACGTCCTAACCCAGAACTCTGTTTCCCATGATGCAGCTGTACTACCACGGAGAGCCCATCAGCGTGAACGTCCACGTCACCAACAACTCCACCAAGACGGTGAAGAGAGTCAAGATCTCAGGTCCTCCTCCTCCTCCTCACGTTTGTGCTCAGCCTGAGCCTGAAGGTACTGAAGCAGCTGTTGGTGTGTTGCTCTCTCTGCAGTGCGCCAGTACGCCGACATCTGCCTGTTCAGCACCGCCCAGTATAAATGCCCAGTGGCCCAGCTGGAGGCAGAGTGAGTCCCAGTTCAACCATCATGATGATGAAGATTCGTCCAGATTTTCTGGTTAAAATCAAGTTCAGCTGGTTCAGATCTGTTCACGTTGCTTTTTAATTCGGTCTAACTCGACACCAGCTGGAACCTGGTTTGAACAGAGCCTGGCGTGTTCAGGGGGGCGGGGCCTTTCTGAGACTAACTTGGGCCTGTGGTTTCCATAGCGACCAGGTGTCGTCCAGCTCCACCTTCTGTAAGGTGTACACTCTGACCCCGACGCTGGACAAGAACAGAGAGAAGAGAGGGCTGGCTCTGGACGGGAAGCTGAAGCACGAAGACACCAACCTGGCCTCCTCCACCATGTAACACACACACACACACACACACACACACACACAGGGGCACATGGTGTGTCTGTGGTCACATGACCTCCTCTTCCTCCTCTTCCTCAGAGTGAAGGACGTGACCAACAAGGAGGTTCTGGGCATCCTGGTCTCCTACAGAGTCAAGGTGAAGCTGGTGGTGTCACGTGGAGGGTAAGACACTTCCTGCTCCTCTGATGTCACTTCCTGTGGGTGGTTTGTATTGATCTGCAGCTGCTCTCATTGAAGTACCCCATGCAGCCGGTTTCCGTGACAACAGGCGCATCATGTCCAATCAGATCTCTGCAGGTCAGCTCTTCGGGGCTCCTGGGAAATGGAGTTCCTGCTGCCTCAGCTTCAGCAACACCGGCTGGGCCCTTCAGAATAAAAGCCTGCAGCCAATAGACTCAGCAATGTTCCCAGTTAGCAGCTGCTGGTCTGGAGCCAAACCAGAACAGCTTCAGTGTTTTAATGGTTTTATAGGTTCAGGTTCTCTGACCGAGCCCAGGCTGACCCGAGAACAAAGACCAGTGGTCTTCCTAATGGTTCCAACTCATTCCTGCTGGTTCCTACTGGTTCCTACTCAATCCTGCTGGTTTCTGTTGGTTCCCACTGGTTCCTGCTGGTCCCAGCGGCGGTAACCCGCTGTCTGTCTTGCAGGGACGTCTCCGTGGAGCTGCCCTTCATCCTGATGCATCCCAAACCCGTGGAGCCGCCCGCGTCCCGCCCACAGTCAGGTGAGACACGCCCACACGCATCCCTGTGAACCTGTTTCCATGGCAACCCCCGCCGCTCACCCTGCGCTCTGGTTCCAGCCGTGCCGGACTCGGACCCGCCCATCGACACCAACCTCATCGAGTTCGACACCAAGTGAGTGACCCGGCGGGCGGACGGTTGCGATCAGCCGCTAAGCGGTCGGTTCTGGTTCTGACCGTCTGTCCGTGTCGTCCTCTCAGCAGCGTCTCCCAGGACGACGACTTCGTCTTCGAGGACTTCGCCCGCCTGCGCCTTAAAGGCGTCGTGGACGACAAGGACGAGGACTGCTAGGAGCCGGCCGAGACGCCACGCGCTCGCTTCGACAGCCCACACACACACGCACACACACGCACACACACACACACACACACACGCACACACACACACACACACGCTTCAACACGTTACATTCCCCAGCAGAGGAGGCGGACGAGGGCTGGACTGGATGGAGGCTCAGTGGTTCTTCTCCTGTTCCGATTCTTTATCACCCTCCATCATCAGTGGGCGGGGCTTCGAGCTGACCATTTCCTGTTAGGTTCTCATCTTAGATCCAATTCAGTCTGCGTTAACTTCAGACTGGGAACCAGTAGAACCAGTTAGTAGTGGACCCAGAGTTCTGTTGGGGCAGGAGTTCTGAAACCCTGTTCCTCCCAGCTTCCATGATGAAAACCAGCACTCCCAGTCCTGTTTACGCTCCGCCTGGACCGGGCCGTGCATCGGCTGACCCGGTAGAACCTCCGGCTGGTCCCGGGCCAGCTCCGGTCCAGCTCTTGTTGGTGGCTCGTTGAAGGAAGTCGTGGTTCTTCCTGACGGTGCCTTCAGGGTCTCTGGTCCAAATCAGAACCAGAACCGACCCGATTGGTTCCTGTTTTAGAGGAGAATCTAAGAAGTTCAGATGTTCAGCTTCAAACGGGTTTAGAACCAGCAGAGTTCTGCTGGAGATGATTTGTTTCTGTGCAGTAGTGCTGGGCCAAGCCGCTCTCATCGGTTCTGGTCTTTCAAAACGTTTTCCCCTTTTTTTGGGGTCGGTGACGAGGTTCTGTCAGAATCTAGACGATTAACATCAGTATAGTTGTTTCTGGACCGAACTGGTTCTGATCCGGTCTGGGGATCCTTCAGTGAAGTCGGTGCCAAAGCTGCAGGCAGCGCCGGAGTTTCCTTCAGCTCCACCCGAGCCTCCATCAGCCAAAGTTCTCCTGTCGACCAGCCACACCGACCCGTTCAGAACCGAGCCCAGGAGATCCTCTCAGCCGGTCCTCCGAGCTGCCGTCCGTCCGTCCGGCCTCGCTCAGAAGAAGGTTTTTTGTTCCCACGCCGTGCTGTGAATCGTTGGAGCTGTGATTCTGTCCTGGTTTCGTCGTGCTCTGTGGGGTTCCTTCGCTCTCCGTGTAAACAGTGCCACCCCTGGCCGCCGCCACGCCCTGGGCTGCCGCCATGCTTATGTCTATACAACAAAGTGATCTGGAAGCATAGAGTTCTTCTTCTTCTATTATTATTATTATTCTGCTTCTGATTATTATTATTATTATTATTATTATTATGGTGACTATTATTCCTGCTACTGTATCATCAGCGACCATGATTATCCTCATAATCAGTTCAGTCTGTTTGCCATGTATTTTTTATTTTCAGATTTTTATTTCGTTTTCTTTTTATTATTAAAGTGAAATGAACTAACAGCCCCGAGTCGCTCTCTTATTACAGCTGATTATAGAAATAATAACCAGAAGAAATAACGGCTGAACGGAGCAGCAACAATCAGAAATAAATCATGGAAAAACGGGAAGAAACTGTAAAAATCAAAGTTATATTTAACTTCTGATGAAATCTGCAGCGCAGCTTAACATATTTAATTAATATGCAGTAAATAAAAATAACTTAAATCTAATAAATGAATGAAATCTGGCTGACAATGAGTCAAATCCTAAAGTTGGGTTTTAATCAGCGCCACCAGCACTCTGCTGCCCCCTGGTGTTCGGGAAGCTACTTTCACTGTAAAACCCGGTCGGATGAATGAACTGGACCGAACCTGGTTAAAAGCCGGTTCCAGGACAGCTGTGGTAACAGTCCAGTAGCTCACCATCATCACCAGTGTGGGAATGACTGGTTTCATTGCAAAGTGTCCCAATAAAGCGCTGAATGAGTCTGATTTCGTTGCTGAAGGAGCAGGAAGCAGCCAGAGGTTCTGGTTCTGCTGCTGAATGTTGGATCCAGGTTCTTCTGAGGAACATCAGACAGAAGATCATTACGGTAACCTTTGCTTGGTGTTCAGTGAGTTATCAATGCAAAAAAAATAAACTCGTTTTCTTTTATCTTAATAAGGTGACCCTACTGAGGTGCGGAAGCTGCCGGCGCCAGCAGGGGGCAGCAGAGGGCGGCAAATAAACTGGAGACGAAAAGACTCATTTCAGTCCCGCTGATCAGAAAATACAACGATGTTATTATCAGTTATTATAATAAAAGACGTTGCCATCGCCGCTGCAACAGAAACCAGCTGGAAAACAACATGTCTGCAGTGTTCTGGTCCAGTTCGGTTCGGTCTGGGTTACAGGTTTTCAGATTTCTGACTAGATTTTTATTCTTCATCGAAATAAAAATGAAAAAGAAAATATATTGAAGTCATTACAATAAATATTATTGTTTCTCTGATTTTATTTTCTGTTGCTAAACCCAGAAGCAGGCTTTTATTTTGAAGGTCTCGTGTCGGCTCGCTGACCCCGTTCTTCATCATTTATGACCCACCATCATCATCATTCTCCATAAAGTGAAGTTTTATGAGCCTCAGGGTTTAATGATTCACCTGCAGACAGGTGAGAGAAAACAGAGCCTCTCAGAGGTCACCGCCGGCTCCTGGTTCCGGTTTTGGTTCTGGTTCTGCTCGGTTCAGTCAGAAACTTTCTCGGGTTGGATCTGGAGCTCGTTTCCTGTTTGTTCTCCAGAACTTTCAGCTCCTCGCTGTTTAACTGAAGGTTGGATAAAGTGGACCGGTCCATCCCGAAGATCAGCCACTCGAACCGGAACCAGAACATCAGGAATACTCGGAGAACTTCTTTGGTGGCTTCCAGAACTTTCAAAGTTCACAATAAAAGTTTCTATGAAGCAGAATGAAACGTTTCCATAAATCTGATTTATATTTAAACGTTGAGACAGAAAGAACCCCGAATGGGTCCATTGATCCGCTTCTAAAGGTCCGGATCTTTTTCTTCAGACAGCCGTTGTTTGTCTGAAAGCAGAAGAATCATCGATCTGCTGTGATCCATCGATGACATCACTGATCTCTGATTCTTCTTCATAATTTGATCAACTAAAATCATTGATTTATTTATTTATGAATAAATTAGAAAACTATGGTTTTTTTTTTGTTAATTTAAATCAGATCAAACTCATGAATATTCCAGCTGAATTGACTCGTTTATTGATTATTATGTTTTACTCATCAATAATTACTACATTATAGATAAATAAAATAACATTAAATTTATTATTTAAACTTTCAAAACAAAACAGTAAAAATAATTAGTTTCAACCTTTAAAACGGAAACCATTAAAAACTATTCCAATATATTTCTGGAAGCAGAGTTTTTACGTTTCTATAAAAATATGAATAAATAAATAAAGTGCAGAGAAGCTGGCTGATGATGTTGTTGCAGATGATGAGAGATGATCTGAGGCAGAAGTTTAAACATCATTAAAGCTCCAATCAAACACTTGAAAAGATGAAAAGTGCAGCTTTATGTGGCTTTACTGCTCCACACTAAACTAAATACTCATCAGCGTAAAACAATAAATCTCCCATAAATCCATAAAGACGCAGATAATTCCTCCACAGGAGGCCGCGGAGGCTTCTTCAGGGTTGTCGGTTCGAATCCCTGCGAGAAAAACACAAAACGCTCAGAGGCTTCACGAGTGGAAAATGTGGCAAATATTCCAGAGACGAGAAACAGGAAGAGCTGGAATCCTGCTGGGAAGGGATGGATGAATATCTGGGAATATTTACATGGAATATTATCGAGAAGTTGATTTATTCCAGCAACTCGATTCCCTGAGAGAAAAACATGATGCAGATTCATGTTTTTAAGCTTTTATTCATGTTAATTATGATGCTTACAGGAAATTAAAATATTTAAGGTCCGAAAATTAAATCAGACAAAAAAAACAAAACAAAAAAACAAAAAAAAAACCACAAAAACATTTTAATACAGAAACTTGGGTCTAATGAGAGTTCTGATTAATTTCAGTTTAAAGGTCGTGATTGTCTAAAGGTTCTAATCTGACCGACGAGCCTCATCAAAGAAACAAACAACACACACACACACACACACACACACACACACATATATATATATATATATATATATATATATATATATATATATATATATATATATATATATATATATATATATATATATATACACACACACACACACATATATATATATATATATATATATATATATATATATATATATATATATATATATATATATATATATATATATATATATATATGTGTGTGTGTGTGTGTGTGTGTGTGTGTGTGTGGTGTGTGTGTGTGTGAGTCTACATCTACGTTTGTCTGCACACACGGCTGTGTTTTTTTTCTTCACATTCCCGAGTGTCTCCGTCAGCAAGTGTGCGTGGCTGTCTGTGCGTGTTGCGTGTCCTGCGCGTGTTCCTGCGTGGCGCAGCGGTGGTCCAAAATTAATGTTCGGTTCTGGTCGTATATCGATCAGCGGAGGAGGTTCTGGGTTCAGGCCCGCAGAGTCCTGCTGTGAACCTGTAGGAAGCCGGTACCGGGGTCCGGTCCGGTCCAGGTCTTAATATTTAACTCCGGAGGAAGAGGGGAAGGTGCCGTCAGCTGCTGCTTCTGTTTATGTTTTTATTATAATTATAAAACGTTTTTCTTTTTTCTTTCTCCGCCTCTTAAATCCATCAAGTATCATCCAGTTTATTCATATTAATATTCATCTTGTTAAATGTCTGTTCTATGTTTTTGAACGTATTTATAATTCTTTATTCAGATGAAAAATAAACCAGCGCAACATTTTGATCCGGGAACCGAACCTCTGTTGGTTTCATCAGAACCAGAACCAACGAACTAAAGAGCACAGATTAATTTTTAAATTTAATAAATATTATCTTAATAATCCTGATTAAATTAAAGCAACTCAGTGATGATTTTAAATTAAATGAGTTCAAATGTCTAATTTTTAACACAACTGTATTTCATAAAAATAGCTTTACTCGCTTCTAAAAACTTACTGAATTATTATTATTATTATTATTATTATTATTATTATTATTATTATTATTATTATGTAAAATATTTATTTTTGATTCCGTTAAACAATAATCAAATTAAACCGAAACACATGAAAAATAAATTTAAATAAATGACAAAAATTAATACAAAATAAAATGTAAAATATTAATTTTCCATTAATATAAAACAGATTTTTATAACATTTTAATAACTTTAACTTAAATCTAAAATATAGATAATAACATTATTTATTATTATTTAAGTTTTTTTTTTTTTAAATTAAATAATTTCAGATAAATTATCAGAACTATTTATTTCGAGCTTCAGCTTATAGTTTTGATTCCTTTATGCATGGACAGATGGACGCATGGAGGATGGATGGATGGATGGATGGACGCATGGAGGATGGATGGATGGATGGATGGATGGACGCATGGAGGATGGATGGATGGATGGATGGACGCATGGATGGATGGACGGATGGATGGATGGATGGATGGTTGGATGGATCGATAGATGGATGGACGGAAGGATGGATGGATGGATGGATGGATGGATGGATGGATGGATGGATGGATGGATGGATGGAAGGATGGACGGATGGATGGATGGATGGACGGATGGATGGAAGGATGGACGGATGGATGGATAGACGGACGGACGAATGGATGGATGGACGGACGGATGGATGGATGGATGGACAGATGGATGGATGGACGGATGGATGGATGGATGGATGACTGGATGGACCGATGGACGGATGGATGGATGGATGGACGGATGGATGGATGGATGGATGGATGGACCGATGGACGGATGGATGGATGGATGGATGGATGGATGGACCGATGAACGGATGGATGGATGGATGGATGGATGGACCGATGGACGGATGGATGGATGGACGGATGGATGGATGGATGGACCGATGAACGGATGGATGGACGGATGGATGGATGGACCGATGAACGGATGGATGGATGGACCGATGGACGGATGGATGGACCGATGGACGGATGGATGGATGGACCGATGGACGGATGGATGGGCCGATGGATGGATGGATGGACCGATGGATGGATGGACGGATGGATGGATGGACCGATGAACGGATGGATGGATGGACCGATGGACGGATGGATGGACCGATGGACAGATGGATGGATGGACGGATGGATGGATGGACGGATGGATGGACCGATGAACGGATGGACGGATGGATGGATGGACGGATGGATGGATAGATGGATGGATGGATGGATGGATGGATGGACCGATGAACGGATGGATGGATGGACCGATGAACGGATGGATGGATGGACGGATGGATGGATGGATGGATGGATGGATGGATGGATGGATGGATGGACGGACCGATGAACGGATGGATGGATGGACCGATGAACGGATGGATGGATGGACCGATGAACGGATGGATGGATGGACCGATGGACGGATGGATGGACCGATGGACAGATGGATGGATGGACGGATGGATGGATGGACGGATGGATGGACCGATGAACGGATGGATGGATGGATGGATGGACGGATGGATGGATGGACGGATGGATGGATGGATGGACCGATGGACGGATGGATGGGCCGATGGACGGATGGATGGACCGATGGATGGATGGACGGATGGATGGATGGATGGATGGATGGATGGACCGATGAACGGATGGATGGATGGACCGATGAACGGATGGATGGATGGACGGATGGATGGATGGATGGATGGACCGATGGACGGATGGATGGATGGATGGATGGACGGATGGATGGATGGATGGATGGATGGATGGATGGATGGACCGATGAACGGATGGATGGATGGACCGATGAACGGATGGATGGATGGACGGATGAATGGATGGATGGATGGACCGATGGACGGATGGATGGATGGACGGATGGATGGATGGATGGACCGATGAACGGATGGATGGACGGATGGATGGATGGACCGATGAACGGATGGATGGATGGACCGATGGACGGATGGATGGACCGATGGACAGATGGATGGATGGACGGTTGGATGGATGGACGGATGGATGGACCGATGAACGGATGGACGGATGGATGGATGGACGGATGGATGGATAGATGGATGGATGGATGGATGGATGGATGGACCGATGAACGGATGGATGGATGGACCGATGAACGGATGGATGGATGGACGGATGGATGGATGGATGGATGGATGGATGGATGGATGGATGGACGGACCGATGAACGGATGGATGGATGGACCGATGAACGGATGGATGGATGGACCGATGGACGGATGGATGGACCGATGGACAGATGGATGGATGGACGGATGGATGGATGGACGGATGGATGGACCGATGAACGGATGGATGGATGGATGGATGGACGGATGGATGGATGGACGGATGGATGGATGGATGGACGGATGAACGGATGGATGGATGGACCGATGAACGGATGGATGGATGGACGGATGGATGGATGGATGGATGGATGGATGGATGGATGGACGGATGGATGGATGGATGGACGGATGGATGGATGGATGGATGGATGGACCGATGAACGGATGGATGGATGGACGGATAGATGGACCGATGAACGGATGGATGGATGGACGGATAGATGGACCGATGAACGGATGGATGGATGGACGGATGGATGGACCGATGAACGGATGGATGGATGGACCGATGAACGGATGGATGGATGGATGGATGGATGGATGGACGGACGGATGGATGGACCGATGAACGGATGGATGGATGGATGGATGGATGGATGGATGGACCGATGAACGGATGGATGGATGGACCGATGAACGGATGAACGGATGGATGGATGGACGGATAGATGGACCGATGAACGGATGGATGGATGGACGGATGGATGGACCGATGAACGGATGGATGGATGGACGGATGGATGGATGGACGGACGGATGGATGGACGGATGGACGGATGGATCCCAGCGCGGCTCTTTGATGAGCCTTTGAAGGGGCCCGCGGACCGGGACGGCAGCGCGGGCCCCGGCGGAGAGGAGCCTCGGGCCGCCAGGAGGAGGCGGAGGTCGGGCTCCTGATGAAGGCTGCCAGGGAGGAAGAGGAGGAGATCAGAGCCATAAACCGGACCATGTGACCGCGGCCGTTTATACCTGGTGGGAGCCGGAGCGCGCGCAGACACGCAGAGAGGCCGGCCGGCAGCAGGTGGAGGCGCGCGCAGGCCCACGGACACGCGGACACACAGAGCTCACCTGCAGACAGGTGAGCGGCAGCAGGCAGGCTGGAGCCGCAGTATGCTGAGGGAGAGCCCTCACCTGGGAAGATGTACGTCAGTTACCTGCAGCTGGACAAGGAGCCCGCCATGTACCCGCACCAGAACCCGGTCAGCCGCCACCCGGGCCTCAGCCTCAGCCCGCAGAACTTCCCGGTACCGGGTCCGCCTCAGTACTCGGACTTCCCCGGGTACCACCACCACCACCACCACCACGGCCTGAGCAACGAGCCGCAGCAGGCCGGGCCGGGGGCCGGCGGCTGGAGCCCGGCCTACCCGCCGCCGCCTCCCCCGGCCCGGGATGACTGGTCCTCCCATCCCTACGCCGCCGTGGGAGCACCCCCCGCGGCCTCCGGCGTCAGCGGCCCCGCGCTGAGCTTCCAGGAGTTCCCCGGACAGCCGTCCGCGCTGCTGCCCGCCGCCCTCAACCCGTCTGCGGGGCAGCTGTCCCCCGGGTCCCCGAGGAGGAGGAACCCGTACGACTGGATCCGAACCTCCGCGCCGCCCAGCAACCCAAGTAAGAACCGGAACCAGTTCAATAAATGGGCCTCCTAGAAGGTCATGATCCTGGAGAAAATGATCACATTATAAAACTTCAAATTCATTCTTTGTTAAACATGAAAAATGTTCCGTTTCTGGTGGATCTGTGGTTCTGTTCGGAGCCGAGTTTGGACCGTCAGTCCGGCCGCTCCCAGCGGAGAGCTGTTGGACATTTTAATATGAGGCTGATATGAAAACAGAGTTTTTTCAAGATATGAGCTCAGCTTTTCCAGCTGCAGACCTCTGCCAGAAGCATTATTATTATTATTATTATTATTATTATTATTATTATTATTATTATTATTATTACTATTATTATTATTATTATTATTATTATTATTATTATTATTATTATTATTATTATTATTATTATTATTACTATTATTATTATTATTATTATTATTATTATTATTATTACGCGGCCTTGTTTTTCTTCTGTCATTAAATCTGATTTGTTATTCATTTTAATCCGATCTACGGATTTAAAAAAAAATTTTTTTTTAATATTTTTTCATAAAATGTTATCTCAGTATATCAGATTAATTTCCGGATCGTTTCCTTTTATCTATTATTATTATTATTATTAGTAGTAGTAGTAGTAGTATATAAATAATAATTATTATTATTATAGAAATAATAATAATAATAAAACAATTCCAGCGGCGGAACATTCAGTCATTCAGAACCCGTCTCTAACGGAACCGAAACATTTCCTACCAATAAATCCAAGTTTTGCCAGAATTCAGCCGAACTGTCGCTGTGAGTTCGGCGGCCGGAGGAGGTGAAGCCGGAACCGCGGGTCCGAACCGCAGTCCGTCCCGGTTCGGAGCCTTAATGAGGCCGCTTTGTCCCGATCCGGGTTGTGTCTGGGCCGAGACACCTGGAGGCAGCACACCGACGATGAGGAGATGATGAAGGCGGGCGCGCGCGCGCGCACACACACACACACACACACACACACACACACACACACCATCAGAGTTTGTTGGAAGTGGAGCTCAGAACCAGAACCAGAACTTGGACTTAGGCTCATGTTTATTAATTTCAGACTAGACCCAAATGATCCACCCAGTCGGAATAAAAACCCAGACCCTGCGTTAACTGTTTCAGACCCGTTTCAGCGGGTTCGGTTTCAGTGTCGGGTGGTTCTGATCCGGATCACTCAAACTCATTTTCACATCAACATCATGAATGTCGTCGGGCAGAAATTATTCATAAAGCTAAAATGTTTTAGCTTCTCTGATTCAGTCAGAACTGCTGGACATGAACTATTTAATATTCCAGAGTTTTGGCTCAAAACTCATAAAAACTGGTTTGATTTGACTGATAAATGTTATGGAAGGACTCAGCTGATGTCAAGAGGTTCTGGAGGACCCCCGACAGAGTTGGAGCGGGCCGGATTTGGCCCGCGGGCCTCAAGTTCCCTGCTGACATCACAGGAATGTGTCAAAATAAAAGCCTGATGTTCTGCACCAGAACCGACCCAAAGCAACTCCACTGACCGAGCCAGAACCTGGAGCGATCGCCTCTCTGTTGGACCATTTAAACCTCCCAGTTAGAACCCAGTTAGAACCAGAACATCTGGACCTGTCAGAACAACCCAACCTGGACTTTCAGAACTTTTATTCTGTGAAAAACGTCTGCAAGTAAAGAAAACTATTTCCTGATTGGCTGAGATGAACAGAACCGACCAGTGTGTTCTGGACCTCCAGTGGGTCAGAACCCGTGACCTTTGGCTGGATCAGAACCAGGTCCAGCTCCATGTTAAGGAAGGTGGGGGCTGCGTGGTGCTGTGGGCCTGGGAACCTTGTTAGCCTCATCAGGAAGTCTTTGATGCACCAGAACCGAACCATGAAAACGGGTCGGATCGTCATCAGGTCTTTCAGGGGAGATGATGAAAGGAGACCCAGAGAGAAGGTCAAAGGTCAAAAAAATCAGAACCATCCAAATCTGTTGCTTTGAACCTTTAAACGGGTCCAGAAGAGGCCCGGTGTCAGTTCTGATCTCCGGGTCAAAGGTCAGCAGCCTCTCAGAGACTCTCCAGATGTTCCTCTGGTTCTGAAATATTTGGGTTTGTCCCAGTGCGCGCTGACGGAGCCGCTCGTGTACCGGACCGCTGAGGGTTCTGGCTGCAGGTCCGTTTCTCAGACTCTGACTGGCTGCACTGAAGGCAGCAGAACTCGGCCGGCAGAACGATTCCGTCTCCTGGATCCCATTAAACCCAGTCCGACTGGCATCAGACTGGCCCGACTCTGGTCCTTCAGAACCCATCGTCTCGTCCAACCAGCTCAGTGGTTCTGGTCACCAGCAACACCTTAAATCTGACTTCTGACTTCCTCCAAAGGTTCCAGCTGGACTCTTTGGTTCCGCCCAGATTCTCCTGTTCCGCCGGACTCTTTGGTGCGGTCAGAAGGGCTTCCTGTTCCGGGCAGGGTTATTGGGTCAGAGGGCGCCTGGAGAGAGTCCAGAACCAGTGTCGCGATGAACGCTCCTCAATCTGGGCCAGCAGATCTCTGATCAGAACCAACTGGATCAGAACCAGCTGGAGAACAGCTTTCGCCAACACTACCTGGTTGTGTTTTACGTAGCAGAACTTGTGGGCCGTAGGTTCTGCCCGGCGTGGCGGTCCGACCCGCTGAGGTTCTGAAACGAGAGACGACCGGCTTCAAACATGGCGATTGGCTGCTGGGCTCCTTAAGCCCGCCCCCAGCCGCTGTCCAAGCCAAGAAGGAACCAGTGAGCTGGGCCCAAGCAGAAAGAGCTGGTACCAGTTAGGAAACGGTGAGCCGATGATCGCACCAGTCATCGGCTGGTTTGTTCACCGGTTCACCGCGAACTGGGGGCCAGAGCCTCCGGAGGGGAAGGAGCGGAAACCTCCTCAGCCTGGAAATCCGCTCCACCAGAACCCTGCGGAGGCAGCTTCAGCTTCGCCTTCTGGAAATGAATCTGCTGGTAATCCCCGTTTCTGCCAGTTATGAACCAGCTGGCCCATAACAACCAGCAGATCAGCCCTGCTTGATGCTCAGTCCAGCAGGAAGAGCGGCGCGTCTCAGCCTGGAGGGGTTTATTGCTGCAGATGATCAGTCCATCACTACAGGAATGACGCTGCTGCGTTTTAGCCAAGAAAAGCTTTTTATTATTTAAAAAAGGGACTGAATTATTTGTTTATTTGCATATTTGCATGTATATCTAACACAGAAAAAGGCTGAAGAATGAATCGTCAGACTAACGGACGGAACGGCCTGAGCTTGCAGAGCGAGTATGACTAAAACAGGGCTGGTACAACCCAGAACCCGGTTCTGGATCTCTGGACCTGAGGGGACCTGAGGCTGGAAAGTAGATGGAGCAGAACATCCAGAACTTCTCCTTTCAGCTCCGCTCCTTCTTCTGACCAGAGACATTTTTAAAGTTTGTTGATGATTTTTTAAGTTCAAAAAGCATAACAGTAAGAACGAGCTGCGGGTCTAGATGGATTGTGGGTAATGTAGGCTCCAGGTTTGAGCAGGGCTCAGCCTCTGCGTGCTGGTTGCGTCGGTTTCAGCAGCGCCATGTGAACTCTGGGCCCATAAATGAATAAAAGCTGATAAAAGCTCAGTTGATGCAAATGCAGGCGAGGCGGTTTGAATACAGCGGTCATGGTGAGAACAGGGCGCCGCGCCGCCGGCCTCCGCGGCGCAACACGTTCTGGAAGAAGTTACGACTTCACTGGCGTTTTTACATACTGACAGCTGGTGTGATTTCTCCCAGCAGTAATAAAACGTCCAGCTGAGCAGGAAGAAATCCTCCACCTGCAGCAGAGCCGGGTCCCCGCTCATCGAGCTGATCTTTATATGACCCTCTGATTATTTACATATTGATCCAGGAGGAAGTGAAAAACAGTTATGATTGATATTTCTAAACACTATGAAGCACCTGATGGTCTAAATCACATCTTTACAACTTCAGAACCATGAAACTTGGCAGAGGAGGTGAAGCTGGCCGGACTGGACCGCTGGTTCTCAGGGAAGTTCTGGTTCTGGTTCTGGATGGATGAACTGTAGTTCTCTGATGGATCAGAACACATGGGCCAACCTTCACGTTCCTCAGTGATCCCCCCCGGCTGATGGTTCACCACTGTCCCTTCCTTGGACAATCCTTGGTGGCTTGTGACTGCAGACCATAATAACCCTGCAGAACCCGCAGGGATGGTCTGGACCCGGTCAGGGTAGCGTGATCGAATCCGTTCCACAAACAGCCGAGCCGGGCTTGTTCCCTTCCTCGGTCAGTTTCACAACGTTGCTGAAAGCTCCTGATCAGTCATGCTGTCATCAGCATAAAGAGCTCATAATGTCGTAGACATAAAAACGTCATGTCGTCGGTGTAAAAAGATCGTAATGTCATCAGATTAAAAACATCATATCATCGGCGTAAAGCGACCATAACATCGTCGACATAAGAACATCATATCATCTGCGTAAAAAGAATCTCTGAATGGAACATCAGATGATCCAGATGTTTCTATTAAAAATGATTAAAGGTGTCGAAGGAACAAAACCCTGAATCGGTTTTTCCTACTTTGAGGATCAGCTGAACGCAGAACTGATGAGGAAGCTCAACATTTGAATCCTATTTGGTTCCTAGAACCGAGAAGTTGTTTAGTTGATCTGGTTCATCGCAGACGTGAACGTTGCCAGACTGAAAGCTCCCACAGAGTGAGAGTGATGAGAAAACTCGCCGAGGACCTCCAGCTGGTCCTCGTGAACCTCCTGGTTCCACATCTGGGTCCTGAGACTCGAACCTGTCATGTTGCTGTTGCAGACGGGAAGACGCGCACCAAAGACAAGTATCGGGTGGTGTACACCGACCACCAGCGGCTGGAGCTGGAGAAGGAGTTCCACTACAGCAAGTACATCACCATCCGGAGGAAGGCGGAGCTGGCCACGGCGCTCAGCCTGTCCGAGAGACAGGTACGCTGGGTTCTGTTGCTCTTTCAGGAAGAACTCTGACCCGTCAAAGTTCTGCACAGCAAATGTTCTCATCCTTTTCCAGGTCAAGATCTGGTTCCAGAACCGACGAGCGAAGGAGAGAAAGATCAACAAGAAGAAGCTCCAGCAGCCGGCGTCCTCCACAACCACGCCCACGCCTCCCACCGGCGGCACTGGCGGCACTGGCGGCGGCGGCGGCGGCGGAGGAGGAGGAGGAGGAGGACTCCACGGGAGCAACAGCGGCAGCGTTGCCATGGTTACGAGCAGCAGCGGCAGCAACGGGCTGGTTTCTCCATCTTCGATGACTCTAAATATCAAGGAGGAGTACTGAGGGGGGGGGGGGGTGGGGAGGGGGGTGCTGAGGCTATCAGACTGAAACCCTTCAGATCCTGAACCTCTGCCTCTTCAGAAGTTCTGAGGCTACAGGAGGCGTCCTTCCACCAGACTTTCTCTGGGTCCCTCACGTTCCTGATGGTTGGACCAAACAGCTCCAGACTCACTCAGGGTTCAAAGGTTGAGGAGCTTCAGGAAGAACTGCTCTGCTTTCTTATTGGCTGACAGAAAGTTCAGGTAATCCCTGAGCTTCGCTTTAGCTCCGCCTCCTTCTGGGGTTCAGGTAAACCTGCTGGACCAGAACCACCATTTACAGGTGTTTCACGGAACATGTGACCTGCAACCAATCACCAGAGACTGCTGTCGCCAGGACCTGTGACCTGTGACCTATAGTCTTGCTGTTGCACAGAAGTGTCCTCATCGCGGGACAATGGAGGACATTTCTGCTCGATTCTGTTCCTGGACTTGTGACCTGTTAACCGGACCTGTTGACTCGTTACCTCCTTTTACCCTCAGACGGTCCAGCTGCTGATGGTGAAACTTCTGGTCAGAATCAGATGGTCCTGATGGTCCTGGTGGTTCTGATGGTTCTTCAATCAGAACCATTTTATCATCTTTTCTGGACTTAAAATTCTGAAGGTTTCCTTCTCCATTTAAGAGAAAAACATCCATGTTCCTCCAGGATGATGTATAAAAATGAAGAGTGTAACTTTTTACTGGAGGTTTTACCAAAGCAAAAACAATTTTTTAAGCTTTTTTGATTTTCTAATGTTTTTGCATCATAATTAATAGGTTAATTAATAGTTAATCATTAGGAGTCTTGTAATTATTCGAACCAAAACATTTTTTTCCTGTCATTTTGAATTTTATACAGTTTTATAAAGACTTTATCAGATATGTTTATCATCATGTTTCCCAGTCGGCTCTAACGTCTCAGAAATACTGACTATTAAAATAATCCGTTAAATCTGGAAGCAGCTGGACGTGTTTTTGAGGTTTTAGATAAAACTACTGATGAATATTACTGACAGACGTCTGACTAGTGAGGAAGAGTTCCAGGATGACGCCTTCAGACCCAGACGGTCACCAGAAAACAGATAAACTTTTCATAATCAGTCATAAATATGGCCAGATTAAAGCCAAACACTCATTTATGGATTTTCTTCTTCCATCAAATTTATTTCCAGAATTTAGACTAAAACACCAGAGGAAGAGTTGGAAATAGATTTTATATTTAATTTGAAACTTCAGCCACTGATAAATATTTAAATATTTATTTAACCCTTAATAAGACGTCTGAAGGAAAGTTGATGCACTCTGCATAAATATTGACTCTCGGCTTCCTAAAAACAATTTATGGTCTTTTTCAAAAATATGAAGTAAAATAATTTCAGCTTCCTCTGGTAAAAACCATGAATATTCTCACGCATGAATATTAAAACATGATGAGAAAACAAAGAGAAAATGAAAATAAATGGAGGATGTGGCTTTAACAGGAGAGTCTGGGTTGACCATCAGGGAACCAGTAGCTAACTGGGAACCAGTGGTCCAGTCCAGTCTGTCAGAGATGAAAACGTTAATCATTAATAATGAAGCTTCCTGTTTCTGTGACGGACCAATAGAAACGTCTCTTCCCGTTGTTTCCGTGGTAACAGCGTCTTGGCTGTCTGCCTGCTGCTCCAGATGGAGAGGTTCTGGGAGGAGAGTCTGGACCAGAACTTTAGTTGACCCGGTTCCATCGATCCTCTAAAACCAGCTTTAACTTGGAACATTTTAAGCCCAAATATCTGGAGTCGTTTCCATCAGACTCATCGGATCTTCCTGCTGGTTCGTCTCTGCTTCCCAGTCCAGACACACTGGGATGTTCTGGTCCCAGACGCGGTTCTGGTTCTGGTCAGCATTACTGGACCTCCTCGAAGCAGCTCATATTTGTCCAGGTCCCGTCTCTGACGTCTGTCTCCTGCTCCGAGCTGGTTCTGGTTCTGATCCAGTTCTGTAGGAACCGGGGTTGTTCAGGGAATGTTGTGAAATATTAATTCAGTCCCAGAAAATGACCCTGATGCCCCCCCCCCGCTCTGATCTGTAAATGTTGCTGATTTTAGGAGAATTCATCGTTTGTACATTTTAATGTCGTTTTTATTAAAAACTAAAAGCTTTATGGTAAAAGGTTCTGTTGGTGTTTTTTCTCTGCTGTCCTGGACTCCCAGGTCCAGAACTCTGGATCCATCCACGACGTTCTGATCCGTCCAGAGGCCGGGTAAACTTTAGGTTCCTGCGGACCCCGACGCCAAGCGAGAGCCGCGGTGGTCGTATCAACGCTGCAGGAGGGAAGCCGTTGGTGGGGGAGGCAGGCCAGCTGGCGGAACCGCCGAGCAGCATTAAAACGGGTCAGAACGGACCCGAACACCCCACTTCCAGAAAGCAGTCCTCTGTTTTTAATAAGCTCTTCTTGAGTTTTGCTCAAACACAGGAACATGTTTGCTAACTGATGCATCGGTTGAGGTGTGGTGTCCAAAGGGCAAAGAGGAACTCTGGGCAAACAGACGCAGGATCCTGCTATCTGCTCCGCTCTGTGTCCACAGTGGGACCTTTGTCCTCCAGGGCCCACTTTGCCTCCAACAACAGTCCTATCTTAACACTGATACACACTATCTGCAGCGTGTGTGTGTGTGTGTGTGTGTGTGTGGAGATGTTAACCATAGAGATGGCAGAGAACCATCTTGAACTTGAGACCTTCGTTGAGCAACAAAATGAAAAAGATCTGCGGGAATCATCTGAAGACCTTTCGTCTCTTTATTTCCACAGTTTATCGCAAACATTCTTGCCTTAAACGCTTAAAAGTTCAAATGTTTTAAATCTGGGAAAAAAAGGCTCCAGACGTCAGCCTTGAGGAACTCCTCCTATGATCTGTTCGCGCTTCTGTTTCCAGTCTGAATAAAACATGGTCTGATTATGAAATACAGCGGGTTATTCCTGAGGAGGCGGTCCCTGCGCCGGGGCCCTGCGGCGCGGCGGCAGCAGGGTTGGGGTTTATCAGCGGCTTGGCTGCAGTCGCTTCAAGGCCGGAGACGCTCCCAGCAGCTCAGGACGAATCAGAACGTCTCGAGTTATGCTTCTAACAACCAGAACATAAACATATGAGCGTTATTAGAAGAGATTTGAATGATTCTAAAAATAAAAGCTTTTATTTGATGTTTTTCAATCAGAAACATAAAATCAGGCAGATTTGACTCTGTGGGCTGAAGCTGGACCTTTACAGGTGAATTACACAAACATCAGTCTGTATAGTTAGTGTTCATCCATGTGTTAGATGATCTGATCTGACTGATCGTTTCTATTTCAAATTAAAGTTAAAAAAGCGGTTTTATTTTGGTGACTCAAATAAAACCAACGTTGGTTTATTTAAAAGAGATGGAAACAAATATTCAGCTGCTATTTATGGTTATAAATGACACCTCAACCTGAACTCTTATCATGTCGTATAACTCATTAACACCGGCGACACCTGCAGCTGACGTCACCAAACAGCGCATGTTTAGGCCACGCCCCCTCGCTATCCTGAGACTCGTTAATTTGGCCTCAGTGTGAAAATGTGATGAGTCATTGTGGCTGAAGACAGAAATATAAATATTCTGAATAAATGTTGGGAATCTAACATTAGTTTCTTATTTTTATGGAAAAAAACTGTTTAAAAATATTTTATTTGCAGAGAAAAAACATAATTTTCAGGATTAAAGGTGAAAAATTAGAAAAGTAAGATCAGGAGGTTCTCAGATATGATTGACCAGACATCAGTGATGAAAACGTAAAGCGTCGAGTTGAGCCGATGTTTACTGAGATCGGAGACTGAAGTCGTGTCTGGGCCGGGTTCTGTCAAACATCCGGGTCCACACAGGTCCAGATCAGCTCCTTTAATGATATTTAATAACCTCATCAGTCGAATAAATGAATCTGGGGAGTAGAATCCATTTCTGCTCAGGACGAATGAACTGAGCGGGAAAACATGAAAATGAAAAGTTAAGAATCAAAGAGGAGAAATGAGCCCAGTAACTGCTACTCGGTACTGATGGACCAGGGAACCGTCCAGAACCTCTCAGAGGTCCACAGGAGGTTCTGCCTCCTCCATCGCTCTCAGCTGCTCTGGCTCTGGTTCTGGTTCTGGTTCCTGGATATCGTGGAAGGAAGGTCAGGTCTCCTGAGCGGGTCGGTTGTTGGGAAAAAGCCCGGTTCTGTCGGTTCTCTGACAGCTTCCTGGGGGAGGAGCTGCCAGGATGCCTGATCAGCCAATCAAACGCAGCGCTGCATCAAAAGCAGCCAATCAGCTGAAGGGAATCTAAATCACTATTTGTCAATAAAAATTAGGTGAAATGACTGAACCTCATGACCTTCTGGTAAAGTCCAGTTCAGCTGCAGGAGGTTCTGGCAGAATTTCATCCTGAACGACCCAAACATGCTCCCACGTCCACTTTATCAGGATATTAAAACTATAAATTCAACCTTTAATGGAAAGAATGAGGAGTTTTCTGAAAAACAGGAAGGAGCGATGTTGAGTTTGTTCATGGATGCAACCTGCTGCAGTGATGAAATATACTTGATGACTGAAGCCGAGGAGCAGATGACGTGTTTCTGGATCCAGACGGAATCTTCCGGAGCAGATCCCGGTTTTCCGCCTGGATCCCGGAGGAAAGCCGAATATCTGGGCCTCTGCTGATGTTTGCAGCACCAGCTGCTCCCTCCTCTCATTTTTAGGCAAACAGAAGGTAATGAGAGCGAAGCTGCTCGTCCTCGGCCTCTGCAGGGCCATAAAGTTTATTATGGGATGGACGCAGTAAAGATGGCTTCACCACAGAGACGCAGAAATGTTTGTAGAGGAGGAGGCCCAGGTCGGACCTGTGGACATGAAGACACGACTCTGGAGCTCTCTGATGGGAAAACGTCCCAAACAAGTTCCTGAAATGATCTGGAGGCAGATTCTTCAGCTGAATTTCAGATTTATGATATTATTTAATATTAATTTCCCTTCTTTTGAGTCTGAAGCACATTCAAATGTTGAGATCATCCGAACTGGATCTGAGGATCTGATGTATCATATCAGAGTCCACAGAAGCAGAGGCGTTCAGAGGATCTCCAGGTCTCTCCTTCTCTGATGGACCAGAACCTTTGAACCTGCCAGATGCCCCGCCCAGTTCTCCCGGTTTCCATGGCGACGGGGTGCATTGACTGTTGGACAGCAGCTGTGATCAGGTCCAGACCAGGATCTGGATCAGGTGAGCAAAGCCCATCTGTGACAGCGAGGACAGGGGGAGCAGACGGTGGCGGCATCATGCTGTGGGCTTCCACTGACGCCAGCAGAGATATGAGAGCAGCATCTGCTGCCTTCAGGACCACAGCTCCATCCATGTTCCTCCAGGATGATGAAGAGGAGGGAGGAGCTGCTGCTCTTCAGTTTCCTCCTCACCAGCTCAGGCCTGTTCTTCGCTCACTTACTTTTTACGCTTTATTGTATTTTATTTTACATCCATCCCATGGGCCATCTTCATTTCTGCGTCATTCCAGTTTCTGACTGCGTTCTAACCGACATGTGGCTTCATTTACTCAGTTACATTTACTTGAGTAACTTTTTTGGGGGGAAAGTTACTTTTGGGAGTAGTTTTATCACACTGTACTCTTTACTTTTACTTGATCATTCTAAACTGTTGCTACTCTCCAGGTAGCAATCGCTCTTCGTTTCTTCTGTCTGAATTTATTGGATATTAATTTGTAATGTTTATATTTTAGTCTTTAAAATGCCAGAATTTGCACATAATAATTTATTTGATCTGTTTGATGACATCATTTTAAAATATTTCATCAGATTTTATGACCAGTTACTCAGTACTTGAGAAGCATTTTTACCAAATACTTTTTTACTCTGAGTAAAATATGTTGTTGTGGTAGTACTACTCTTACTTGAGTATGTGTTTGGCTTCTCTACGCAGCTCTGCCTGTGTTCCCTCCCTCGCTGGTTATTTAATGCCAGGAATAAACTCCATTCCTCTTTCACTGCTGTGCAGAAGCTGAGCTCACTGTTGTTTTCCACAAAGATAAAATAAATCTTTATGGTCACAACAGAAAGAGCAAGGAGTCAGAGAGGAGACCGAGACCAGAGGCAGCCGCAGGACGATGCTGCTGCTGCTGCTGCTGCAGGGTCTCCTCAGGTCCAGACAGATCAGATCAGATCTGCTTCAGGGAGAAACCAGGCAGCTATCAGGACAGGGTTTTACAGATACAGATAGATCAGTCTCTCTCCAGAATATTTCTGTCTGCTAGCTGTTAGCCAGCTATCAACTAGCTGTTAGCTAGCTGTTAGACAGCTGTTAGCTAGCTGTTAGCCAGCTATCAACTAGCTGTTAGCCAGCTATGAGCCAACTGTTAGTGAGCTGTTAGCCAGCTGTTAACCAGCTATTAGCTAGCTGTTAGCCAGCTATTAACTAGCTGTTAGCTAGCTGTTAGCCAGCTATCAACTAGCTGTTAGCCAGCTATGAGCCAACTGTTAGTGAGCTGTTAGCCAGCTGTTAACCAGCTATTAGCTAGCTGTTAGCAGCTGTTAGCCAACGTAGGCAGCAAACCGTTTCCCTCGCAGGAAGTTTATTTCTCACACATCATTGTCTCGTCTGACTTTGCGTTGAAAGAAATAGACTTCAGAGGTTGGAGACATTAGTTTGAGATTTCTGCAACGTATCAAGCTAACATTTATGCTCATCTGAGCAGAATGACATTTCTGCTGGCTCATAGAAACATGTCACTGTTTACACCATTATTGTTTATTTTGTTTTAATAAACAACGTGGTTGCTTCATTTTACATAAACATCCATCCATCATCCATCACGCTCATCCATGCAGGGCGCGAGGGGGGCTGGTGCCTCTCTCCAGCTGTCATCGGGCGAGAGGCGGGGTTCACCCGGTCGCCAGTCCATTGCAGGGCACATAAACATTTATTTATCTATTTATTTTAATCCCATTTGCTGGTGCCCCCCAAAATAAGCCATTGCCCCCCAGCTAAATTCCTCCGCGCCGGGTCTGTCTCCGGCCCTGAACCTGCTCCGGCAGGTGAACTCGTGGTTTCAACAGCCATTTTTGCTGCGTCCGGTTGGAGGTTTTTTAGGCAAAATCTGATCATTTTGGTCGGGGGGGGGGGGGGTTGAGAGATTTCATTGGATGAGCCCACTGTCCTTCTAGAAGATCAACCAATGGGTGGTCGCGGTCCATAAAAATAATTTCTAAGATAGTTTTGGTTCAGTTATGACGGCCCATGAATGAGCGTCTGCCCACCGGTCGGTACACCAGTCCACCCCTGCCACAGAACCAGAACATACTGGTTCTGATGGTCCCAGAAGGTCACTGCCCCACATGGAGCTGATGTGTTCCTCTGGATCATTTCCAGATCTCCAGCCCGGTTCTGGAGCTGCTGGGATCCGTCACAGCTCTCCTGTTTGGACTTCACGCTGTCAGAACCTTGAACTGGTGACACCAGAACACCTGATCTGAACTCTTGGACTAAGAACTGGACCTGTTCTGGTTTAAACCCCTGTTCAGGTTGTAAGCTGGGTAAACTGGGTAAACTGGGTAATGGGACGTCCGCAGCCTGACTGTGAGACTCAGCGAGCAGCACCAGCAGGTTTACGACCCGGCCCGGTGGGGAACTGCTCTCTGTGAGCCGCTTTAATGAGGAACAACATCCTCGTCTCTTATCTGGGGTCAAAGTTCAGCTGGCAGCGGCAGGAGGCCGAGGTGGAGCAGGGCGGCGCCGATCCGGGAAACGCTGCTGCGCTGCTCCGTGTTTACTTCCAGCACGGTTCTGAAAGGCTCTTCCTGGTTCTGCTGCATCTCTGGGTCCAGATGGGTCCAGGCGGGGCCAGCGTGTGGGGAAGGTCTGCTGTCAGTCAGCCGCCGTGTTCAGGAAGCTGGTGATAGCCTGCAGGGCGGCGGCCATTTTAGAACTCGTTTCAGTTCCTTCAAACAAAATGGCCGCCAGCAGAGCGGCCCGGCGCGCCGGCCCGGATCAGGCCGCCGGGCCGCAGCAGAAACATCTCATCTGTTCTGCTCCAGCTGCTGCAGCTCCATGAGCAATAGTTTGAGCAAATAAAAGAGAGTAAGTAAGCAAGTGCACCCCTCCAGGCTGATACAGCCGCCTGTTTATGGGTCATTTTACCATAAACCTTCATTTACAATATCCTCTCCGGCCCGAACGCGCCCCTACTGGCCGGCCCGGCTCACGACAAACACGGGAGCCGTGAAGGAGCGGCAGTAAAGGCCTGATTAGTCCCAGACCCAGTGCCGCACCAGCATTCCCAGTTCCAGTCTGCTCCTCCACCGTCTCCGACAGATTGGCTGCTATCAGCGCAGGTATTCCAGGTAATTCCAGGTAATTCCAGGAGACTCCAGATCACATTCCTGAAGCAGCTTCCAGATGATCCTGCAGGCTTTATTATCAGGTTCCTGCCTTTAAACTCTGATTTAATCACTAGAAATGATTTTAATATGGAGAAACTAAATGTTGCTTTACTAGATTTATTTTTGTCTTTGAAAATGTTGTTTAAAATGAACAAATATTTTACCAGGAAACATGTTAATTATTTATTTAACATTATTAAAGTTGAAGTTATTAAACCCTGTTTTATATCAATAGAAAACACATATTTCACTTTTTATTTTCTATTTATTTTTGTTATTCATAAAATAGAATTTTTTATGTATTTTTTTTTATTTTTATTTTTCTCTGAAATAAATATTTAAACTTGGAATTTCAGGTTTTCTTTGAACTATTACCACTACTGATCAATAATAATAATAATAATAATAATAATAATAATAATAATAATGTTATTGATCAGAAAACAATAATCTCAAAAGTGACAAAGAAAAACTAAAGTTAATGCAAGTGAAATATTACACAGATGTTAAATATTTAATAATAATTAAAACCAGATATATATCAGACAAAAAGTTACACTTTAATTTAGAATAAATCAAGCAAACAATTTAAACTGTTATTTTTCACTTCTTTATAAATGTGATGAAATATTTAAGATGAGAAATTAAAGATAATAAACTTTTTGTCAAAATTTTATTTTCTTACATTTTTCAACAAAACATAATTTTGCTGAGTTGCTTCATTGCTGTTTTGTTTTTATTAATTAGGAATATAATTTAATGTAATTTAATAGCTATCAGCACAATTGTTTTTATGAAGTGAATTTGTTTAATTGACAAAAATTGGTAAAAAATTATGAAAATATGATTTTAATCATCAATACGACAGAAAAACTGATGAATTAAACAGACGGTCTTGGTCAGAACTTGACCGAACCGGTCCTGTTCCGGGTTCCGCCTGGTTCCCCTGACCCAGTTCCGCCTGGTTCCCCTGACCCGGTTCTGCTTCTGTTCCGGGTTCCACCTGGTTCCCCTGACCCGGTTCTGGTTCTGTTCCGGATTCCGCCTGGTTTCCCTGACCCGGTTCCGCCTGGTTCCCCTGACCCGGTTCTGGTCCTGTTCTGGGTTCCACCTGGTTTCCCTGACCCAGTTCCGCCTGGTTCCCCTGACCCGGTTCTGCTTCTGTTCCGGGTTCCGCCTGGTTCCCCTGACCCGGTTCTGGTTCTGTTCCGGGTTCTGCCTGGTTCCCCTGACCCGGTTCCGCCTGGTTCCCCTGACCTGGTTCTGGTCCTGTTCCGGGTTCCGCCTGGTTCCCCTGACCCGGTTCTGGTTCTGTTCCGGGTTCCGCCTGGTTCCCCTGACCCGGTTCCGCCTGGTTCCCCTGACCCGGTTCTGGTTCTGTTCTGGGTTCTTCCTGGTTTCCCTGACCCGGTTCCGCCTGGTTCCCCTGACCCGGTTCTGATTCTGTTCCGGGTTCTTCCTGGTTCCCCTGACCCGGTTCTGCTTCTGTTCCGGGTTCCGCCTGGTTCCCCTGACCCGGTTCCGCCTGGTTCCCCTGACCCGGTTCTGCTTCTGTTCCGGGTTCCGCCTGGTTCCCCTGACCCGGTTCCGCCTGGTTCCCCTGACCCGGTTCTGCTTCTGTTCCGGGTTCCACCTGGTTCCCCTGACCCGGTTCCGCCTGGTTCCCCTGACCCGGTTCTGCTTCTGTTCCGGGTTCCGCCTGGTTCCCCTGACCCGGTTCTGCCTGGTTCCCCTGACCTGGTTCTGGTCCTGTTCTGGGTTCCGCCTGGTTCCCCTGACCCGGTTCTGCTTCTGTTCCGGGTTCCGCCTGGTTCCCCTGACCTGGTTCTGGTTCTGTTCTGGGTTCCGCCTGGTTTCCCTGACCCGGTTCCGCCTGGTTCCCCTGACCCGGTTCTGCTTCTGATCCGGGTTCCGCCTGGTTCCCCTGACCCGGTTCCGCCTGGTTCCCCTGACCCGGTTCTGCTTCTGTTCCGGGTTCCGCCTGGTTCCCCTGACCCGGTTCTGCCTGGTTCCCCTGACCTGGTTCTGGTCCTGTTCTGGGTTCCGCCTGGTTCCCCTGACCCGGTTCTGCTTCTGTTCCGGGTTCCGCCTGGTTCCCCTGACCTGGTTCTGGTTCTGTTCTGGGTTCCGCCTGGTTTCCCTGACCCGGTTCCGCCTGGTTCCCCTGACCCGGTTCTGCTTCTGATCCGGGTTCCGCCTGGTTCCCCTGACCCGGTTCTACCTGGTTCCCCTGACCTGGTTCTGGTCCTGTTCTGGGTTCCGCCTGGTTCCCCTGACCCGGTTCTGGTTCTGTTCTGGGTTCTTCCTGGTTCCCCTGACCCGGTTCCGCCTGGTTCCCCTGACCCGGTTCTGGTCCTGTTCCGGGTTCCGCCTGGTTTCCCTGACCCGGTTCTGCCTGGTTCCCCTGACCTGGTTCTGGTCCTGTTCTGGGTTCCGCCTGGTTCCCCTGACCCGGTTCTGGTTCTGTTCTGGGTTCTTCCTGGTTTCCCTGACCCGGTTCCGCCTGGTTCCCCTGACCCGGTTCTGCTTCTGTTCCGGGTTCCGCCTGGTTCCCCTGACCCGGTTCTGGTTCTGTTCCGGGTTCCGCCTGGTTCCCCTGACCCGGTTCCACCTGGTTCCCCTGACCTGGTTCTGGTCCTGTTCTGGGTTCCGCCTGGTTCCCCTGACCCGGTTCTGGTTCTGTTCTGGGTTCCGCCTGGTTCCCCTGATCTGGTTCTAGTTCTGTTATGGGTTCTTCCTGGTTTCCCTGACCCGGTTCCGCCTGGTTCCCCTGACCCGGTTCAGCCTGGTTCCCCTGACCTGGTTCTGTTCCTGTTCTGTGTTCTGCCTGGTTTCCCTGACCCGGTTCCGCCTGGTTCCCCTGACCCGGTTCTGGTCCTGTTCCGGGTTCCGCCTGGTTTCCCTGACCCGGTTCCGCCTGGTTCCCCTGACCCGGTTCTGGTCCTGTTCCGGGTTCCGCCTGGTTTCCCTGACCCGGTTCCGCCTGGTTCCCCTGACCCGGTTCTGATTCTGTTCCGGGTTCCGCCTGGTTCCCCTCACCCGGTTCTGGTTCTGTTCCGGGTTCCGCCTGGTTTCCCTGACCCGGTTCCGCCTGGTTCCCCTGACCCGGTTCTGGTCCTGTTCCGGGTTCCGCCTGGTTTCCCTGACCCGGTTCCGCCTGGTTCCCCTGACCCGGTTCTGGTCCTGTTCCGGGTTCCGCCTGGTTTCCCTGACCCGGTTCCGTCTGGTTCCCCTGACCCGGTTCTGGTCCTGTTCTGGGTTCCGCCTGGTTTCCCTGACCCGGTTCCGCCTGGTTCCCCTGACCCGGTTCTGGTTCTGTCGCCCGGTGGGAAAAGGAGAAGTGGAGCCAGGCTACGAGAGGAAGCTCAGCAGGGGCTGAGAGGCCGAGAGGCCTCGTCGGTTCCGGTCCGGTCCAGTTACTCATCAGCAACATGGAACACAAGCTTCATTAATGCTGGTTCCCCAGGAAGACCAGGTCAGTGGATCAGAACCAACATGTGGGCCCACATGCACCGCTCATGTTCGGATACACGGGACCCATCTGGGCTGGTACCAGACAGGTCTGGGTCCAACGTGTGGAGCAGTTTGAGCTGGTTCTGCCCATCCAGAACCGAGCCGTGAGGAGACCCAACTGCTCCATTCGGACTCCCCAGCTGGTTCCGGATACGACCCAGATGTTAACCCTCGACCGGTAAGGGGGTGATGACGTCACAGCCAGCGCTAAGCCCCGCCCCTCCTGCTCTGCAGCTGCAGCACCACACACAGGCCCAGCAGAGTCACTGCAGCCTCCTGGGTCGGTTCTGGTCCGGATGGGTTATTTATTTGGACCACATGACAAACAGAACCAGAGCAGTGACACCAGAACTGGTTCTGGCCAGCAGGGTCCTGGATCAGCTGCACTTGCTCCAGTGACCAGTGGAGGCGCTGCTGACATGACCTGCTGGAGATGATGGTGGTGGAGATGGAAGAGATGGTGGTGGTGGAGATGGTGATGGTGGAGATGATGATGGTGGTGGAGATGATGGAGATGATGATGGTGGTGGAGATGGAAGAGATGGTGATGGTGGAGATGGTGATGGAGATGATGGAGGAGATGGTGGTGGTGGAGATGATGATGGTGGTGGAGATGATGGTGGAGATGATGATGGTGGTGGAGATGATGGTGGTGGAGATGATGGAGATGATGATGATGGTGGAGATGATGATGGAGATGATGGAGGAGATGGTGGTGGTGGAGATGGTGGTGGTGGAGATGATGGAGATGATGATGATGGTGGAGATGATGATGGAGATGATGGAGGAGATGATGGTGGTCGAGATGATGGAGATGATGATGGAGATGATGGTGAAGATGATGATTGTGGTGGAGATGATGGTCGTGGAGATGATGGAGATGATGATGGAGATGATGGAGGAGATGATGGTGGAGATGATAATGATTGTGGAGATGATGATGGTGGTGGAGATGATGGTGGAGATGATGGAAGAGATGATGGTGGTGGAGATGATGGTGGAGATGATGGTGGAGATGATGGTGGTGGAGATGATGGTGGTGGAGATGGTGATGGTGGAGATGATGGTGGAGATGATGATGATGGTGGAGATGATGGTGGAGATGATGGAAGAGATGGTGGTGGTGGAGATGATGGTGGTGGAGATGATGGTGGAGATGATGGTGGAGATGATGATGATGGTGGAGATGATGGTGGAGATGATGGAAGAGATGGTGGTGGTGGGGATGATGGTGGTGGTGGAGATGATGGTGGTGGAGATGATGATGGTGGTGGAGATGATGGTGGAGATGATGGAAGAGATGATGGTGGTGGAGATGATGGTGGAGATGATGGAGGAGATGATGGTGGTGGAGATGATGGAGATGATAATGATTGTGGAGATGATGATGGTGGTGGAGATGATGGTGGAGATGATGGAAGAGATGATGGTGGTGGAGATGATGGTGGTGGAGATGATGGAGATGATGATGGTGGTGGAGATGATGGTGGTGGAGATGATGGTGAAGATGATGATTGTGGTGGAGATGATGGTGGTGGAGATGATGGAGATGATGATGGAGATGATGGAGATGATGGTGGTGGTGGAGATGATGGTGGTGGTGGAGATGATGGTGGTGGTGATGGAAGAGATGATGGTGGTGGAGATGATGGTGGAGATGATGGAGGAGATGATGGTGGTGGAGATGATGGAGATGATAATGATTGTGGAGATGATGATGGTGGTGGAGATGATGGTGGAGATGATGGAAGAGATGATGGTGGTGGAGATGATGGTGGAGATGATGGTGGTGGAGATGATGGAGATGATGATGGTGGTGGAGATGATGGTGAAGATGATGATTGTGATGGAGATGATGGTGGTGGAGATGATGGAGATGATGATGGAGATGATGGAGATGATGGTGGTGGTGGAGATGATGGTGGTGGTGGAGATGATGGTGGTGGTGATGTAGATGAACGACCTGGAGGACCTGCAGGTTCTGCAGGTCGGGTCCAGTTGCTACTTTCTCCTGCCATGCTGGTGTTCCTGCTCTGGCCTGCAGCTCGCCGTCCCCCGTTGACCTTTGCCCTGTTGATAAGGGCCCTACTTCCTGCTGGCAGCAGCCCCCCAGCCCCTCGGGGCGGCAACGGGTGGGCGGCGCTGAGGCAGCCTGCCGCTCTGGCCGGGCTCTGGGCGGGTTCTGCCAGCCCCCTCCTGACCTGCGGGCCGTGAACCCGGTCAATCGTTGACCAGCAGCTCCGGTGCACCTGAGGTCCTCAGCTGTCGTAACGCCGCCGGCCTCGGCCCGACCCCGTGTCCCAGTCAAAGCCCGCGGGCCGAACGCAGCCGGGTCGTTGCCGTCGCGGTCCTCCGGCCCAGCTTCAGGAATCCCCCGCTGGATCCCTCGCTCTGCTGCGGGCGCCTCGGATCAGGACGGATCGCTGCGGCCCTGGAGCGCCTGGGGAGAGACGAGGCAGTGAGCTTCAGATCGGGGACGTCAGCCTTTCACTCTGACCTGGTGTGGGCAGCATCATGGTCTGGGCTCTCTTTGCTCTTGTTGGTTCTGAGTTCTGGTCGGTTTCCGTCCGACGCAGGTTCTGATGAGGCTGCAGCTAACGTGGCGCCCGCCATCCTGACGGGTGGTCGGACGAGATCGCCGCTGAGGCACTCCGGCCTTTTTTACTGAAACACAGACAGGAAGTGACTCTGACAGCGGCTCCTTTATTGACCCGTAATCTCAGTTCATTCAGGAAATGTTGCTTTTTTTCGCCGGTTTTATGAATCTGGCTGAAAATGAGTCGCTTCGTCTGATTGGTGGGAAATATTGAGCTAAAAATGACTAAATCTGTTTTATTGAACACCAGCCCAGGCTGGACCAGCACTCCACACTAATCAGCTACTTTACACCGGTCCCTGCAGGTCCGCCGGATCAGAACCGGCCCCCGGAGCCTGGATGAAGCTCTGTGTTTCCACAGGTTCCTGGTTCAGCTGGAGCCCGCCGGGTTCTTCCTGGACCTCGGCTCGGCTCGGTCCACAGTGGTGATGAGAGGAATGAATGAATCAGTTCAGATTCATTCTGAGAAGCTTTCAATGGGAACTAAGGTCCAAATGAGCTGGTGGACCAGAACCAGGAGCTACAGCCAGAGACCCTCCAGGGTTCTGGAACCGTTAGACTCGATCAGGTCAGAACTTTGGTTCAGACGAGAACTTTTAGCTAGAAATGATGGTCCTCCTGATCCAGGATCAGGATCAGGAATCTGGATCTGGATCAGGACCAGGATCTGGATCTAGAGGTCCAGTCTAACAGGAACCATCATGTCTGGGTGGAGAAAACCTGAAGTTTTAATTTGACTGCAGCTTCCTGCGGGTTTCCTGATGTTCTGATCCAGAGCGACGCTCACAGCTCTGGCTGCTGATGTTCTGAAGAAGTTCTGGAGATGTTTGGTGTGATTCAGTTGAGCTGCACCTGCGGCTCTGAGGTTCTGCCTCGGACTCCCTCTGGGAACCTGCAGCGGCTCCTTGTTCTTCGCGCTCAGGAGCAGATAAGGCTCCGCACGCAGCTCCGTTTATGACTTCTCAGAAGGTTTGCTCTTATCACGTCCCAGACATGAACATGTGGAGCCTTCAGATGACTGTCTTTATCAGAATTAATAGGACAGAAGGAAGGACGCGGAGATTTGTTTTAAAGGAGCGTTTTGAGGCTTTTATTCTCCACATTTTTCCCTCTGATCATTTTCCTCATTCAGCTGCTGATGGAAACTGAAACATGAGCACCCAATGATGTTGTTCATTGTCCTGTAGCGCCCCCTGCCGGCTCTTTGTCTAAAGCTCTGTCTTTCGGAGGTTTTTCAACGTGATTAAGGTTTTACATGTTTCAGGTTAAATGCCATTTTTTCTCCTTGACTTGGTCTGGATCCAGATTTTCCTCTTGAAATATTAATTTCTGAAGCTGCAGAATTTCACACATTTTTATATTTTAAATCATAAATAAAGGGAATTTACAGGTTGAAGGAACTTTAATCTCAGATAGAAATGTTTCTGACTACTGGAGGAATAAACTCTACAGCTGTTAAAGTTTGGGATAAAGGAAGAAATTAACTATTTGACAAAATAAAACAATAAATGTGGAACAGATGAAGAAATCCATTTATAATAATGACTATTTTATTTAGATAACAGACAATACCGTTAATTTCTTAAAGGACAGAAATTACATTATTGTTTTGCTTCCAAATGTTGATTTTGTATTGTACGTTTTCTGTTTATATGGTTTTCAATATTCTTGTACATTAGTTCTGTTCTGTTTTCTTTGTAATATTGAGAGCTGCTATTATGTTATTATTATTAAGTTGTTGTTATTATGTTGTTGTAGTTTCACCATCCTGGTTCTATTCTATTCTATTCTATTCTATTCTATTCTATTCTATTCTATTCTATTCTATGAATTTAATTTGAGTCAGTTTGTTGTGAATTTGTACAGTTGTTCCTCTGAACCTGTAGGTGGCAGCACTGCACTGTAGCATTGGTGTTGTTACTTATAGTGTGAAGCAGTAGAAGGAGTAGCCGCGAAGATGTCTGCACCGAAAACAATCCCCAAAGATGCTCAGGTAACTTCCAGCGATTTATCGATTTTAACTGTTCGGTTTGACTGAACTAAAACAATTATGAAAGTATTAGTAATTTTTCGAAACTGTAGCTGAAATGAACGGAGACGCTGTTTAGCTTGTTAGCTTAGCTGCTAGCCGCTAGCTCCGTGCTGTTTTCAGCAACAGGAACAAAAACAAACATTTGGGTTTATTTCAGTATTATTAGTTTATATTAACCAAAAATCGAGCATATATACATAAGATGAAAATGTGTTTAATATAAATTATATGTGTGTTTGTTGCTGAAGCCGACGACAGAGGTTTAAAACGGAGAGGTGTTGTGGTGAATTTGGTCACCTGGTTCTGATCCAGGATGCTCAGTCAGGCGTTAATCACAGTCCTGGTAGTTTATTGTCACAAGAAATCAAATGTCAGTTTAAACAATAAGATGATCAATTTAATCTGAAGGAATAAAAACAGATTATAACAGATGCTGATTAAATACAGTTATTGTTATCCTGGCTATAAATGCGGCTGTACAATAATTTACAGTAATCACACAAACTTTAATGAAATATCATTAATAATGAAACATTTAAGACGTTTTGCTTCTTTGTAAAATTCATTCTTACATTCCATCACATGTAAACGAAGTTACGAGAGTCATGTGACCCCCACCTGGTAAAATAAATGTTGCACCATCAGAATCAACCAAAACCTGAGATCATGTGGAATTAAAATCCTTCATGTTTCTGCTTTATTCTGTAATCCTGATGGATCAGAGTAAATGATGTGAACCTGGAAACTGATCATTGGAAAGGAGCAGATTATGGCTTTAATTTAATGTCCGAACATAGAAACCTGGTCTAATTCAACAAGCAGCTCCCAGCAGATTTAAACACTCGTTTACAGGTGAGACCAGAGAAGACTGTTGAGGAGGTTCTGCTGATGTTCCTCATCTTGATTCAGTCTGTGAACAGACTCAGATCAGGTTCAGTTTAGCAGAAGCATCTTCACCGCTGCAGAGCTGCTGCTAGCCTGACACCACCCAGCGTTCCTCCATCTTCTTGCTCCATCTTTACTCCAACATGACATCAACTTCGTTTTAGCTCCATAGAAACAGGAGCAGGTCTTCATTCTGATGCTGGCATCATCCGTGCTCCACAAGTCCGTTTTACTGCATCTGTTCACACAAACATGAATAAAAACTATATTTAAGTCAGAATTTCTGTCTGAAGTCTTTGACTTGTTTCCCATGAACCTTAAATGAACGAATGTCAGCAGAGTCGACCCTGAAACATGCTGGAACCTGACTGGTTGCTCTCAGAGGCGCCGTGGTTCTGATAATCCTGTCGGCTCTTCCAGGTGATGATCCAGATCCTGAAGGACATGGGAGTCACCGAGTACGAGCCTCGGGTCATCAACCAGATGCTGGAGTTCACCTACAGTAAGTCTCTGAAGAAGAAGCGGTTGGTTTCAGGTCCTCAGATGTTCCTCTAAGTCTGAGGTGTTCAGGATGAAACCTGGAGATTAATAAATCATCTCCCTGCAGTAATTCAGAAGAATTTATTAGACCCAGTTACAGTTTGAGCATGATGATGATGATGGAGCTAGACTCCACCAGAACCTTCCTCAGGGTCCAGCTCAGGTCCAGGTCCACCATCAGGTGACTGGAAACCAGACAGGAAGTGTGTGACCTTCAGTATAAAAGCCTGCAGAGTTCACTGGTTCCTGAAGGTTTCTGGTAATCTGAGCCGTTCGGAGCTTCCTGCGCCCCTGCACATCGTTGTCTCCTCACCTGCTGCTGTGTCTCCAGGATACGTGACGACCATCATAGAAGACGCCAAGATCTACGCCACGCACGCCAAGAAGTCCACCGTGGACGCCGATGACATCAAGCTGGCCATCCAGTGCCGCATGGACCAGTCGTTCACCTCGCCGCCGCCGCGAGATGTAAGCCCCGCCCCTCCCTCGGACCCTGGAGGTTAAACCAGAGTCTGGTTCTGACCTGGTTCCTGTCACGGTCGGGTCTGACGTTCTGCTCTGTGTTCAGTTCCTGCTGGAGGTGGCCCGGCAGAAGAACCAGACCCCCCTGCCCCTCATCAAGCCCTACACCGGCCCCCGCCTGCCCCCAGACCGCTACTGCCTGACGGCCCCCAACTACAGGCTGAAGTCCATCCAGAAGAAGGTGGAGGCTCCTCATCCTCACCTCCAGCCAGCCCCCCCACCCTCTGATGTTCACCTCTGACCTCTCTTCTCCAGGTGTCGTCGTCCGCCGGCAGGATATCGGTGCCTCGCCTCAGCGTCGGCGCCGTCTCCAGCAGACCCACCACGCCCACACTGGGTGAGTTCCAGCAGAGGGCGCTCCAGTGGAACCAGTATGCAGCTGGTTCCTGATCACTGGACCCGTTTGTCTCCTCCGCAGGAACCCCTTCTGTCCAGTCGGTCGCCACGAAGGTCGGAACCCCGGTGTCGCTGACGGGCCAGAGGTTCACGGTTCAGATCCAGCCTCCCTCCCAGACGGCCACCACCAAAACCAGTAAGACCTTCCTTCCTCCCAGTCAGTGTGAACCCAGACATCCTGCAGGAAGCAATCCAGAGAGGACCTCCCACTGAGCCTCCTCCAGGTCAGAGGTGCTGCAGTGGGAGCAGCTGCTGCTGGGGGCGGCGGCTGCTGGGGGCGGCGGCTGCTGGGGGCGGCTGCTGCTGCTGGGGGCGGCTGCTGCTGCTGGGGGCGGCTGCTGCTGCTGGGGGCGGCGGCTGCTGGGGGCGGCTCCTTGGGTCCTCTGGACTTGTTAAAGCTCAGTACCAGTAACACACCGTTTCCATCTGGAAAGAACACAACTCATGTTGGTAAAGGTGGGATTTATTCAGTGTCTGTAGAAATTCAGTCTTTAAGGTCGCATCTCACCAGGTTCAGAGGAACCTGCACAGCCGCTCGTTGTGGGAGTTAATGCAGCTAGCAAAACTTAAGGCCCTTAAAACTATTAAAAAATAATAAAGGTCGTCGGATAAGTATTCATTTTTTGAACAGCTACCTAACTGTATGTTTATCTTTTGTGTGTAGTGCAGGTCTTTCTCCTGAAAGTCCAGTGAAGTGGTCCAGTTGTGTGTGAGCAGGACCTGCGCTGCGCCGTCGGCCAGTGTGCGTTCAGCCTCATCTGTGTGCAGAAACAGAACTTTGAAATGTTTTCCCTCAGCGTTCCCGGACTTTGGGTCCAGCGTTCGGTGCGTAGCGGGACTTTTCCCAGTGCTGTAGCAGTCTGCGTTTCGCCATCAGAATTTTCCTCCTGCACCCCACAGGCTGCAAAAAACGCACACACTCCCTCCCGCGCTCTGCTCGCAAGCATAGGCAGCCTGTCAGGTTCCATGGCGAGACAGAAGCAATGCGCAGACAGCCGCTGATCAGGGGTATTATCGACAAATTTAATAAACAACGGAGGAAGAGGAAGAACGGACATGGACCGCCGCAAAAAACCGGATCTGAATCAGGGCAAGAAAAGAGAGAATCTGGCGCTGAATAGAGAGAAGAGTGCAGGTGAGCAGCAGATCAGGTGAAACACATGAAGATGATGGGGCAGCGCAGGTGAGTGGCAAGATTCCTGGTGAGTCTGAGTGGAACAGAAACAGGAGGCAGAATAATAACATGAGAGAAACTAAAGAGGACATGATAAGCCACAGAACAGCTGAAGCTAATCGGAGCAAACCAAACAGAAATGCACACAGAACAAAATGCAAGAAGAAACTAAGAAACTACATAGGAATAAATGTATGGCAAGACCTTTTGAGCAATAAATAATACAGGGGATTGAACAAAACATGGCCTGCTGAAGTAAAAACCGTAGATTATGAGTTGGCCTGTCGCGAAAAGCAGTAAATCAGTTAATCGCATGAAAAATTAAATGCGCTCGATAATAAAATGAGGGTGATCATTTCCAGGAGCATGCTTTCTTGGTTTTGTCGCGAAACGCAGCAACACAACAAGCTTGCATCTGCACCTAAAGTGCAATCATCCGTTGCAGGTCTCCCTGCTGGGGGGGCTACCCCCAACGGGCTGTCTCCGTCTTCCTCGCGGCTCACGATCACTGAGGCGTTTAATGGACAAACATCCAGCGCAGCATGGTGCGCACTCAGACCGCTTGCTGCATCACTAAACGGCGCTTTTAGTGAGAAGTTTTTGTGTGAAGCTTTGCATCTGTTGCTGCTGATGCGCCTGAATTTCCCCTTTGTGGGACGATAAAGGCTGTTTCTGCTCTGCTCTGTGCTGCCCTTGAATCTCGTTGGATTTCCAAATGCTGCAAACATTTGACACCCGCTACACTGTAGGAAGTTTACTCTTTTATTTTCTCAAAGCCCCAGCGCAGTCTTGCCTGTCTGGCCTCAGGATTAATACATTCTGAAGAGCGAGTTTGTTTAGAGTCCATTTCATTTATTTCACAGCTCTAAATGTTCTTTAGAAGTTCGTTCATTGATCTTGAGGGGGTGTGCTTGCATTATTGTGCCATTTCTATGCTATCAGTAACTGATCTCAAAATGACAATATTATCGTTTATCGCAATCATTTCTGGGACAATTAATCGCCCAGCAACGTTTGTTATTGTGACAGGCCTACTTATGATAGGAAATAAATCTTGAGGATTTGTTGTTTTCAGATAGAAAGTAAGATACTTTGCTAAAGTGACTTGGGCTTGTTGAGGTCAGGCCTGATTCTGAGAACATGTGTTTCAGACGGTAACAGTGATACGCTTAACTCCTACGTCTAAAAGGGACTAATCACTTGTCTTTAAGGAGCATTTATTTTATATCTTTGTATTTTTCAGTGTTATTTTTCATGTCCATGTTAACTCCATGAAGCTTGAAGTTAATAAGTGGCTCCATAAAGCTTTGGCTTTGACTCGTGGATGTGAGTCAGAGCTGGCCGTGTCCTCCTGGTCTTTGTAATTTCTTCACAGTGAAACCACTGATCTATAGATGGGCTGACAGATCTATATAAAAATACCACCCGTTTCTGTGGCCGTTGAGTACGGCTGCTTATTTTCTCCACTTGAGGCGCTGCTCTACCTGGATGGCCGTACGGCCTGATTGCTGCCGAAACCACCGTGGGGAAACGTCCGTTTTCAGACGTCTGGTTAGGGGACGGCAGATTCAAAGACTGGCCAGTTACTGGCCAGTAGGCAGTAAGCCTACCACCTGGAGGGGGGTGAATGCCGTCAGGTCCCATGTGGAGTCCAGTAGCCACCAATTAAGAACCCAGGGACGACGTAGTCCCGTGCTTTTCACTAGCGCAGCGACTCGCCCACGTGACTGCAAACCTCGACCGCTGACCTGCAAGCTGGTGCCAGCAGTAAGCCCACTGGCGCCGCGAGTGGACCCAGTAACTGTAATAACGCCTCAACAGTAGGAAATGACTCCAATCTATTACTTTAGAATTAGTTGCTCCAAACTGAAGTTCAAGAGCTATGGTTGCAGCTCGAAGCTGTGTTGGTAGTAAATGTTGAGTTGGTCTGAAATTTAACTTAAGATTTTCTGCGTATGCCCTGCGACAGCAGCTGAGCAGGTAGTGCTCTCCTTTGAAAGAACCAGGAAACAGAAGTAGCTGCAAGCGACCACCAGGGGGCAGCATAGCAGGAGGAAGAGCTGATCACCCACCAGTGAGGAGACAGAGGTTAGGAGGATGTTGCTGATGTAGACTGGACAGAACCAGGGGACAGCTGACCGAGCAGCTGGTGACCCAGACCGGTATGCCTAGTCATTCGCAGTATTCTGGGATGCTCCTGACCTCTGACCTTTCACAGATCCCCTAAGAAGCTGCATGAATTAATTTTCTGGATGTCAGGAGCACTGACGCTCCGAGTCGCTCCGTCCTGGTTACTGTGGGTTTCCATGGTAACAGGATGGATCGTTTACGTCTGTAGCTTGTCTGCTTAAGGTGGACTGGTGGAGAATCTGAGCTAAAACTGGACGCTGGAAGCTGCTTGGATCTGCTTCAGATATGAATCACTTCCTGGTCATTAATAATTTTCTTTAATCTTCTCACAAAAACTCAGCAGAACAACGTTTCAGTAACAGAAGGAACCAAACCAGAACCATGTTTTCTGTGGGACGTGATGAAGAACCGTCCAAGCACCTCACTGGGAGACGCAGCTTCGTCCTCCTGCGGCGTCGTTTTCCTTATATGGTCAGGAGGAACGTTCTCACCATCCGGGTCAGAGTGGGATGGAAAACACCCAGCATCATCAGAACTTTAGAAATATGTTTGTTTATGGTGAGAATATCAGGGAGAAGAGCTTCAGGATGGAGGCAGAAGCATCAGGGGAGCGCTATAATGTCCATCTTTGGTTCTGATCGGACCCAACATTAGCAAAGGTTACTTTCTGCACTGTTGTTCAGTGTCCAGCAAGCATCGGTTATCAAGTCCGTTCAGTTCGGTAGTTTTCCGCCAGCGTTCCTCCTGATTAGAAACATCAGACAAACGTTGAGAGCAGAAATGAAAGCGGTCTTCTCTGTTTCCACAGCAACGCCAGCCTCGCCCGCCGTGTCCAACGTCCTCATCAACCCGTCTCTGATTGGCTCCAAGAACATCCTCATCACCACCAACATGGTGTCTCAGAACGCCGGCGGAGACTCTCTGAAGAGGAAGCACGAAGACGACGACGACTACGACGGTTTATGACGGCGTTCTGACCGGAAGGACTAAAGTGCAGACATGTTCATCTGAGACGGTAGACGTTGTTTTCTAGAAGGTTCCTCTTCCCAGAGGAACCAGTCGAAGCTCCGAGCTGAACTTCTGTTGTGATTTTCAATAAACACGTGAAATAAAACCTGAAACCAACTTGTGAAAAAATCACTTTGACAAACTGAAGAAGTCAGATGAGTGGACGTCCAGGTGGGGGCGGCGCCGCTGATCCCAGAGGGAAAGTAAAGGTTGGAGCTCAGATCATCCGAGGTTCTTCAGAGAGCTGTAGGTGCTGATGGCTGAGCAGGAAGGCTCTCCTGTAGCAGTCAGTGCTACAGCTGCTCTGAAGTTGCATACCAGTCTGATGAAGAGGAGGCTCGGGGTTGCCTGTTACGTTTTTCGTTTTGTGAAGGAGCCGTCTTTGCGCCGTCATCTGCAGAGGTTCCAGAGTCGCCTCGGGGCAGAACCAGACGCTTTTTCAGCTTGTTGAGCTCTGGAAAGTCGGACTAACCCCACTGTGAAAGCAAAACCACCTTCAGACAAACCTGGAAAAATTTCTGCAAAGTGGGCGGGGCCTAGATACACAGAGGGGCGTGGCCAATAGTGGGGAAGAGTGGAGGGGGTGAAGCGGGGCCCCTCCAGCAACTTCTTTTCAAAGCAGTGACGAGCGCCAGATGTTTTCCTGGTGGAGGCAGGTGAAGCAGCAGTCCCTCCGCAGCGCCCCCTCCGCAGCGCCCCCTCCGCAGCGCCCCCTCCGCAGCGCCCCCCGCTTCCTGAGCCCTGCAGCCAGAGCCCAGAGGAGACCCGGTCCTCTCCGTGGCCACGCTGCTCCACCGCCTGACCTGCCAGCAGGGGGCGGGCCTGAGGGAGATGGTGTTGCACCCAAACCCAGCTGTGATGTACTCCCCCCCCCCCACCTGTAAAGCTGCACAGTAACGTTGCTGGTATTATGTTTATGCAGTGCTGACCTTTGACCCTGAACCTAAAACATTTAACAATAGTTTGTTTTATTAGGGTAATGTTCTGAAGGATTTTATGCTGGTGCCCGTCCACTCATGTTCTGGGCGCACTGGGAGACGTGGACCAGGGTCATGTGACCGCGCCGTCAGCACACAGGTGACGCTCAGGTGTTGCGGCGGCGGCCTTTTTCTCCGTGCCAGCTGGCGGTCCGGGGCACCAGCCGCGAAGCTGCGGTTATTCACACCGGCTCGCCATGAATGGCAGGTTTTCTGTGGTGAAACACGAATTTTCTCTCTAGATACATTCATGCGTCCATCTTACAGCTCAGGAGTATTTGATCGAACCGGAAACAACGCTTCATGCCAACAACTTCAAATAACTTCTCTGTTTTCAAAACATGACGGTGAAATATTAGAAGACTGAAAATAAAATGATGAAACCGGAAACTCGCCGCGAACGGGCTGGACCGGCGGGAGGGGGTCACGCTGAACGGCCTCCGTCCACCTGCATTCATCTGTGTACACATCGCTGAAGGTCCCACAGCCTTTTAGTCCTTACTTTGACTAGACCACTGCAGCACCTCCATTCTGTTCGAGATCTGCTGCTGTGTTTGGATCCTGGTTCTGTTGACCCGGTTTGGTCCAACCTTCAGCTGCTGGAGGTCCTGGTGCTCCCAGCGCCTGAAAGGCGCGGCATCGGCCCTGAATCCTCCCCAACAAGTCACACCTGTTCAGTCTGTGAACCTTTTTGTCCTGACCTTTAACCTTTAGCCTGCTAACCGTGGCTCGTGGCGCTTCATCCGCGCTCCCCGGAACGGTTGCAGCTGTGCAGGCGCGGTCTCACCTGGTGGTGTTTCTCCCGTGGAAAGATCCCACGTGATGTCCCGATGGCCCTCGCAGCTGCGAGCTGGCGGCTCCGCTCAGCCGGCGTCCGGCGGCGGGAGAGCCTGACCCCGAGCTGCTGTGCTTACCGAGCCACTGAGCAGCTGCGCCCTGCCGGTCGGAGCGGGGCGCTGCTCGTGGCCGTGGATGCAGTCGCAGATCCTCGCGGATCAGCGCTCGGAATGGACGTCTGGGAACCGAAGGCTTAAATATCCAATGTGTGTAAATGAGGCCAATATTTGGGCTTTGACCCGGAAGGACTCGTTCAGCCTGACAGCAGCCGCCGGCGGGTTCAACATGGCCCACGTGGACGCAGTGGCCCCCACCGCCCTCCCCGAGCGTTGGAGGCCCGTCTCACCGGAGACTGCCAGGCGCTCCCAGCAGACCCTCCCAGTATGCCTGGGCCTGCCAGGTCTGACCCGCACCCTCCCCCAAAGAAGCGTTTATATATCAGAAACAACGTTTGAGGCTCGGACTCGGCCTCTTCAAGCCCGAGTCCACGAAGAGGCACCGAGTCAAACGAGGTGACCGTGTGAAGAGACCAGAGCAGATGACCCAGAGTTTCCCAGCAGCAGTTCAACTCGAACTGGGCCCAAGTCCACTTTGTTTTGCTGATAAACTGTCAGGATAGGTATTTAGCGTTCTGCCTTTAGGTGTATCTGCAAATATCTGCAATACCTGATCTGGTCCCAGTGCCGGCCTCCTTTGGTGGAGCGGTGTTCAGGCACTGGCATTTTCTTACTGGTTGCAGCGGTGCACGACTCGCACCGGTAACACCCGCCCAGTCAGGCACACAGCCCCGCCCGGTGGAAGGCCAGGGGCGGAACAGCTGAGGCCTGACCGGGACCCCTGCTCTGCCTGCCGGTGGCGGTTCGCTGGACGGATGAGCCCCTCCCGGAGGGAAACGGGAGGGGCTCGGCAGCTGCAGAGCGGTGTTGCCACCAGTCTCCACAACACAGAGGAAAAAATGCTCGATTAATCATTAGTTGCTCTGATTAAAAGTGCCGAGAGGGTCTGAAAAGTCGGTTCATGTCGCAACGCAGTGGACAAGTTGACAACAGCGCTCCTGGCGTCCTGATCGCAGCCTGACGACCTCCGCTCGTCCCGGCTCTTGGCTCCGCCCACTTTGGTGGAATTGGTCAGCATTGCGAGGGGGGGGGGGGGTCCGATACACGGTAAATATTTTAACTCAGCCCTCTGTGCTGCCCTCTGGTGGCCAACAGTATGAAGAGCAGCTTGAATGTCCAGGTGCGGATGAGCTCCTCATCATGGCCGCCCAAACCAGCAGCTTCTGCTTGGTGACCATGTGACAGTTCTGTGTGATATAGCTCTATGGTGATTTCTAATTTACTGCTGAGTCACTTCCTGTTGAACCGGGTCAGAACCACCAAATCCATAACACTCAGAAACTAAATCTTCATCTAATGAATCGATAACAATTCATGAAAAGTCTGTTGAAAGATTGTAAAGATGACTTTCTTATATATTTAGTAATAAATAAGGAGGGATTATTGCTGGAGAGCATCTGAGTGAAAGAGGAGTTATTAATAATTAAATCAGGTTGTGGTCTGAGTGAAGAGTTAATGTACTATTTTTTTCTAGAAAAGCAGTGACTATTTTAGATTTACAGATGATACAACATAACTAATATTAACAGAAAAATATCAGAACATTTCCTGTAAAACGAGGAGCTGTTTGTGGTTGAAGTGGGTGAAGCTCAGTAGAAAGTCTGGTGAAGGAAAAAAATTACACGTTAAACTAAAATCAGCAGAACTTCAGGAAAAGGTCAGACCTTCATGATTTTAACACGTTGATGCCTTTGGAACGTTGTCGAAGTTAATATCGTAACTTTTCTGCACTTTCTGTCCACAGAGAGAAACTCCTTCATTAAAGCTTCTGGTGTCAATATTTACTGAAAACCTGGTTTAAATAATTAATGCTGCTAAATGAACCATCAGGGGAGGAAGGAGCTCTCCTCATCACACCTCAGAGGATTACATCACACTAAAGACAATATCACCATGGCAACAACTCACATCATTAATAACTTATCATGATTTTTATTTGTGTCTCTTTTCCTGTAAAGTATGCAAAGATTAAAAACATGTATTATTTTTGCAATAACTGATGGATATGTCCTTAATGAGGAACAGTTCAAAGTGCTCTGCATGACAAAAACATGACCCAATTAACAGCAAAAACAAAGAAACATTACAACACAGTGGCAGAATAAAGAGAAGTAATGAAAAGCTCCAATCCAGACCATAATAATCAATGTTCCAGTTATTATTAATCAACTCTAACCAGGGGGGTTTCAGCCTTGATTTAAAGGGGCTCAGTGTTTCGGCTGTTTTGCACTTTTCTGGGACTTTGTTCCAGATTAGAGGAGCATAGAAGCTGAAAGCTGCTTCTCCATGTTTGGTTCTGGTTCTGGGGATGCAGAGCAGACCAGAACCAGAAGACCTGAGTGGTCTGGAAGGTTGATACGACAACAGGTCTTTAAGCCGTTCAGTGATTTATAAACTAGCAGAAGGATTTTAAAGTCTATTCTCTGAGCTCCAGGGAGCCAGTGGAAGGACTGTAGAACTGGGGTGATGTGCTCCATCTTCCTGGTCTCAGTGGGAACGCCAGCAGGAGTGTTCTGGATCAGCTGCAGCTGTCTGGTTGACTCTAGGCAGACCTTTGAAGACACTGTTGCAGTAATCAATGCGACTGAAGATAAACGCATGGATGAGTTTCTCTAGACCTTGTGAAGACATCAGTCCTTTAATCCTGGAAATGTTCTTCAGGTGATAGAAGGCTGACTTTGTAACTGTCTTTATGTGTCTCTGAAGGTTCAGGTCCGAGTCCATCACTACACCCAGATTTCAGCCTGATGACTAGTTTCTAGCTGGAATAACTGAAGCTGCGCGCTGACTCTAGATTGGTCCAGTACTGTACCAGAGAGTCCAGCCCAGCTCTCCAGTCGCTTCAATAATATCTCCTGGTCAACAGAGTCAAATGCTGCGCTGAGGTCCAACAGAACCAACACTGTGGTTCTGCCACAGTCTGGATTTGTGTGGATGTCATTGAACACTTTGATGAGGGCACTCTCAGTGCTGTGGTGAGCACGGAAACCGGACTGAAAGACGTCAAAGCGGTTGGTCATTGTTAAAAAGCTGTATAACTGTTGAAACGCAGCTTTTTCAGTAATTTTGCTGATAAATGGAAGGTCAGAGATCGGCCTGTAACTCTGCTATAGTGATTTATCCAGATTGTTCTTTTTATCAGTGGTTTGATAACTGCTGTTTTTAGAGCCTGGAGGAAAAACACCTGATGAGAGGGAAGAGTTTACTATTTGAATCAGATCAGATGCAATGACAGGCAGAACTTTCTTGAGGAAGGTTGAAGGAAGGATATCAAGACAACAGGAGGAGGAGCTTCATTGATTTAAAATCCCTTCTAAGTTTTCATGGTTGAGTTGGTGAAATTCAGCCATTTTCTCTGCATTTGTTATGTTTGGGCATAGCATCATTATTGGATTTGGTGTGGTTGTGCAGATTAACCCTCTAATTTTTTTTAATTTTCTCTAAAAAAGTTGGCAAATTCATTGCAGGCCCTGGTCGAGTGGAGTTCAGGTGGTAAAATCACAGGAGGGTTTGTCAACCTGTCAACTGTGGCAAACAAGGCATGAGTGTTGTTGATGTTTTTGTTTATGATTTCCACAAAGAATGTTTCCCTCGCATGTTTTAATGATGAGTGATAACTTCGCAGCCTTTCTTCGTAGATTTCATAGTAAACATGAAGTCAAGTTTTACACCATTTATGTTCAGCCCTTCGACAAAAGCTTCTTTCGCTTCTTACCAGTGGAGCATTTATCCACGGAGGTTTCTTCCTACCAGACACAATCTTCACTTTAACAGAAGAATATTTCCAGCCTGAAATCTGGCTGGAAGATTTCAGGCTGGAAGTTATCCACTGCACAAAAAGTATTTGATTTGAATAGTTTTGTTCCAGACTTTTTAAGACAAAATTCATCTTGTTTGTAGAGATGATAGCGCTCCCAGAAGAGCCTATGATTGTCCAAGTTCACTGAGCTGGCAGAGCGTGCTTTTATAAATCATTAATTAATCATAAGCAGTCTGCTGTATCTCATCTCCACGTTCAACTGTCGGGAGTGGTCCACTGATAAACACCTTCATTTTCAGATTTCCAGTTGAATTCAACAGGTGACTGAAGTCATAGAAACTGGGCATATTAAATAACTTTTTGAAAAGAAACTGTCTTAATATACCATCAAGTTTCCAGGTCCAGACTGATAACCGTGATGGTTAACCAAGCACCTCTGAGACCTCCGTTCAGAAGAGGACAGTAATAGACACAACCTTTAAAGTGGACATAAGATGCTTTTAAATCCTTTCTTTTCACATTTAAATCATCCAGCTATGGTCTGTATAAAATGGAGCTGCAGTGTTTTTGTCTGAATTCCTTGTTATTGTAGTTCCACAGGCCATTTGGATCATGTGTTCCCCAAAATAAAACGGCAAAAACGACGCCAACTGTTCATGTGATAATACTATTCAAACACGCCGTATGGTTCTGTCCTCAACGAGCAAACAACTAGCACACAGCGCTAACATTAGCAGAAGGCACGATGCTACTGCTAGCAAACAGTGGTCAGGACGTCGTATCAACACATTAAATTCATGTCTAAAAGAGAGTTTGTTGTCATTGTAGCGTTATTTGCAGCCTCTGCTTTGCTGTGTCGTCGTTTCCACAGACAGAAGGAACTGATCCTCAATCAGACGAAGTCTTCGGTAAATCCTTCTTGATACTGGCGCAGGTTGCTGAATCGCTTGTTCTGGAAGGGCTTCACGCAAACAAGGAGGACTCTCCCCACTGATGTGGGAACATTTCCAGGAAAAATAAAACGTAACCGGGCGCTTGGAAGAGGTTCTGATGCTGGGGGACGGTGGATTGAACTGTGTGGGTTAAAACACCCAACAGCCAAACGTTTTGACTTGTCGCTTCGGGATCCTGGAACTTGGACTACAAAATCGCTGCAAGAAATAAAAATGGTGGATTCGTGAAATTAAGTCCAGCTCCAGGCCTTAAGTCCATGATCTTGTTTAGCAGTTCTGCAGCAAATATTGTGATGTAATCGTTCAAAGAACGTAACAGAATGGAGAAAACTGCGCGGATTGAAAAATATGGCCCCAACAGAATCTAAAGATATCCATGCAGCACCGGGAGAGACTGAATTCAACAGTTCTGCTCTCCTAGAGGCTCCAAGTACACAAGTATTTAAGGACTAAAAAGGTGGATTTTGCACGATATATGCCCTTTAAGACCTTTATCCAGAAGAGCCCAGTCCTATGAAGGATGGTAAAAGTCTTTTATTTTTTGAATCACTTGTAAATTTATTCAATGAAACGTGAAATATCAGCCAGGTCTGTCTTTTATGCGGTCCTCCATGATGATCGTTCTAAAAACAGCTCCTGTTGTTTTCTAATAAAACTTCTGTATGGAAACTAGGTGTTTCAACCGAATATAGAAAAGTTTTAACATTCATTTGATCCAGTAATCATTAACTAAAGTTCAGTGATCATGTGATGTTTACCTCACAACCTTCTGCTCATGGGTGGCAGCAGAGGAGCAGTGAGACCTGAAGGCGTGTTTGCAGATAAGACTGCTGGACAGGAAGTTGAGCTGTCAGAGCGGAGGTCTGCTGCTGCAGAGAAGTGCAGAAGGTTCCTCTGTGGTCTCATAATGAAGCGTTGTTGTGGAGATAAGGACTGTAATCCTGCTGTGTTTTCTGTGTGTTTGTAATGTTTAACATGTCCTTGAGTAGGAAGAGTCAGCTGAACATCACTGTGACGGGGCCACACCAGGGAGTCCTGGGGTTGGTGCTGTTCACCATCGCGACAACGCTGCCATGCTGTGTGTTCCTCTTCATTAACCTGACCATGCTGTACACCCTGAGGAGCAAACGGGTGTTCAGAGACACCTCCCGCTACCTCCTCCTCTTCAACCTGCTGCTTGCGGACACGGTGCAGCTGACGCAGAGCCAGTCCATGTTCCTGCTGTCCGCCGTCATGCTGACGCTGCTCTACCCGGCGTGTGCCGCTCTGACGGCGTTCAGCAGCCTCACCCACTGTGTCTCTGTGGTCACGCTGGTCGCCATGTGTCTGGAGAGGTACGTCGCCGTGTGCTATCCTCTCAGACACAGCGCCATCGTCACCACCAGGAACACAGCAGTGGTCATCGCTGTTATTTGGTGCGTCAGCTCCTCTCATGTCGTCATCCAGCTGAATTTGATGCTTTCTCAGTTCGCGGTTCAAGACCTGCAGAACATGCAGATGATGTATTACTGTGGGAAGGAGAGCGCGTTCATTGATCCGGTGTCTGATCTTTACGACAGAGCTTTCACTTACTTCCTGTTCCTGTTAGGAGGTGTGACCGTCACTTTCGCCTACACTGGTATCATCGTAGCAGCTCGCTCTGCCTCCACTGACGAAGCTTCAGCCAGCAAGGCTCGCAGGACGCTGCTGCTGCACCTGCTGCAGCTGGGCCTCAGCATGTCCGCCACCATCTACAACTCTCTGCTCATCGTTATCACCAGCAGTCTGGAGAGGGTTCCCGCCGTGCGCCTGCAGATCGTTCTCTACATGTGTGTCATTATCCTCCCTAAATGCCTGAGTTCCCTCATCTACGGCCTCAGAGACCAGAACATCAGGCCCGTCCTCATGATGAACCTCATGTGTCAGTGCAGCGGCTCAGCTTCCATCCCTAAAGCCCGACCCAGGAGCAAACGCAGAGCACATGGCAGCTGAGCGCTGAATTTTTCTGGAGAAAGGTGATGAATTCAGGGAAGCTGTTCTGTATGAGTTCTGAAGTTCAGCCTCCAGCTTCAGCTTCTCCGTCTTCATTCACTGAACTGATGCTTTCTGGGAAATGATTGCAAGGCAGCAAAATGATCATAGCCATGCTTTGTTTATAGTCTTCTGAAGTCATTATGTAAATAAAACTTGTCTAATAATTAAAACATGAAGCAGATCTTTCAGGGAGATGTTTGAGAAAATGATTGAATCCTGCTGCTTAACTTTTAAACCAAAAACATCTTAAGCGTTAATGTTGGTGTTTTTGACTAAAGCTGCCTGCCGTAACTGCTGAAGATGAAATATCGGGATTGTCTGATGCGTCTGTGAAATGAAGTGACTATTTAACACGCTGGGTGAAGGTAAGCAGGTTTCTGTCCGGCCGGTTCACACCAGATTCAGGGTGTTTCCCTCCAGGTGCTCAGTGTTTAAACTGGGGATCACTGCCCCCTGGGCGCGGCTCCTCCGTGAACGCTGGAGTCGGACGAGAAGCACCGAAACACCGGTTCCTTTAAGTCAAGGCTAAAAACCACCTTTTGATTAATAACTGGATCACTGATGAATTTTAGTTTATTTTGCAACTCTTCATTGTGCCTCTGTTATGGTTTCTTTTCTGTGTGTGTGTGTGTGTGTGTGTGTGTGTGATGTTTTGTCTTCATCATGTAAAGCGGAACACTGCCGGCGGTTTGGAGAATAAAACTCTTCAACTTGAATTTAACCAAGTTCCTCAACATCAGCTTGTTTTGTTGACTTGAATGCTCAGTCAAGGGCAACAGCGAGTCCTGCCCCCTCGAGTTCATCTTCATCTCTCTTCACCATCCTGCTACTCATCGCTCTGCGCTGTTCGCTGTGCCGAGGGAGCAGCCGCACAGATCAACACGCTGTTTCAAATCCAGCTGCTCTAAGAGGAAGTCACCGAGGAAGAGACCCGGCCATCTTAAGGACTTTTAGTTGAAGCGAGACTTTATTTTCAAAAATCTGTTAAAAGTTGAGGGATTTTGAGCTGTAAGTATTAATTCATCCACAAGAGGGCAGTCATGCTATTCAGGAGCTGCTTGGGAGCAGAACAGCTTGAGGTTCAGGATGTGGCTTCAAGACGAGGTTCTGCAAAGATAACGGCCTTATTTTTCAACCTCTCCTGTAATTTTCTGTTCTGTTGCTGCAGAAAGAGAAACTTCCTTCTCTGCCTCTACTTCCTACTAATATCATACTGGATATTTAGTCTTTCTGTTTAAATGAAAACTCTTATTTCTGCTTGGAGCGTAAACGTTGATGAGCCTTTAGAAATTCATCATTTATTATGAAATGATTCAAAAATGTAAATGTTCCAGTGTTCCTCAGTCTGTTCCAACGCCGTGACCATGCTGTGGCTCTGCTGGGTGGCAGCTGGGAAATAAACTGGTCAAAGTCTGGTAAACGAGAAGCAAACTACAGGCAGAGATCATCAGAGGAGACAACGTCATCAGGTGAACTGTGCTGGTTGAACACTGGTTTGACTGGGAGCTGTTTCAGGAAGCTGGGAGAGGACTGCACCAGATTAAAATGATACATTTTATAATTTACCAGTTAGATATTTACATGAGCCCAAGATTCAGAAAGACTGTTGACTAATTCCAGTTAAACCAGTTACCAACAGCGCCTCTCTGTGCCTTGCAGTCATGTGGCTGTCTGCAGGTGAAACCCAACACGGCCTGAAACTCCGGTCCAGAAAACGCTAGCCTCTGCTAGCATAAATGCTGCCAGGAGGTGGATGTGCTGTGGTCCTTCCCAGTCCCACTGACAGACTGGGCTCAGCGGCTAGCCGGGGGCTTCACAGGGATTAGTCGCCCAGCGGTGCAGCCAGCTCAACGGGTTTGCTTGGACTGGTCCCTGGACGTCGTTTCGGTCTGACTCGAAGACCGAGCCTTCTTCACATGCCTGGGCTGAGATGGTTCATTAAGACGTTTCATGTTTTGGTGGGGCTCGGCTGGGGACTGAGCTTTGCATGAGCAGCGTTTCGCCCCCCCGATGGCTGCCACAGGAGCTTCAGGGATTCCTCAAACATGCATGAAGGAGTCCAGGCAACGCTCCAGCTGTGTTTCTGATGCTGGAAAGCCATAAGAACATGATGGAGAGCTCACAGACACTGATTCTGAGCGATGATGCTGACCTTTTAATCCCACATCAGCACCTGAAGACCCAGAACTATGAATGAAACGTTTCTATCAGTCTTTGTGTTTCTGGATTTCTGCACTGGTTTGCATCATCATGGCGTCTTCTCCCTGTTCCTTCTGGCATGTATTTCCTAATGAAAGTTTAATTTTTAGAAGTTTCCTAAAATGCAATCATTATTTATTTGCTTGCCTAATCAGGTTAACATTTTATTTCTCAGAGTATGTGGAGAGGCCTGGGGCACAAGGCGAAATGAATGCACGTTTACTGCTTTTATTGCTGAAGCTGTCCCAGACCATCGCGTCTCGGCTTCTGGCCTTCAGACGCAAACATGGAGACCAGCAGCAGGTCAGGGAGGAGGTTCTGGAGACATTTAAAGCAGCAACATTCCAGAGCTCTGCTCCATCATCTGGACGTTTGTCAGGCGTGGGAACCACGCTTCAGTCTCCTTCCACGTGTCTTTAAATGCGGCGAGGTCACGTGGTCTCTCCAACTCTCTCACCGGGGCTCGGCTGTCGGACCGTCTCCCTTCCCTGTCCGGCCGGTTTCCCTCACTGGTCCCAACCCCGGTCTGGCAAACCAGCCGATCTCACCTCAGGTTTCGTTTTCAGGCTCATCTTCTGGTTGGTGAGCTCAGGCTTCCCAACCACCTGGCCCTCCTGTGTCCTCCGAGGCAACGTCTGTCCTCCCGTGGGGTAGGTTCGAGGCTGTGACCCCCTCCTGGAGGAAGTCCGTATCCCAGGCTCACCTTCCCTGCTCCAGGATTCTTGGAGGATCCTTTCCTCACTTCCTCGCCTCACTTCCTCGCCGCCCTGCCTCAGTTCGCCGCCTGCTCCTGCATCAGGGCCTTCTGCGCTGGAAGTCTCACCTTGTTTTATCAAGAGCCAGCGTGGTTCAGTCCACTGGTCAGGTCCACTCAGGCTCCAGTCTTCCTCCCCCACCAGCTCTCCTCCTGGTTCTTCTCTTCTTATTGAGAGACCCAGAGCTAAATCCAACGGCACATCACAGCTCCACCCATCTCCTTTCTGCCCCTCAAGTAAACTCTTCTCCAACACCATCCTGGACGTAAGCTGAAATCTGTTTAACGTACTTCAAGATGTTTTTCTAGCAGGCGCTTCAGAGCTTGTTCAGACTTCCTGTGGAAATTTTCTGCTGCAACCACTTTCCTTTTCTGGTCATAATATCTGCAGACTGAACCGCCAGCTTGGTTCTCCTGCAGGCCTGCTAGGGAAGCATGCTAACTGGAAGTCTAGAGTCGGCCCTTTAGTGACTTTTATTACACCACAGGTGTGACCGTTTCGAAAGCTCTGAACTGTTATCTTTTTGTCTTTTCAATCTGAAAACAATGAATCAGTTGAATCATTTTTTAATAATAAATACATCCATTCATTGAACTTCTGCATGGATGAGACCTTTTTCATCCTTTTATTATTGATGTGGCTTTTCAGCTCATTTTGATGTCAGCTCTGCAAACTGATTGTTAATCACTGAGTTGCAGAATATAAATAAAGTTGTTCTTCATGCAGTTTGGTCCTACAGCTTCAGAGGCCCTCTTTCCAACACTGTTTATTTAAAGATTTTTCTACGTGTTTTGAAATCCTCAGAACCAGAACCAGATGGATCCGACATCAGGATGGTTCTGGTTGGGAGAACTGGAGCTGGAAAAAGTGCAATCGGGAACAGCAGCTTAGGCAGGAAGGTTTTAGAATCGAAACGGTCTTCTTCTGCAGCATCAGAAGGAAACAGGAGCCTGAGTCACATTCCCAGCGACCGGTACTCCAGGTCTCCATGACACCAAAACAGCCGAGGAGGAGGTGGCGAGCGAGGTCCTCAGATGCCCCTCACTTCTTGCTCCTGGGCTGGTTTGGGGGTGAAATAGTGGCAGCACAGTAGAAGGGCTGTGATCCTCTGTTTGACAAAGCAACACACCAACGTGTTACATGCCTGCTTGGTTTTCTGCAAATGAACAACTTCACACATTCAGCTGAATTTCCCTAAATAGAAACTGTTGACCAGTTTGTTTTAACAACTGGGATTAAATTAGTTTGTTCTTGACTCTGAATCTGCGTGTGTGATTTCACTGATGATGCTTCTACGTATAAACGGGATCTGTTCTGTAATTTGAGATATTTGTCATGATTCAGCAATTTATAATCAACAGAACTGATTTTCATTAATAATATTACATTTAGAAAAAATAACATTTTTAAAGAATTGAAATAAACATGTTTGAGTCAAAGAGTTTGAAAAACATCACAATTCATTTTCACTGCGTTCTGGCAAAGCACAGGCTCAGTGGGTTGTTCATCAGCTTTATTCAGAGTCTGAAATGTTCCTGATTTAATGGGACGATTTCACAGATAGAGGACTTGTAGAAACATGAAGAACCAAACTGTAACATCATTTACCCTGATACCTTGGAGGTCAGTATTTGGTGAGACCAGGGTTACGATCATCAGTGGCATCGAGCAGATCCGTCCAGGAAGCAGAGTTGGTTTCGCTGGCTGAGGAAGACCAGGAGAGCAGGAACCAACCTTCAATCCCATTTATCAATTAATCCTCAGCCAGTTATGAGCTGCAATCTTTCAAATATCTAAGTTATGTGTTTTGACACCAAGATGATTTCCTGAACCATCTTTTTGTTTTTGAGATTTCTACTCTGATTAAACAGAGTTTAGTTCAAATTCAGTTTCAGTGATCCCAACCAGCTGAGATCACTATGAGTTCAGTTCGTCAGCTGTTCTCACACAGCTTTAAGAAAAACGTAGTCCTCCTTCCTGGAGCAAGGCATTGACCCAGAGTTCGGAGTGAACGTGGCGTCCCCTGCTCTGTTAAACGATCGTCCCGACCGTCTGCTTCCCAGCGTTTATTTATGCCCTGGAATGGAACATATAGTCAAAACATGGTGCTTTCTGTTGTGGGATTTAAATGATCAATATTTATTTATATTGGGTTCAAATTTTCTTTTTTGCGATAAACAGCATGCAAATGCAGAACAGCTGCAGGAGCGCCTGAGCAGGGAACCGAGGGATGGACGAAGGACGGGTTCAGGGGAAACTGAGTGGAAACAGACGATGAGAGCAACCAAAGCTGGACTGATTGAAGCGTGAGAGAGGAAGCCAACATGAACAGGAACAAAGACGCAGAGACAGCAACCCGTCCCTCCAGGAAGCTGCGATGCTGCAACTACTAATGCAGATTCAGTCATCAGTCGCAGTTTTGCTCCGATCTGTAAGTGCCACCAGTCATCGCTGCCTTCCCGTGAGTCTGGCCAGCGGCCTCCTCCACGTCCACGTTTAGCGTGTTTTCTGGGGGAATTTTATTGACTGATTAAAATGTCCGGGCTTTAAACTGACTGGTGAAATGCCTGGAAGACGACAGCCCCGAGCTGCAGCCTGGTGGGGGGCTGGGAGCGGGGGTGGACATGCATGCAGATCACAGCGGGCTGCGCTGCAGCGAATGCTTCACACCGTCCCGGTCGTAACAAATGGGTGGCCTCTCACCCCCCCGACTCCACCCCACCCGCTCCTTCCCTAAATAAAAGTAACTTCTTACAGTTCATCTCGTACAATAACCTTTTTAGGGTGCTCTTTCAAGAAGGAACAGCAATTTCAGCTTTCCTGTCACACCATGTTCTGGAAAGATTAAAGCTAAAAAATCACAACTTTGACCAGAACTGTTAGACCGCAACAATCACGAAACAGCCTCCCAGAGGGCCTGAGTAACGCCGCTAGAATGATCTCAATAGAAATACAAGTGGAACAAAATGACAAACAGCACCTGGTTACCTTACAGCACCCTGGAAAGTATTCACACCTGCTTCACGTTTCATCACATTAAGACTGCAGACCCTCCAGTGCAGAACTGTGAAGTCACAGGAAAATGATTATGGCCTAAATGATCTTTAAAAATGAAACCAGAAACGTTTGCGGTGCCTCAGAGGTTCTGTAGAGAACATCGGAGAACAACCAAGGAGCCCAGCAGCAGGCCAGGGGTCACGTTGTGCAGATGTTTGGTTCTACAGCATCCAGAGCTCTGATCAGTCCTGGAGGACCTGGAAGGAGACCTGGAGTCCTTTCCACAGCTGTGAACCTCAGGGCCACTCAGCTTCAACCGTCCAGGTCTCCTGACTCTGCACCCGTACCTTCCAGCATCGTCTTCTGTGAGGTTCAGGGTGGTCAGAGAAACGTCTCCCTCATCCAGCCGTCCCAGTAGCTGATACCTGCTGGAAACGCTGGTTTCCTCTCTTACTCTGAGTCCGTCTGCAGAGATCAGCTGATTGTCGCAGCTTCTTCGGGGTAAGTCTCCTCGGTTCCAGCAAAGCTGCACAGGGCAGAGTGGAGCTCCACCAGTCCCAGAGCAGCACTGCAGCCACACTGTGAAAGCTTCATGAAGACCTGGCTCTGCAGGTCGCAGCTCCCAGTGTGTTCGTCTTCACAGAACTGGGTGAAGCAAGAGGATGTTTCAGACAGAACAACGTTTCTGGAAAGCTTCAGACTGGACCTCTGGCTCTGACTGTCGGAGGTAACAAGCAGCGCTGTGTTAGAAACATGGGACGCAGTCAGATCGCTGATAGACGAGGGAGCCTGATAACTCAGGAGACCCTCCAGCCTGCGGCTGCTCCCCGGAGCCCCGGTCCTGACATCAGGATCAGTGACAAAGGGACGTCCAGTGCTGCCAGACTGGCTGCTTCCTGGCAGTGCCACCCAGGATCGCCTCCTGTTTGCTGAGTGACGAGTCGGTAGATCCGTCCGACTGGGATGACAGCTCGGTTCATTTGTGAGCTCTCTGCAGGCAACGTTTCTCAAAAGAGATCTGCTGCATTTCGAAGAGGCGTGCCACTTTTACCGAATGCGACCGTTCAGCGCAGGAGAGGCCAACAGGCTGTGAACTGCAGTCTGCTAGGAGGCTGAACAGAAACTTCTGTCCATTCATCTTTAAAAGAGCAGTTTGAAGCATCAGCTTTTACCACTTCGGAACAAGCCACGCCGTCACCTCGATCCCTTCTGCTCTGGTGAGCTCACTGCGCTGACAAGCAAAAGATTCGACTGAATGAAGCCACTGCCTGCGCCGCCGCCTGGCTCTGCGCCTGAGCTGTGTCGCCGGAAAAAGCTCCATGAACATGATCTATTTTCATGAATTTATCAGACTGGGCGGGGGTCCGGACGGAACCATCGCGTGGTCCGGGTTCGGACCGAGGCTCCGCCGTTTGAGGATGCCTGATGTAGAGCAGGACGCCAGCGCTGTGGGGAGGCGTTTCCTATCGATGCAGTGACCGAGCGCTCTGACGCCAGCAGCAGAGGATGTTGTTGAGGAGGAGAATAACTGCAGCCTGGTGTAAATCAGGACTTAACTTCCCTTCCTTCCACCACTGGCGTAGCATTAGCTTGACCTGACCTTTTAGGGCCGCTGGAGGTTAACTGGAGCAGCAGACGAGGCCCTCATGGTGACGTTTTCATCCAGCCAAACCCTCACAAGTCAAACACAAACGGAAACTTTCAGCTGCTTCCTTTCACTGCAGCTGCACAGAGCCACTGCACGGTGCACTGACATGAAGTTAACTGGCGTAAACATTGTAGTTTTTAAAAAGAAGTCCAGCAACATAAAGTCTTTCTGGACTGTAGAGAACTAAAGGTACACTGGATTCACCACAGAGCGCTTTTCAGTCCCTGGGGAGAGTGCTGGGTGGTTGGATTCCCAGCCTGCTCCAGAGCTCTTTACTGGACAAGGCGCGGCTCATCTGAGCCGAAGCGATTAGCCTGTCGCTGCTGGCTGGCATTTACGCTCTCCTCATGAGGTCGCCACTCGTCTGACGGTTTCCTCAGACTCTGTTTTAGGCTCTTTTCACAGATTTTACAGATTTTAGATATGAAAAATAAATCTGATCTTCAGCCCTGAAAACAAGTTAAATGTAAAGTGTGTGAAAGCGCCGGGACGGGAGGCTTGATAAGCGCGTCTGATCTGGTGTCAGGTTCTGGTGGTTAACCTCTAACTTCAGGAGGCGTTTCCACAACATTATTCACAAAAACCAACAGTCTCAGATGTTTCCAAACTGAAAACGTGTTGAAACATTTAGAGACAGAGAAACCAAGGAAAGGTTTTGGTCGGTTTGAAAGTTAGAGAAATAATAATGATAAAACTGATATGTCAGGAGCAGCATTCAATGAAGAGAGGAGAAAGCCAGCTCCTCAGGTGCAGCTGGGTTATTTATGTTATAGAAATGTTATTTTCATTTGCAGCTGAGTTAAAGTGAAAGAGCTTTGTACCCGTGAGGAAGAGGAGCATCAGCCTCATATTCTTCACCTGTAACAGCGTCTTCAGAGCTCTGCTCGTCCTGCTGAGTGAGGACAGGAAGTGCTGCTGCAGCCGCTTCATCCCTGGGAGGCTGCGTGGCGTTTCAGCGGAGCTGCTTCCTGGCCAGCATCGCAGCTGAGGCCTGCAGCCTCCGCAAAGAGCCGTCGCTGCTCTCAGACCAGCAAACAAAACTCCAGAGCCGCAAATGTCACAAGGCTTTTTGAAAACAGACAACTTATAATTTTAGATAAATGTCTCAGAAATGTGTCATTTTTTATCTCTATTTTTCTGATTTAACATAAACATCAAATGTAACGGAAAGAGGATGGATCTGTTTGTCTGTGAGATGGAAAGCTATGTAAACAAGAAACGAACATCAACAGACCTGAAAACGTATCACTGGTACCTTTAGTGTCACTCTGTCGAAATTTAATGCAAATATTTCGGGAAAATAACTGAAAAAAAAAAATCCTGGTAAAAACCTCGATTTCTTATTACATTTCTATTGAAAAACATTAAACAGCTGGTTATGATTTTTGCCAAAGTTATAAAGGGCCGTTGTGGAAAGCCCAAAGAGCCAGTTCCGGCTCCAGAGCCGCAGGTTGCAGCCCGGTCTGAAGTCTCCACATGATGTCAGGTTTATCTGGGGCTTTAGTTTAAGCTTTCCAGCCGTCGTTTTCACTGCCTCGAACCGCCGGAACCGGAGCGCTTGGAGTCTGCAGGCCCCGCAGGTCGTCCCCACCCGGAGCGGACCTCAGGCTCCGGGCTCTCCGGGCCGACCCGTTGTTCGGATCGAGTCTCAGCGACGGAGCAGCTGCTGGCTGCGCTGGTTCAGGGGCCACAGACCGGACCTGTCGGCTTCGCGGCAGTTCTGGGGGCGCATCTCAAACCATCAGAGTATCGCGTGTATTTCTCGCCAGTCGGCTCGGAAAGTGAAACTCAGGCGATGTCTGGACTCCTCACACGCAGCGACTTGCTTCTGGCGGATCACGAAAACTCCACATTCAGTGTCTCGTAAAGTTAGAGTGCTGTGAGAAAGATAAGGAATGGCAACTGATGGCGCCGCCCCCTGATCAGCTCTTGAAGTCCGCCCCCCCACAGCTTTCCTGGAGGGGCCTCTGAGCGGCGTCTCGCTCCGGTTGCTCACAGAGCTCTGGATCCAAGCATATCAACAGAAAACTGAGTGGAAGGAAGAAGCATGGCAGGGAAAGGAGCGCCAGCAACAGGGAGAACCGCGAGACGACGGGAGCCGCTCCGGAACCGGAGCCGACGCCAGCGGCGCCCCGCCAGGCTGGGGACCGCCAGCTGCTCCGCTGCCGACACGCGGAGTCTGCAGGACGACGCGGCCGGAACCCACGGTGCTGGGAGTCCAGGGAGAAGGTTCCACAGTCACCGGGTTCCACCGGGTTCTACCGGGTCACCTGGTTCTGGTCCGCCAGGTTCTGCCAGCTGGATCGCTGTTCTCCAGCGGGACTTGGCTCCGCCCACCCTGCCAGCGGCACCAGAAGCTGGTCCCGCGACCCTGGTGTTCCTGTTCCTGATTGGCCAGAAACCTCTCCTGACCTTTGACCCCACAGAGTCTCTGTCTAGAGGAAGACGAGCGAGGCAGATGACCTGCGGGCGGAGCTTTGCGCTCCAAGCCTGAAACACCGGATCTGGCGGCGGAGCGTGTTTTCGTTTCCGGTTTCCCTTCGCTGACCCGGCTGGACCTCCGGTCTCACCTGCGCAGGTTCCCAGCTGTTGGGCCGCTCAGTCGTCTCTCTGCTGCTTCCTGCTCATCCGTCTCCCCAGTTCTCCCAGGTCCAGACAGCTCCCAGTCCACCCGTGCTGGGTGTCTTTGTGCCTCTGCAGGCCTTCATGAAGGTTTCTCACCCACCTTCCCCTTTCTGCTGCGCACCTCCAGATTGCCAGATCGACATTCTGTAGCTGTTGTTTAATATGCAAATGTTAAAAAGTAAGAATGTAAGAAATGTGAGAACAGACATGTTTTCTATCAATACTTCATTTGTTCAACAAAAAATGCCAAATTAGTTAAAGTTTTACTCCAATCGGTTTTTATTTCTGGATCAGCTGAGACCCGTCTGAGAGCCAAAAAGATCATGAGCCAAGAGGTACCAGCAGGCAGAGAAGCAGGAGATCTGCTCATTGTCGGACATATTGAACATAGCGAGTGGGCAGGAAGCGCCTTCAGATGCTCTCATCATCCTCCATGTTTGTAGTCCAGAGCTGCTCACCGTCCAATCAGACAGCAGGATTCTCCTCTGAACCTGAAAGGAGCATGAAGTCATCGTCAACCCAAACATGCAGGAGATGTGGCGGAAGGTATTTCTGGTGTCATCAGTCGACGGCCACCGGCCGCTGAGGATGAGGATGGCTGGAGCTCTTCAGCGATGCAGCAGGTCCCACAGGCAGCAGCAGCACAGGGCGGCGGAGCAGGCGGCCAGGTACGAAGCGCCGCCGCCCGCCGGCTGGCGGCGCCGCTGCTCCATCACCAGCACTGTCGATGACATCGTCGAGCTGCGATTAATCTGCGGCCAGAGTTTGGTCTGCAGAGCAGATCTTCAGGTGAGGAGGTCTACCTGTGGGTTTAGCCGGGTGGGATTCATGTTGGTTGCCACGGTGATCTCCATAGTAACCAGGTGGCATCACGGAGCCCCCCTGCTGTCCCGCAGGTCCTGGTTGGAAGATGGTCTGGTCTGGTGCTGGGGAGCTCTGAGGGAACGTCTGAAGAGGAGATGGAGGGGGTTACCATGGAAACGGTCATGTGACAGGAAATGACTTGTTCAGGTCAGAATGAAGTACCTGGTGATTAGTTCATGATTCACTGTTCTGAAGCAGAATCAGAAATATGTCGAAGGGCTTTTGGATCATTGGCTGTAACTCCAGAACTAAATGTTCTTGAAAGATTTTCTCTGAATGATGAAGTTTAGAAAATTTGTTCAGATTCTTCCAGGAGAAATTTACTGGAAAACCTTCAGAATGGAAGCAAAATCTGGTGGAGATTTGGGCGCGAAGCGTTCATCTCCTAATTTAGCTCCCAGTGGAGGAGGCGCATCAGTCCAGTTCTGGTCTGAGTCCAGGGGTGGGGCGAGGCCGACGGAGGCCCCGGGGCCCACGCCCGTCGGGGCCCACGCCCGTCGGGGCCCACGCCCGTCGGGGCCCACGCGTGTCTGCGTCAGGCCCTGGGGCCCACGCCCGTCGGGGCCCACGCCCGTCGGGGCCCACGCCCGTCTGCGTCAGGCCCTGGGGCCCACGCCCCGTCGGGGCCCACGCCCCGTCGGGGCCCACGCCCATCTGCGTCAGGCCCCGGGGCCCACGTGTGTCTGCGTCAGGCCCCGGGGTCCACGCCCGTCGGGGCCCACGCCCGTCTGCGTCAGGCCCTGGGGCCCACGCCCCGTCGGGGCCCACGCCCATCTGCGTCAGGCCCCGGGGCCCACGTGTGTCTGCGTCAGGCCCCGGGGTCCACGCCCGTCGGGGCCCACGCCCGTCTGCGTCAGGCCCTGGGGCCCACGCCCCGTCGGGGCCCACGCGTGTCTGCGTCAGGCCCCGGGCCCCATGCGTGTCTGCGTCAGGCCCCGGGCCCCACGCCCGTCGGGGCCCATGCGTGTCTGCGTCAGGCCCCAACTTTCCTCTCTCAGGAAGCGCATCGTGAAAACAGTCGAAAGGGAGAGTTGGGGCGTACGGCCCATCCAACAGAGGGAAGTCTAGAAACCTGGTTCTACCTGGTTCTGCCTGGTTCTGCCTGGTTCTGCCTGGTTCTACCTGGTTCTGCCTGGTTCTGCCTGGTTCTGCCTCTGTAGCGGCTGAGGTGACCCCGATCTGTTGCTCGGCCCCTATGGGCTGCTGTAGGACAAACCGACCACTTCTTTTCACTCTCTTACTTCTCCTACTGCTCTCCAGCTTGCATTCTTTGCTGTTACTTCAACTGTTAGCTTTTTGTTTGCCTGGCTCCTCAGGAAGGACCCCTGGCTCAGCGCGTCCGCTGTCCTGCCAGCGGCAGTAGGGGGCCCCTCACACCGAACCGTGTTCTGGTTCTGCTGCAGGTCCCTTCGTGATCAAGGGAAGTCGTTCCTTCCCACTGCCGCCGCCTGCTGTTCAGTTCGAGGGATTGCTGTGAAGTCCGCTACCCTGTGCGTAGTTTGATTTAATCTCAACATGTCTGGATCAGATTGTGATAATCTGAGCTCCTGATAAATTATTTCTCTATAACTGATTATAAACTGAGTGCTTTTATTGTCAAGATCCTTTAGATTATGAATGAACTTTCTGGTTCCCTGTAGGTTATGCCGAACTCATCACTGAGCTCAGCAGCAGGTGACGCAGTCACATGACGTCTATCTGACAGGAGGCTGCCGCAGTGCATTCTGGGTACCTGGTAGGTGGAGCCGGGGAAGGTGGTGGACGGTGAGTAAAAAGCTGTGAGAACAGGAGAAATCAGATGATCAATACAATAAAAATAAAAATAAATTTTATAAAATCATTCTTAAATAATGACTGAAGCAGAAATATTAAAAATAAAACATGTAGAAACAACTCAGATTGTCTCAGTAATGTAAAAATGGTAACATATCAAAATAAAGTCACTGTAACATGAGGACAACGTTCAGAACGACATCAGTTACAATAATTACATTAAAACGATCAAATACTGAAGCTGTGGCATCTTCAGAATAAAAGCAGTTCCTTAATGTTTCAAGACTGATTCATAGTTTGTTGGCTGCTTAGACAGAAATATCTCTGGAACCCCGAGATGAACGAACCTGGGGAGAAGGTGGAGGGAGGAGGCCCTTCAGGGAAGAAAGGACGGTACGGCGGAGGCTGCTCACTCATCTGGATGGATGGACGGTTGGATGATGGATGGATGGCTCTGAGGGGAAGCATATAAAATGTCCTGATTAAAACATTGTTTATTAATTAATTTTAAATCTTAAACGTTGTTTTGGGGACAGACGAGAGACGCTCCAGGACATAAGTGGAGTCTGCTGCGGGTTCATCTTTAATAACATCAGGAACGTGATGTCACGGCGGGCTTCCCCCAGTGACGCCCCGGGCGCCGGAAGGAGCTCTGGACCCACCGCCTGGACACCACTGTGTCTGCTGGTGGACACAATGACCCACGGTCGGTGGACGCAGTCAGCTGCCTTCATACCAGCTCTGATTTAATAACTGGTTTCCATGACAACCGCCATCTCGACACAAACATCCATCTGTCCCTGACAGGAAGAGCTTGTTTCCAGTTAAACCAGTTAGCTGCTGCTGCTGGGAGAACCACCTCCTCACCATCTTCATCAGCTCCGGAGATGAAGCTGATGTCGTTATGATGATGATTGTTTACATCAACATGTTGACATGGAAGCGATGAATCCGGTGAGCCGATGATCGCACCAGTCATCGGCTGGTTTGTTCACCGGTTCACCGCGAACTGGGGGCCAGAGCCTCCGGAGGGGAAGGAGCGGAAACCTCCTCAGCCTGGAAATCCGCTCCACCAGAACCCTGCGGAGGCAGCTTCAGCTTCGCCTTCTGGAAATGAATCTGCTGGTAATCCCCGTTTCTGCCAGTTATGAACCAGCTGGCCCATAACAACCAGCAGATCAGCCCTGCTTGATGCTCAGTCCAGCAGGAAGAGCGGCGCGTCTCAGCCTGGAGGGGTTTATTGCTGCAGATGATCAGTCCATCACTACAGGAATGACGCTGCTGCGTTTTAGCCAAGAAAAGCTTGATTTTGTTGCTTAGAAATTAATAAAATGATTCGTTTATTTGCATCTTTTAATGTTTTTCTAACATTGTATAAACAGGCTGAAGTGGTTCAATGAACAGAATGCGGCGATTCATCCAGTTAATGGTCAGAATAATCGACAGATTAATCAGTTTCTAAAATAATCGTTGCAGCTTCAGTCAGAACCAGTCTGAGACCCGACCTAAACCCTCAGAACCAGTTCAGCAGGAACCAGTCCTCACTAACCAGCATGGTTACCAGTTAACCAGCTGTTAGTTATCGGGACACCAGAGTTAGTCCTGATGTCATCCAGGTGATCAGGCGGACAGAGACCCGTCCATCTGTCCTCCTGCTCCTCCGTTCTCACTGGTTTCACTGGTCCCAGAGTTTCATTAAAGCAGGGCAGACGCGTCCCACACGTCCCCACGGTTCCTGAGAGGACGGAAGCGTGGACTTACCTCCAGCTGAAGAGGACCTTCTGTGCTGTCCTGGTCAGACGTTGACCGACTGAGGAGACGACGGCCAGAGGACCGGGTGAGGCCCCAGGACCCTCCTCCTCCTCGTCTTCCTCCTCCTCCTCTGCAGACATTGCCAAAGCCGTCTGCGCAGACGAGGCGCCGCAGACGAGGAGTCAGAAGGTTTCTCAGCTGAGTCCGTCCTGCACCGCAGACGAGCTCCTTCCCATCAGCATCCCTGGAATCACTGCTGGAGGTGTCTTCTAGCGGGGGCCCAGCCGGCCCCCCCGCAGCTGGTTTTTTCTCACCTCCAGTCGCTGCTCAGTGACGATCCCAGCATAAACGCGGCCCGGCCTCCTGCGGCCGGGCGCTTGCTTCGGTCTGTTGCTGCTGCTGCTCGTCCAGCTGTCCCGGTGCTGAGCATTACAGTTGCTTTGTCAGTTTCCGGTTCTGTTTTTGTTGAAGTTCTCTTTTGGTTTCATCTCTGTTTGGTCGTCCCAGTCGGTGTCTGTCGTCTCCTCCTCCCCCAGCTGCAGTCGGTTGCCTGTAATCAGTTCTTCGTCTTCTCCTCTCTGCATAGACCTGCTCAGACTGGCCGGTTCCTCCCGTTATCCGCCCGTTTCTTCCCCATCAAACGCTGCTGTGTTTCTGCTCCTGGATCCCTGCCTTCCCTCTGGTTTTGGGCGGTTTTGTTCTTCATTTTAATAATAAATGACCCAATCTGCTCGCCAACTCTGCGTTTGGGCCCGCCATCAGCAAACCAGAAACCATGACCACGCAGCTGGCAGCCAATCAGGAGGAGCACGGCAAATAACATTTCACTTCGTAATATTAACTTATATCTCACAATATTCATTGAAAATAGATTAGATTTTATGATAAAAATATAAAAAATTGCTTAAAACATCTATTTGAGTCCATTTTTTTATTTTTATATTTTTTCTCATCTTCCCTCCAACGTTCTGAGGCCCCCCCGGTGGCCCTCCAGGAACCCGCGGCCCCCATGTTGGTCATTTAGTCCATTTTTTACTTTCTAACCAAAACCTGTCATTAGAGCCAGAGCCTGAAGCTGGCAGCCCCTCGGCGTCCTGCTAACACACCTGGACGAGCCTCACCTGGAAACGAAAGGAAAGGCTGAATCCGTCACTTTTAGCAGGAGCTGCGTCATCATCACCCCCTGACTGTGTGCGCTTGTGTCGTCCAGCAGGGGGAGCTAAAGTCTGACTCAGCGATGAGTCAGCATCTGCAGACAGCTGCTCACACACACACACACACACACACACACATCCTTGTACCTCTGTCCACCCGAGGACCTTGTCTTGACTTCATGTCAGTCACTGCATTTCTGCCGAACCCAGACATTTCCCCTAACCGTTACGAGTCTGTTCCTCACCCGAACCTTAACGGAAACTTAACTCACACCCGACCTCTAACCCGACTAGCAGAGCTCAGTGGAGCTGCAGAAACAGGCAGGACCAGGAAAATGTCCTCACTTTCCACAAAGACCTCAATTTGTTGGCAAAAATGGTGAAACTGGTCCCCTATATGCCATATATATATATATATATATATATATATATATATATATATATATATATATATATATATATATCTCACACACACACAAGGAGAGTTCCCTGATAAACTCTCTGTAACCTCTGATGTCATCTCTGTGCTGTGCTCTGATTGGTCCTCTGCAGATACTCTATAAAGCAGGGAGTTAGTGGTCCTCCCCCAGCAGCAGAGGCAGAAGGACGGGCAGCAGGACTCGGTCCGCAGCGTCCAGCTCAGTAAGTGTGGTTCTGGTCAGACTATCTTCAGGATCCAGAACCTTCCCAGTTCCTCAACTAACTTCCAGTGAACCGGAGAAAGAAACCAGCAGAGACTGAGGAACAGCTTCAGTTGGTCAGACTCCTTCAGCTGCAGTTCAAAGGTCACAGACAGGGGCAATCTGAGGCAGATTATGGGAGCTGGGACCAGTGAGTTACTGGTGGACCAGTGAGTTGTGTGTGATCTGTGTCAGGAGGTCCAGGATGTTTCTGGATGTGTTGGTGCTTCTGCAGGTGAAGGTATTCTAACCGATCAGCTGCAGCAGCTGACGCCTCATCAGTCAGGTGACCTGGGAACCAAAGGTCAGAGGTCACTGTTCAGGGTGATTGATATAAACACAGAGGAGGTGGGCGGAGTTTAAAACACGAAGCGGTTTCTCTTTGTTGAGGGAATTTGTTGAATCCTGTGACCCGGCTCAGGTGTGTGCTGGTCCAGCTGAGAGCAGAACCAGAGACAGCAGATTAAAAACAAACTGAGTGTGTAAAATGCAACCTGAAAACTCTGAGCGGTTTCTCTTTCGCTGGAGATGTTGACCCAGCAGAGCTCTGACTCACTGCTCAGCTGCTTCCTGGAAACCAGCACAGGCAGCTTTCACTTCCTGGAAACCAGCACAGGCAGCTTTCACTTCCTGGAAACCAGCACAGGCAGCTTTCACTTCCTGGAAACCTCATGGTTCTCTGGATCTGCTCCAACTTTCACTCCTGACTCCCTTTAAACCTGCAGGAACAATCCATCCATCTTCTCGTGAGCCAACAGGCAGAAAACAACCAGAAATAACTTTTCCTTCCCCGCCGTCTCTGTGTTCACTGGAACAATAAAGATTTATAAATATTTTCAGCTTCTTTATAATCCATAAAGAACAGTTGAACACATCTGATTTAAAATTAACAGTTTTTTTTAAATCTGCAACAAGAACCATGATTACACATGATATCCACCATTATTCAGAGCTATTAAGGTACTGCACCCACAGGTGGCGCTGTAATAATCTGTCTCATATGTTTGCGATTATCTTGCACTGATAAATTCTGATTCACTTAAAAAAATCTGATTTTGTTCAATGTTTCCATGAAACTTAATTTCTGGTCTCAGGAAACTTTGGGATCGTTGGGAATAAATCAACCCAGGACCAGTTAGACCTGTGTTTTTCAAAATGGGAGCCGCAGCCCCCTGGGGGGGCCACTCGGGGGCACTAGAAAGCTAGATGGAAGATGGAAAAAATGTACAATGAAAAAATGCGACCTTATAAATTGTTTATCCTTTTTTTTTTTTTTTTTTTGCCATAAACGCTAATCTGTTTTTCAGTCATTATAAAACATAAGTTAAAGTAACTAAATGAAATATTTACTATGATCATCTTTCTGATTGGCTGCCAGTCAAATTCATCAAGCTGCTTTGCTCCTAAAGCTAGCGTAGCAGCAGGAAATGGAAGTTTTATGTCTAAAAACAAGATTTGGGAGTTTCTTCTGGCTAAACTTAGTGTTTTGTAATCATGGTATTTATTCGTATATGTTTTTCAGACTTTAAGCAGCAGAATGTGCACAGAACTGTTTTCATCTCTGATTACATCATTAGAAACTATGAAATCAGAGATCAGTTTCTCTACCAAATACTTTTTACTTTTACTGACTAACGATACGCTGAAGTAGTACTATTCTAACTTGTGTACAGCTTATGTGTACTCCCCCCACCTCTGAATGTTGAGCAACACCGAGTTCTGGTTCTACTCCGCCCTCCAGTTTATCTGATGCTTTCCTTCTCCTTCAGCTGGGAAATAAACACTAGAAGGATGAAGGTGGAGCTCACTTCCTGCATGCAGAGGAAAACATTTGCTAAGCTGACCCTGAACTATAAGCGGGTCCTGCAGAACACGCATGACTGAGTTCTGCAGGAATCACGGCGTTCGCTCTGTCGCTGAGACAAGTATGTTGCTAAATGCAAAGCAGTTTATGTTTTATTTCATGCAACAGGCGACCTCAGGCTTCCATGCACGTTCCATGCACGTGCAGCGCATCCTGTAATCTGGTGCACTGCACCCTATAATCTGACCTGTCTGCAGACCCTTGAGGTTACAAAAATAGACCTACAGTAATAAAACAAACACGACACAGAGCGACGCACCGTGCTGGCGGCGCCGAGTCTCAGCGTGAATGGATCACGCTCTGAGTCGTGCAGTACACGGGTTGTGCTGGAAGAGGCGCTGTTTTGCACAAATGAACTGTGTGAACCGCTGAATGGATCATTTTAATGTACTGATCCTAGAGAGCCAGTCCACTCAGATGAGCCATTGTTCCCATCACTCTTTAACTGGGCCCAAAGAGGCCCAGAAGGACCTCAGTTTAGTTAGGTTAGATAACAGATCAGCACTGAGGACACCTGTCGCTATTAGCAACAAATCAATGTTAGCTTTAAGGGATTTGACTCAAAAAAAAGTTTCATAATGAAGACCCAGAGTGGAAGAACACGTCTGACAGTTCGTTCAGACCGAACGCGATTTGAGCATCAGGGGTGCATGGTTTACACGCAAAGTCTCTGGTGGACCCACGCCTGGGGGCATCGAGAAGTCTTGCTGAGCATCTTCCTTCTTCACCAGCACTGAGCGGCGTCAGGTTTTAGCGGCTGGAGGATTTCTCTTCTGTCTTCGGCTAAAGACCACGAGCCATTTCTCCCACTCGCACTAGGCTAGCTAGCGTTTGTTTTGGTTGTATTTACCCAGAATGCCCTGCGCTGGAGTCCACTTCCTGCTTCTGGAGCGGCCTCCGGTCCGCTTGGCGTTCACATCTGCATCCGAACCCAGACCGAGGTTTGGAGGCGAACCAGAGTTCATCAGACGAACCGGATTTTCTTGGCAGACGGACTGGAGTTGGATTAAAATGGACTGGGCTGGAGTGAATGCACCCTTAGATGCTGTCATTTCAAATTATTTTGTTGTGTTTGCTCCATTAAGTCAAGTCAAATAAAGTCAAGTTAATTCGTATAGCTCTTTTCAGCAGCAAGGCAGTTCAAAGTGCTTCACATCATAAAAACGTGAATCAAGTATACAGAGCAAAATAATCAAAACATCAAAATGATTGAGCAAAATCATCAAAATAATCTAGCAAATACAAATGAAAATCATCAAAATCATTGGTAAAAACATTGATCAGTGAGTGAGATTCACTAACTTTATTTAAATGATTTACACTCAAAGTTCCACCCTTTGGAAAACCAGGCTTATCTCACCTGGATTTGTTTGCAGAGTTATGGTCCAGACTACTAATCAAAGGCAGCTCTAAATTGGTGAGTTTTTAGCCCTGATTTAAAGGAATTTAGAGTTTCAGCTGTTTTGCAGTTTTCTGGCAGTTTGTTCCAGATTAGCAGGTCTTTAATGTATTTTGGTGCTAAGCCGTTTAGTGATTTATAAACAAACAGAAGTATTTTAAAGTCTATTCTCTGAGCTCCAGGGAGCCAGTGGAAGGACTTTAGAACTGGGATGATGTGCTCTATCTTCCTGGTCTTAGTGGGAACGCCAGCAGCAGCATTCTGGATCAGCTGCAGCTGTCTGGCTGACTCTTTAGGCAGACCTGTGAAGACACTGTTGCAGTAATCAATGCGACTAAAGATAAACACATGGATGAGTTTCTCTAGATCTAGCAGGGACATCAGTCCTTTAATCCTGGAAATGTTCTTCAGGTGATAGAAGGCTGACTTTGTAACTGTCTTTATGTGTCTCTGAAGGTTCAGGTCTGAGTCCTTCACTACACCCAGATTTCAGGCCTGATCACTAGTTTCTAGCTGGAATAACTGAAGCTGCACGCTGACTCTAGATCGTTCCTCTTTAGGTCCAAAGACAATGATTTCAGTTTTGTTTTTGTTCAGCTGGAGAAAGTTTTGGCACCTCCACGCATTGATTTGTTCTAAGCATCTGTTCAGTGCTCGGATGGGTTCGGAGTCACCTGGTGACATCGTAATACAGAGCTGTGCATCATCTGCGTAGTTATGGTAACTGATCTTATTACTTGTTATAATCTAAGCTAATGGGAGCATGTAGACATTAAATAGGAGGGGTCCCAGGATTGAACCTTGGGGTACTCCACATGTGACTTCTGTCCGCTCCGATGAGAAGTTGCCTATTGACAGAAAGAAATCCCTGTTCTTTAGGTAGGATTCGAACCAACTGAGTACTGGACCAGAGAGTTGGACCCAGCTCTCCAGTCGCTTCAATAATATCTCCTGGTCAACAGAGTCAAATGCAGCGCTGAGGTCCAACAGAACCAGCACTGTGGTTCTTCCAACAGAACCAACACTCTGGTCCTGCCATAGTCTGGATTTGTGTGGATGTCATTGAACACTTTGATGAGGGCAGTCTCAGTGCTGTGGTGACACAGAAACTGGACTGAAAGATGTCAAAGCGGTTGGTCATTGTTAAAAAGCTGTTCAACTGTTGAAACGCAGCTTTTTCAGTAATTTTGCTGATAAATGGAAGGTCAGAGATCGGCCTGTAACTCTGCTGTAGTGATTTATCCAGATTGTTCTTTTTATCAGTGGTTTGATAACTGCTGTTTTTAGAGCCTGGAGGAAAAACACCTGATGAGAGGGAAGAGTTTACTATTTGAATCAGATCAGATGCAATGACAGGCAGAACTTTCTTGAGGAAGGTTGAAGGAAGGATATCAAGACAACAGGAGGAGGAGCTTCATTGATTTAAAATCCCTTCTAAGTTTTCATGGTTGAGTTGGTGAAATTCAGCCATTTTCTCTGCATTTGTTATGTTTGGGCATAGCATCATTATTGGATTTGGTGTGGTTGTGCAGATTAACCCTCTAATTTTTTTGGAATTTTCTCTGCAAAAAGTTGGCAAATTCATTGCAGGCCCTGGTCGAGTGGAGTTCAGGTGGTAAAATCACAGGAGGGTTTGTCAACCTGTCAACTGTGGCAAACAAGGCATGAGTGTTGTTGATGTTTTTGTTTATGATTTCCACAAAGAACGTTTCCCTTGCATGTTTTAATGATGAGTGATAACTTCGCAGCCTTTCTTCGTAGATTTCATAGTAAACATGAAGTCAAGTTTTACGCCATTTATGTTCAGCCCTTCGACAAAAGCTTCTTTCGCTTCTTACCAGTGGAGCATTTATCCACGGAGGTTTCTTCCTACCAGACATAATCTTCACTTTAACAGGTGCAATGAAATCAATGATGTCTGAAATTTTAGAGGAGAAGGTATCTACCAGTTCATCAACTGGTTAACAGCATGGAAGTGAGGTAAAGGAGTAGATTTGATTAAAAGTTTCAACTGTGTTGTCTGTAAGAGAACGTTTTGTAATAATATCTGTTTTAGAAAGTGAGTCAATAGAGATTGTACTTAATAAAAAAAAAACAGAAAAAGGATCAGACAGAGCAACATCAATTACAGAGATCTTGGAGATATTTACTCCCTTACTGATAATCAGATCTAGAGTGTGTCCTCGATTGTGTGTCGGCTGTTTAACATGTTGAGTCAAACCAAAGTTTTGAAGTGCATCATTCAGCTTTTTAGCCTCTTGGTCTATTGGGTTGTCAACATGGATGTTAAAGTCTCCCATAATTATGAAACAGTCATAATCAATGCATATCATCGATAACAGTTCACTAAAGTCATTGAAAATATTTGCCACATATTTTGGGGTTTTGTATAAAGTTAGTGTCAGAGTTCGTTTGTGGCCTTTTACCTCAATTCCCAGATATTCAAAAGTGTCAGAATTGCCCAGAGAAACCTTTTTACAGTCTAGCGAATCATGAAATATTGCAGCAACCCCTCTGCCCCTCTTATTCTTTCTATTCTCACTTAAAACATTGTAATTTGGGGGTGCTGATTCAATGAGTACAGGTGTTTCATTGTTGTCATCCAACCATGTGTCTGTAAGATACATAACATCAATATTATGCTCAGTAATGAAGTCATCAACTAAAAGTCCTTTTGCTGATAATGATCTTATATTTAGCAGAGCCAGTTTAAGTGTCTTGGGGGTGGATAACTCTACAGCTTGAGGTTGATTAACACAAGGGATCAATCTGGGATTTGATTTTAGACCACTGCATTTCCTTGCTATTTTTCTATTAGTAATTCTGACAGGGATGCTCCTGTAGCCTACTGCCAGGGGGCCAGATGCTTTCTGGAGGAGGACAGGTATAGAAATAATGTCTGGACCCCCATCTCAGACTTCAGAAATGCAGAGTCGATGTTGTTCGGATTCTTTTGATGAGCCAGAACCCGGTGGTTCGGAACTCAAAAAGCAGCTTTCTGGGAACTTCCTAGAAGTTCCTGGAAGTACCTGGCGGTCCATTTTCTCACTGAAGTTGAGAAACATCAGTCCTGGTGACGAATTTTCTGAGCTATTCTGTGTTCCAGTACTGTCTTGGCTCTGAGAAGGTGAGTCCTCCGATAAGCAGTCTTGGCTCCCAGTAGTTGTTGATGGGGTGGGGGGGCTCTCAGCTCCATTTCCAGCTAGTATTCTGGGAGATGGCTGCCTGTCAGCTTGTTTTGGAACATTGTGCGCCTGCTGGGTTTGTGCTTGTCTTTCTACAATCTTTGCTGGGGCAGTGCTGTCATTGTTTACATTGTCCTGTGTTTGGAGAGATGGCCTTCTGTTGTTAACAGCATTGAAAATATTGGCAGCGAAAAGTTTTTTCCCCTCTTTATTTAGGCCGACTCCATTTTGTCTGAAGAGAAGACAGCGCTCCCAGAAAATCTTGTGATTTTCAAAGTTCATGGATTTGGAAGAGCATTCTTTAATGAGCCATCTGTTAATCATAAGCAGTTTGCTGTAATTCTCATCTCCACGTGCAGCTTTCAGTATTGGTCCACTGATAAACATCTTCATTTTCAGATTTCCAACTGTGCTTAGAAGATGACTAAAGTCCTTTTGCAAAATTTCAGATTTTTGCTTGGACAGATCATTAGCTCCAGTGTGAATGATTAGACTCTCAATGCTCGACTGATCAGTGGTCAGGGAGTATTTTCTCTGTTACAGCCTACACAGTGTTATTTGGGAAGCAGATTACCTTCGTTCTCTTTGTGCTACAAAGACGATCAATTCCGTTTAAGGCTGAATCCCTGACAATAAGACCTTTTGGCATTAATTTTGGCTTCTGGGTCGCTTTAAATGTTGGATATGTTGGTCTTTTCTCATACCTCTCACTGATGTTTGGAGGAGAGGTGTCCGTCGTAGGTTCCTGCTGCAGAGCAGCGAACTGGTTTTTCAGTGGAGTTGAGTGGATTTCCAGCTGGAGACATGACGGGATGGGTTATGGGTCGAGCTGGCTGATTAGTCCTTGGTACCAGAGTCAAGGAAGCTGGAATCATGTCGGCTTCAGCTGCTTGTTGTATTTTCTTTGGTGCTGGTGTTGACGAGGGAATGTTTCGGCTCAGTGCTGGCCACGCTGCATCGTCTAGGTGAGGGGTTTGTCCCATTAGATGTCTTGTCAGATCCAAAGGATGAGATTTATTTTTTGGCTTAGCTCCCAGACAGTTCAAGGTGGGTGAGCTGCTTCTTGAAGTGCTTGGAGGCTGTTTGTTGTTTTGAGGCATGGGTAGAGTTGTTTCATTTCCAGAACCTGCGTTGATCTCGACATCAACCTCCAATCGAGAAACCCTCAGTTCTATCAGTTGAAGTCTTTGTATAATACGGCTAATGTCCCCGGTGTTGACCAGAGGCATCTTGCTTATGTTTGTCTTGGAGGTGGAAAAAAACAAGTCAAAAAGTGAGGTAAAATTAAGAATACACAGTCCTTCAATCTGAAGTAATCCAGTTATGAGGGTAGACAATGTAAGAGTAACTATAAAAACTGGGTATATTCAATAACTTTATTAACTTAACCGGTAAAACTATCAAATTAGTAAGACGTTCCTCCTTCCAAGGCTGCAGCATTGCTGTAATCATCTGTCTGGCCCCTTCATTGTCCAGGTCATGTTCTCTACCATAACTATCATTCTTTTCCTTAAAATTAGCTCCCCTGAGTTTCTTCTCTATTTATCGGTTGTCTTCCTTCAGCCTGTCAGCCTTCTTCTCAGCTCAGCTGTTGTCATTACCTCATCTACCTGCTGTCTTCTTCAGCTGTGCCCACTTCTCTCTGATTCGCTCCTCTGGTTCTCTTGCCATTCTCCACTCCTTCCTCTGTGTATTTATCGTGTTTTGGTTTTGTTTCTTCCCTGCTTTTGCATTGCCCACTCAAGCTCTGTAAGTTTTCTGATTTTATTCATTAAACATGATTTCTATGAGGACTTTGAGCTCTTGTCTGCGCTTTGATCCATTTCAAACATCATCAAAAATGACACTCAGTAAATGACCAATAAACCGTCTATTGAATTTGTTTTTGACATACATTGAATTGGAACTGTTGACTTAAATATGACCAAACCAGGAACAAGTCTTCTCAAAGGCGTTTTGAATTAAATTTACTGTTTCCAGTTAATAATTGATTCTTTCTCCTTACAGAGCTGAGAAATGGTAATCACCATTACAATAACCAATGAGACCCCTTACACCTGGTACTACTCTTATGAAAAAGATGAGGTAAGTGTGTAAATACTGCTTGGAGATATGGACCAGTGGATGAACCTTCCATGATTATTTCCATGATTTGTTTCTTCTCCTCTTCTCCACAGGGTTGGGAAAAACTGAAGGCACATAGTACAGCAACAGCAAAATGGCCTTTAGGATTTTCTTTGTTAAAATATCCGTTCCGTTTGTTTGATGCTGTTCTGGATAGAGGGGTTTACCTTAGCTATGGAAACCGCTCTGGATGGGACCTTCACTCTGACGACCGCATTGATGATTTCACTTTAAGAGAGAGCGATGATCGGGAAGACTTTGAGCTGGTCAACAGTTCTGATGAGGTAGTTGACCGCTGTCCCAACTTTGGTAAGTCCTACTGAAACATTCAGGTTACACAGTAATATTTTACCTACTGGACTAGACATGACTTGGTCTGCTGTTCATAGAGAACCTATTTCAGCTCTACTTGTTTCACTTTAGTTGATATGTTAAGTGATTTAGTACATTAAGGGTTAGAGGTCAAGGACCTGTGTTGCTGTTTTCAGTTGGACACGCCCCCTAAGAGGCGGGAACACGGAACATGACCACCTCTGCTGAATGTTGGGTTGAGAACATGACGAGTGAACATCTCTCAAAATGTCACGCTGAGCTCAATAATCATCCTTTATTTATGTATTTTAATCCATCCATCCGTCCATCCATCCGTCCGTCCATCCATCCATCCATCTATCCATCCATCCGTCCACCCACCCATCTGTCCGTCCATCCGTCCATCCGTCCATCCATTGATCCGTCCGTCCATCCATCCATCCGTCCGTCTGTCCACCCATCCATCCGTCCATCCATCCATCTGTCGATCCATCAATCCATCCATCCATCCATCCTTCCGTCCATCCCTCCATCATCCATCCATCCATTCATCCATCCATCTGTCGATCCGTCAATCCATCCATCCATCTGTCCGTCCATCCATCCATCCGTCCATCCGTCCATCCATTTGTACTTCCATCCGTCCATCCATCCATCCATCCATCCATCCATCCCTCCCTTCCTCCATCCTTCCATGACTAAATTAACCTTCATCCAACCTATCTGGTGTCTCTTTCTCCTCCTAAACAATGGTGGTTCTAATGCCAATACTTCTTTTGTAGCTTGTTTAGATGCTTACAAACAAATTATCTATTTTACAAAATAAGTACTTAGCTTGCTAAATAAATATTTAGCTTGCCGACTTATGGAGAGAAATTTTTTCCAATATCATTGCAAGCAAAAAACACATTACAAAAACTGAAATTTGAAAAAAATGCATTCAAAAACGAAACTTTGAAAAACTTAAAAAAATAAAAATAAAAAAAATGTTTTGAGAGTAATTTGTGATGTGTATGCAATAGTTGAACCTACATGTATTATTTCATATTTAACTTTTTCAAATAATTTGTAAATTTAGTTTTTCAGATGTAATTTTATTCTAAATTATTTTTTTCTAAAAATTTTTTTAAATTTTAATTAAAAAAATAAAAAAAGTTTTACAAACTACATTCTTTTTGTGTTTTACAAATTCTGTTCCACACGCCTGGGGGCGGGACGTTCTCCGAAGGGTGGTGGGAAAAGGCTTTTCTATTTGTCTGAATGGACGTTAGCAACAGTGTTTTTATTGGTTTTATTGCACTTCTCCTGATCCTGGTTTTTCAAATTGATTTGAAAAAATAAAATCTGAAAAAAAAACTTGAAAAATAAAATCTAAAAAATTGTAAACTGCATAAATACAGGTTCAACTATTGCAGACACTGTAAATTACTCTGAAAACATATTTTTTTGATTAAGTTCTCAAAGTTTCATTTTTTAATGTTTTTTTCTTCCAAATTTAAATTTTTGAAACATGTTTTTTGCTTGCAGTAATATTGCAGAAAATTTCTCTCCATAGCCAACTTATTATTTAGTTTGGAACTCTGACATGTATAAACTAATAAATAACATGGTAAAAATATGACTTGATGAAAATAAAATATTTTCTGCATAAAATTTTTAACCCACTTCATGAGACCATTTGCTTCTTTGCAAATTTCTTTTGTGCTAAAATTAAGTTAAAATAAAAATGACTTTATTAAACATCTAAAGAAATGCCAACCTAGAACACGTTCAGTTAGATGTGGTTAAACTAAAGAGGGTGGAAAAAAATTCACAAGAACATTCCTGAATTTTCTTACAGCGAGAATCGAAGAAGAGAAACGAGAAAGAGAAGAACGTAAAAGACAGCAACAAGAAGAGAAACGCCGGAGGGAGGAAGAGGAGGAGAGGCACCAGGCAGAGCTAGAGCGAAAAAGAAAGATCCAAGAGGAGACAAGGAAGAGACAAAAACAGGAACAACGAGAACATGAAAGACAAGAACGTGAACGTCGAGAATGGGAAAGACAAGAACGTGAACGACGAGAATGGGAAAGACAAGAACGTGAACGACAAGAATGGGAAAGACAAGAACGTGAACGTCGAGAAAGGGAAAGACAAGAACGTGAACGTCGAGAAAGGGAAAGACAAGAACGTGAACGACTGAAACTTGAAAGACAACAACAGGAAAGAGTAGAACGTGAACTACAAAAATGGCAACAATGGAAGAAACGGCAAGAAAAACTGCAGAGGAAAAGGCAAGAAGAGGAGAAAAGACGCCTGGCAGAGCTGGAGCAAGCCAGGAGAATCCAAGAGCAGATTGAGAGGGAGAATGAAACTTCCAAGAGAAAGATCAAAAAAGCCCAGGAAAGACTTCAGGAGCAGGAACAAAATGCACGAGTACACCAGCAGCAACGAACTGAAGTCATGTACCAGTTGCTGGACAATCATACAGCTTACATAGAGAGGGATGAGGTAAAGTTCAAGTTCTTCTGGGTTTAACCATATTAAATATGAAAAACACTGTAAAATCAGATTAATTTCTAGCAGTAGTTGACCGTGGGCATTGTTAAATAGAGACTGTTTTAAGATCAGTTACCTCTGCGCTCCTCTTAGCACTACCATGCCAGTGATTCAAAGGGGAGAAGCATAAGTTCCTTAGTGTACTGCGAGAACCACAGGAAATGTAATCTTACAGCAGTAGTGAGGACAAATCATTACTCTTTACTGATAGAACTATGGACAGGAAGATGTAATGGACTTTAAAAATAAGACGCAGCCAGTATCAAAAGAAAAATAAGTGAAGGGCTTCAGAATTTCTGAGAAATCATTGATTAGGACAAATTGCAAGCATAGAATAGACGTGAGTTAGCTCCAAACTAAGCTCAGGATTGTATAACTGCTGAGTTTAACACAGTTTCTTTGAAAGAGGTTCCAGCTTCTATGCTCTTCTGCTAACTGGCTTGGTGAAGAATCTCTTTATTTATTTCATTGGTGGAATATTTGTCTTTTGCAAAAATGCAGACAGACAAAGGAAAACTGCCAATAAAATGACATGATGTGGTAGGTCTGTTTCGCACCAATGTCTGGACTTGATAGTAATGTTATGCCATCTGTCTTTCATGCAGTTCAGAGATGTGCAGCAACGATTTGAAGAACTTTTGTCAAGCTATCAAATTGAAGAGAAAGAAAAGTCAAAGATCAAATTTGAAGACAGAATGAAGTCTCTCCAAAATGTGCTGATGTTAAATTACCTAACAGAGCACAACATTCCCGTCTGGTCTCAGTGGGCTTTGGATCAAGCCACTGGATATGTGGACCTGTCCCTGACTGAGCGCTTCAGTGTTCTGGAGGCAGTGGTCAAAGTTACTCTGGAGGGTGACCCTGATTTTGAGTCTGAACCCAGAACTGGACAAGACAAAAAAACAAAATTCCTTCTCAGTTTGGAAGATCAGCTGCATATTTCCAATCCAACTCTTGCCAGACGGGTTTTAGTAAATTTTCTTGAAATGATTTCAATGTTGCCAAAACAAAGCAAGGAAATCCTCAGTCAAATACTTTTCAACAACATCTGGACTCCAAAAGAAATCAAGCTTTTCACTGGACGGACACTGAGTATGAATCAGGAAATAGTCTCAAAAGTCCTGCACTGGGTCTGCACCTACAGGCTAAGCTGCATACTGGCTGTCACAGCACTTAATCACAAAGATCCCATAGGATATATTCAAGACTGTATATCATGTGAGCTGGACAAAGATCATGAGACTATTCTGAGTGAAATGCAAGAAAATAACTATCCAGAGCATCTTCTGTCACAACTGGAAGAGACTCTTCAATACGTTGAGGCAGTGTTGCCCAGATGTAAAGGAGTGGAACTAGAGTCAGACTTGATTGAAGACAGTAAAAGATGGATAGTTTCAATAGATTTTGCAAATCCTAACACTGATATGCTAAAGAACATCCTCATTGTGATGTCCATAGCTGTGAAGACATGTACAGCCTTCATCACATCCAGTGGAAAGAGTGTTCAGGGTTACTTTCCCAGACTGACTCAGCTTGCATCGTTACTATTACTACTGCTACAACAGTCCCGGGACAAACAAGGATGCCTCTTGGAAATTGGAACCGGTGAGGGGAAGACCTGCATTTTAGCCATGTTTGCAACCATCCAGGCTATACGAGGCACTGCAGTGGATGTTGTGACCAGCTCCCCTTTGCTTGCCATTCGTGATCAAAATGAGTGGAAACAACTCTATGCAATATTTGGTGTGACCTCATCAACTGTTCCTCCACAACATCAAACCAAAAGTTCATTCGAAGACCATGACAAGCTGCTTGAAGAAGCTTATTCTATGCAAATAGTTTATGGCACTGTTTGTACTTTTGCCGCAGACATACTGAGGCAAGAGTTTGAGAAGAAAACAACTCGAGGACAGAGGAAGTTTGATTGTGTTATTGTGGATGAAGTGGATTACATGACGTTGGACAGTGGAGTTCAGGTGACCTTCTTGTCACATCAAGCCAATGGGCTGAGACACCTGGAACAAGTCTTGGCAAGCATCTGGGCCATGATCTCTACCTGCCGTCCAATAGAAATATTTGAAACAGGTGAGATCCAATGGGGAACTAGGATCCAGTACTGTCACAAGGTTGCCAAGCAAGCTGTGGTAGGGTCAGAATCAGACTTTTCAGAAGCTGAGATACTGTTGCTGGGGGTGAAGCTGGGGCTTTATTCTCAGGAGGCTCTCAATGAAATAAATAAAGCAATGAGTCAAACTCAGACAGAGAACGACGGCTCTGAAGATCCCACATTGCAAGTCATTGGAAACATCATGGCCAAGTTGGGACATCAGCAGCAGCATGAGCTGTTCAGGGAACTTGCGACAGCAGTACTTGATGGTGTGGTGGTGGACTGTTACTCACTTGTTAACAACAAAGCCAAGCTGTATGGTAAAGACAGTTCTTCCACAGTCCCTGATGTCAGGATTCTTCTTCTGCAGAATGGATGTGCTTGTGAAATCATGTCTGAGAAATCACTCATTGAATCAACTGTTGAAAATTTGAACTCCAAAATTAAATTTTCTAGTGAATGCTCCCTAAAGTCATTAGAGAAAACTGAGGGATGTATTGTGATTCCATCTTTCTTGAAAGAATACGTTGAGAACCAGCTGCCCATTTTTGCAGAGAATGCCTTGAGAGCCATTCAGATGGCACCAGGAAGAGAGTACATGATTGAAAAGGCGCCAGAAGTTGACAGACCTGGTTTCTGTGGCAAGGACTCTCATCATTATGATGCCATAATTCCTGTGGACTTCCAGGCCAGTGGGGTGCTGGAGAAAAACAAGCGCTGGGGTGAGGGCCTGCAACAGTTTTTGGAGATGAAACACCAACTGGCGATTTCACAACTGTCCAACGTCACAAACTACATGTCAAATGTCCACTTCTTTAAAAAGTACCTGATGGGCAAAGGGATTTTTGGAGTCTCTGGGACGTTAGGGGGCGAAGCAGAGAAAGCATTTCTGAAACGGCAGTACAAAACAGCCAATTACATCATTCCAGCTCACCGTCATAAAAAACTTGTAGAACTGCCAGCAGTTCAGGTAAGTGGAGGAAAAACTGAGTGGATCCAAGCCATCTGTGAGACTACATGGAGAGCTGCAGACAGAGGACAAGTGGTTTTGATTATCTGTGAGGATGTCAAGACTGCCGAGGAGCTGAGGGGTAAAGTAGAGGTTCAAAAAAGACAACCTGCCAAGATCAGCATGTACACAATCAGCGCCAAGCACAACATTGAAAGGGAGACTTTCAGAAAGGGACACATCATCATTGCTACAAACCTTGGAGGCAGAGGAACAGACATACATGTTCACCAAGAAGTCAATGAGTGTGGAGGTCTCTTTGTACTTCTCACATACTTCCCTGGAAGTCACCGCGTGGAGAGACAGGTGTTTGGACGCACTGCCCGCAAAGGAAACCCAGGGATGGCGCAGATGATACTTAGTCGGGATCTTCTTGCTCCAGTATATCAAGGCCATTCAGTGGAAACCATGAGACAACTCAGAGAGGAGTACGAAGTCAGACGTTTAGGTGGTATGGAAAAAAATGAGTTGCTTCAAATTGAAATGAAGGAAAATCTGTTCTCCACATTTTGTGAATTTCTCTGTGGTTTTGATGAGTATTACACTGAAGAGGAGAGGAGGGATGTCAAAAAGCTGAAGTCAAAAGATCTTCCTGAGTGTTTTAGGAGCCATCGTCAAAAGTTTGATTATGAGACTGCAATCAATGCTTTGAAAGAATCGTGGGCTTTGTGGCTCATCCTCCATGAAGAGCACTTCAGCAGGCATGATGAGATCCACCTCCTGAGAGAAAACCTTATTAAAGAGTTAAAGAAAACTGCTGATCAAATCTTAAAGGGGAGAAGCAGCAATTTCTATGACTACATCAAACTGGCAAAAAGCAGAACTGACATACACCGCAGCAACAAAAAGGAAAGTGACTTTGGAGCATTGTCATACTGGCAGAGTGCTGCGCAGTGTGACCCTTTCTACTGTGCTGTGGCACTTTACAACCAGGCGTACATCACAGTCAACCTGCAAAGGAGTGGCTACAAAGAGGAAGCAAAGCAGTTATTGGAAAAAGCAAACACTGCTGTGGATGTGTGCCTCTCAGAGACAACAAACACCATGACGTTTTGTAATTTGGCAGTGACTAATGACTTTTTACCCCACCACAAAGACAGCAACCTGCAGAACCAAATGAAAGCCAGAATGAGTGTCTTCAAATGTTGGAAAGGATACATTGAGAATGCCCTGAAAAGCCTCCAGTACATTGTGAATAGCAAAGGAGAGGCTATCTTAGAAGACTCCAGTGTTTACAGTTTTTCCAAAGACAAAGACTCCATCATCACGAATGAACTAATGGCACTCCATGAGTTTGGTCTCTGCGTTGTGTTTGAGGTGAAGAAGAAGCCAGAGTTTTCCATCGATGCCTTTGCTTGTTTTTGTCTTGGAGTTCTCCAAGTAGCAGCAGGCGTTCTGGTTTGTGCTCTGTCCTACGGAAGCGCCAGCCAGTTTGGGTTTGGACTCATCAGTGAAGGGGTTTCTGACATGATTCATGGAATAAAGGGAATGATACAAGGAAGCTTTGACTGGGCGGAGTGGGCAGTCTCCAAAGCCATCAGCATTGGAGTGTCTCTGGTCTTTGGTGGACTGAGCAAACTCAAGGGAGCTGTAAGGGCTGTACAAAGTGGCGCCAAAGGTCTGATGGTTGGGGCGAAATGCAGCTCCATCATAACAGTGAAAGAGTGCTGTAAACATGCAGGGAAATATGCAATTCAGGAACTGGGAAAGCAGGGATGTGTCGCTGTGCTGAGCTATGCTGTCAGCAATGGACTTCCAGCTGTTTTTAAACAGATTCTAAATGAAGCCTTCAAGGACAAAGTCTTTTCGATGATAAAAGCTAATAGCCATCTGGATTCTGCTCTCACAAACTTCATCTGTTCAGTAGTACCAAAGACTTCCATGGAGCAGGGGCTCACCGACTTCAAAATAGACATGGGTTGTGAGAATGAATTACGTGCATCAGTAGACATGCTCACACGAGAGATAATCCCTGACCTGATGATGGACTGCACCCAGGTTGGGAAAGTGCTTGATACCCTTTCAGAGGTCTGTGGTTCTGTGGCACGGCACATGGAGAAACAGAAAGAGATGAAAATGTTGATGAAGCTTTTGGAGTCAGCTCAGTATATCAAACTTTCTGTAGAAATGCTGAATTCATTTCCCACAGAAGATGTCATTCATAAAAGCTTTGTGCCTGGGTTGTTGAAAAAACTGGATCAGCTGCCACAGGAAAAGTATGACAAGGATGGAAGACACTCCTTAACTGATGTGAAAAGGCTTAAAAAAGACATCCTCCAGATTATAGCTACAAGTGTTTCAGTGTCATTTGTTGAAGCTTGTTCAAGACACATGACCTCCATCATTACCAGAACCTGCATGACTCGAATAAACAGCGCTGCTAGCAGTACTGTCGAGAACCTACTTGGCAGGGCTAATACTCAACGTTTCTTTGACAACCAACTGTATAAACACCAAATGAACAAGGTTATCCAAAGTCCATGTGCATCTCTTTCAGAGGACGACAAACAGGACCTTCATAGTTACATAGAGGAGGTTTGTGACGTCAACCATCCTGCTTCAGCTTTGGACATCCATGTTCTCACTCAAAGTGACGCTCTCGAAGGCAAAGGCATCAGAGTGATAGTTGTGGACAAAGATAAGAAGAAGCTTTCAGAGGATTACTTTCCAGGAAAGGACAGTTCTGCAGATGATATTGTCCTCCAACTGAGCAAAGACCCAGAAACACTAAAACAGTGAGTAACGGTTGAGAAGCTCATACTGTACGTTGAGACAGCAACATGTTTCACTGTGTTATAGTCAAGAAATCTCCATAAATTCAATTGCTCTTCAAGGTGGACCCATTTTTCATCCCTATAAATGTGTTCTGTTTGTGTATTTGTCATTTTCAGAAAGTTCACAGAACGGCTCACTGGTGAAACAAGGCCCTACAGTGGACATTTTGACATTCTGAGGCCAGATGGTTCTGTGGTTCCGGTAAACTCAGCAAATATGAACTGTTTTTATGAAGCTGTGGTTCAGGCAACCAGCAACAGTCCAGCTGATCACAAAGAAAGGGCAGTGCAGCTTCGAAATGAAGTGAAACATGTTGTAAGTACTTTTCACATATTGAGTATTATTATGACATTCAAAACACTAACAAAACATACAATGTGGTGCTAATAGAAATAAACCAGACTAAAGCTCTTTTATGAAATTAGAAATCATTTAAAAGTTTTGAGAAAGCCCTAAACACTACCAGCTACTCTGGCAGAGACTCATGCTCCTCTCACCTCCATCAATCTGTCTTTAAAAGCTTTTTTTAATTTCACCAGGATAAAATCCTGGTAAAAACATCCTGTGAGATAAAATCGGTTAAATTCAAAGTTTTCTGTAGCAAGTTCCAGGATCAGGGGGAGGAGTGAACAAAAGCCTTCTTACTCAATTCAGTCTGAGCTAAAGTGACAGAAAGAAGCAGCAAAAGCAAACAATCAACATTTTTCAGTGCAACTGCAGTACAGGTAGGGTGGCAAGAGTCTGAGTAATACCTTGTAAATAAAAGTTAACCCAGACCAGGCCATCCCACCCATGATTATAAATCACAGTGGTGTGTTGACATTTTACAGTTTGTCATGAACCTCAGAGAAGAGCGGTAGAGAGAGTCCAGCATCCTAAGACATTCTGAAGAAGAAATCATGTACAAAAGATCTCTATAATCCAACACAGACATGAAAACTGCAGAGACAAGATGCTTTTTAGCAGTACATTATAAACACAACTTAATTTCAAAAATGAAACCCAACTTTAATTTTAGCCTTTTAACAAGACTTTCCACATGCGGTTTGAAAGTGAGGGAGTCGTTGCCCAGATATTTATGTGTGAAGCAGCTCTATTTCACTTCCTCTGGAAGGGAATATGAAGGAGATGTTCCGTAGCCCCTGGATCTGGAAAAATACATCAGTTTAGTTTAATCTGTATTAAGAACAAGTTTTATTTAATAAAAAGCATTGGCTAGCAGTGAAGGCTTTCTGCATTAGTTCAGTGGCCTGAGTGGGACTGGATCCAGTGCAATAAATAACTGTGTTGTCTGCATCAAAATGCAAGTCAGACATATTTTGTCCCAAACTGTGGATGTAACTGTGAAGCCCTTTGGTCAATAGATGTTGTTTTTAAATGGGCTTCATAAATAAATTTGACATTGACAAATGATTAGTATAAATTATAAATAGAAGATAACCTAATATAGATCCCAGCGGCACCCCTTATGAACTGGTTCAGACAACAAATCAGCATATTTATTACATTGCGTCCTATTTCTGATATCATTTGTGAACCAAGGAAACAGCTTATTCTGAAATACCAGAGTCCTGACTATCAGCATTTCATGGTCTACAGTATCAAATGTTTTTGACAAATCTACATACAGCACTGCTTCTTATCTAGAGCAGTAGTCTTTAATCCTCTAAACTTCTCCAGCTCACAGAGAAAGCCAATTTGAAAATGAGTTTCTGAACTGTAAGAATTAAACACAGAAAGACAGGGTCAAGTTTGTCATCTAATGAAAGAGGACTTGAAGTTATTAGTAGTGGTAGCTCAGCTGATGGTTCCTCCAAGACAGTGTGGCAGCTAATCAGGGAGGGTTCAAAGGATCCAAAACCAACAACTTCTGTCTTATCAAAATTTAAAAGCAGAAAATTTAGAGTCATCCCAGTTTTTATGTCTTCCAGACATGTCTGTAATCTACCTAATGGATTGCATTCATTAGGATTTGTGGATAGATATAGCTGAGTATCATCAGCATAAATTTATCCCATGCTGTGTGACGATTTTACCAACTGGAAGCATATATGTGGCGAGTGGTGGTGGAATAGGAGGAATAAAATCAAGTAATGCTAAATGTTGGAAATCAACAATGCCATCTAGTTGCTGAGTTCATAGCTATATTTATATCTCTATTCTAATTTACAAGCTCTACTTAATTTAGCATCTGCTTGTCAGTGAAAACACAATTAATGTAGTTATGGTGTAAAGAAATGTAGACAGGAAGGGGGTGAAATGTTTGTAATTTGTCATCTTTCAGCTTCTTCAGGACACACCCAGGTACGCAGCAGCTCTGTACCTGCAGAAAGGATATGAAGAAACCCACAAATCTCAGGATAAATACATCATCAGTGGAGGAGGCAGGAAGACACAACAGAAGAGCAAAAAGGAGTTTAAGGACAAACTAAACACAACAGACATGAAGGATTTACATGAAGATGACGTCTCTTTTATATTAACCTATAATCTTGGTCTAGTTGGAAGACTTGATGAGTGAGTTCATTCTGTCCAATGATTTAAAATGGCAGCAGTAACTCTCCAACATGCACATAATCATGTCTGCTTGATGTTGTTTGCTTCGTAAAGCATCAAAACACTGCGGAAGACAAGCAGATCCAACACCAACGCTGATAACAACAAGAGCTCTCCTGTGAATGCAGACCACATCCCACCTAAAAACACCTTCCAGAAAGCTCATGAGATGCTACAGAAACCGGAGAATGAAGTCCTGAAGCAGAGGCTTAAAACAAAGAACCCAAAACTTTATGCCATGATTGATAAGAATGGAAACCGTGGGCTCTGCAGAGAGGTTCTTACAGAACATCACCAACAGGCCCTGACCACCGGCAACAGCAAAGGCTCCCACAGAATCAGGTGAGAATGTGTCGGTTCATGATTGAGCTGAGCTCTTTGCTGACTTAATTTCTTCTGGTTTGGTCCAGGGAAAAGCTCACTGAGGTTCTTCTTTCTGGTGACACTGAAAAACTGATGAAGATGTCCATGATAGTGGCCAATCCAGAGATGTCCGAGTCTCTCAGGAGAGATGCAGGTGCATAACTGCGAAATGACTTTCATTTTCACATTAAAATCTGTTTTCAACCAGTCAGCTAATGTTTGGTTTCTGTGCAGGAATTTCTCAGCAAAATAATAGACCTGATGTCATGTCCAGAGAAGCAGCCAGGAGATATCATGGCATTGGAGACAAACTGCTGTTGGATAAATACTGTGAGATGGGAGTCATCGATAAGAGATCTAAAGATGATCTTCGTCTGTGGACAAAGTCCCAGCTTTACTCCAAGAATTCAGCAGAATATCACGAACTGCTGGATGTGCTGAAACCATCTACTAAGCATCAGAAACAGCATTAAAAGTGTGATTTTACATTTATCTGCCTTTCTAAGCTGCAACAATAACACTTTTCATTCTATGCTTTCTGATTAGAAAATCATTCTATGTTGCTCCAGTCACAGATTGGGAGATGTGACTGGAAACAGGAGTCTGGTTTAACTGGGAATGATTCCATGCACCATCTGCACAAAATCAAAGAAAACATCAGTCCAGAATACTGAGCTTAGCAGACAGAGAAACATCTGAAACAAGGATATTATGGATGAAGCGTTTGTTTAGGTAAATATAACCAATATAATCAAAATTTAAATCACAAGAGGCACCTTTTGTATTTAAGGGGCAGTATTATGCATTTTCCAGGCACATAGAATCATTTTATAGCTCTATCCAGGAACTATGTTGGCTTCAGTTGTAGTAAAAATGCTGTAAATATAAAATATGACTTAAAGGAAATTTGACTTCGTAATTTACTAATTTAACACCTTGAAATTGGGCCTCTGTCTCTTTCAAAACTCCTGCTCTTCCAACACTCCGCCTTCAGAAAGTTGTCACAACAGCGGTCCTCTATTTACCCTTTAACAACATTTTTACCAGCGTTTCACTGAGAAGTAGCTCATATAATGAGCTCAGCAGGTGCGCAGTTCCACCAGGTGTTTGCTAATTGCTGCTGGCTAATCTGAAGGAGCTGAGTGGGGGAATCATGAGGGAGGGGGTCTCTGTGTGGCAGAAGCTCGCAAGCTTAGAAACTGCAGCTCTGAGGGCGAGCTGCGTCTCAAAGACGGAGCTCGGTCCATCCAAGTGTTTTGCACAGCTGAATGGTTGCCATAGAGATTAAAGGATTTCTCAAACATGCAGGAAAGAATCAAGAAACACTCCAGGTATGTTTTTGATGAGGGAATAACATTAGAACATGATATGAAGCTCAAAAAGGTCGATTTTACATAATATTGTCCCTTTAAATGTGCACTTGAACCCTAATACCACCTTGCATGTGCAAGAACTGAAGGACCAGAGCTTCCTCTAGAAGTCCACCTACTCTGGGCCTTCTTGTAATTGACTTCAGTGTTGAGTCTGTTATTCAGGTGAACACCGAGGTAGTTATACTCCTCAGCCACCTCCACTTCTTCTTCCGTGATGATAATAGTGTTTGATCTAACCCTGTTTCTCAGAAACCCTCAACCCTCAACAGGAACAATTTTTAAAATTTTGTGCCCTGTAAATTTGAGATTGAAATCCGTGTTGTAGAACCAACCCTGTCCACATGGAGGTGACAGAAACCAAACAGAGGATATTCTTTCTTTTCTAACTTCTAGACACGGATTATACATCGATTTAATAACTGGTGTGTGTGTGTGTGTGTTTGTGTGTCTTTTAAAAATCATTAGGATAATAGAAACAATAGCTTATTCCTAATGTGATGAACTGACAACAGTACAGATGCAATGTTTTTGTTCTAAAAGAGAAAAATTTTAAATTGGTGGTGTTTGTGTGTTAGCATAGTGAGATGTGGGGAAAGGTCATGGGCTGTACTACCAGACCAGTGTAGGGGGATGCGTAGATTCTCCAGCCACATTTCAGTATCTTGATATCCTTTTAACCCAAAAAGGGTCACTTGGCCCACATTAGAACAGAATACAAATATCCTTTATTGTCACAGAGTGGGGAAATTCAGGTTTGTTCACAAAAAGATAAAAAATTACTAAAAATATATAAAAAACAACAAAACAAAATTAAGAATAATATACTGTACATTGAGGAAAAGATTATAACTTAGACTGTGCAGTTATGGGAAATAGCGTACTCTGATCCAAGGAATGTGAAAATGAGTTTTTTCATTTATAAAATCTGTACATAATGTGCATAGAAAGATTACTTTAGATAGATTATTGATCCCCAAAAAGGGGAAAATTGTTTCTCCTACAGCGTAGTACTCAACAAGAATAACAAAATTAAAACACATACACAAGTGTTTACATATGTACTTGTGTATCAAAAGACAACAGACTATCTCTCTCTCTCTCTCTCTCTCTCTCTCTCTATATATATATATATATATATATATATATATATGAAAATAAAATTAATAAAATTAAAACTCATATAAAACAGAGATGTGCAAATAACAGCAGAAATGTTATTTAAGATGTGTGAAGCTGCAAATAACAGCAGGTATGCAAATACTTATTGAGTTTGTTGGGAGATGTAATGATTGTGTCATGGAAAAATTTCTGGTATGCCCATTCTTGGGTTTTAACAAAGTGCTCTGAGCTTTTATTACGCCACTCATTCTCTGACCCCTGTTAGTTATTGAGGGGGAACACATTCCAGTCTTATCGCGAGGAGATCTGGTCACAAATGTCTCTGGGAGTAGTGCTGTGTGACTGAAGTGATGTTTCACAGCGGGGTACTCATAAATACCTTAGGAGACCTCTCACCCTATCTAGTGTGGAGGGCTCTTCTTCCTTCTCCTGTAAAGACGAGATGACGCCCACATACCAGTATAAATATCTGTCTGTGATTCTGTCTGGGGCTCTGTTTCTGTGACTTGTTCAGTGACAGAGACTTCAAACGCTGCATGCCTTTGAATAAACTTATTAAGACAAAGTCCGGTCTTTCTCTTATTTAATGGGTTGTCTTCTCTCCCTCTTTGAGTAAGAAAATCCACGACACTGCCAGAGTCTAACAGCTGCTGGGAGGAAGGATCTCCTATAACGCTCCTTTGTGCATGGGGGATGCAGCAGTCTTTCACTGAAGGGGAATGGCATTTCTACAACAGCTTCATGAATCATCAATTGTTCTTGTGTACACAGAAAATTTTGGTGAAATCATAGTAGCTATATTCATAAATTTGCGTTATCTGAACTTTTGTTAACATTAGCATACATTTTCATCAGCAGTTCAAAATACACCTTTACTCAATCTGGTTCAAGTGCCACATGAATATTAAACAGACTTAACCGACAATTTAGTATCTTTCCTAAAAAAATTGGAGGCATTTTCATTTAATCCACAAGGTTATACAGGTTGGTGTGAGGAGGTACCCGAAGCTGAACAATGTTAGCACTGGCTGCTAACACCAGTGCTAACACTAACAGCCATTTCATTCGTAACTCCCAAATTCCATTCACAGACCAGTGCATGACAAACGTCATGGGATCTAAAACATATTTATATTGTGAACCTTAAAATGCATAAGAAACAGAAAGGAATGGAAACAAGCGACGCATTCAGCCATACTAGAAACTTGGTGATGCATTTAAGGCTATATTTAAGAGCAGATTTTACCCTGGGTTACACAGAACTATGAAGTTGTGTGTAGCATCAAACAGATGCTGACATATAATCTGGGCAAGGCTAAGCTTTCATAATCAATAAATGGCGTCTTAAGGGAACCCTACATGAGATCTTAATTTGCTCATATTTTTAATCAACCAAATGACAGAAAGTGATCTTGACCTGCCAGATAAAATCTAAAGCAGTTCAGCAGAGAAAAGACAACCCCAGAACCTTACAAGGCTGTTACACAATAAATTAATTCTCCAGTCATTATTGTCATCATTATTAATGTGTTGTTCTCCAGCAGAACCTCGAGAACCAGACCTCAGGATGGTGCTTGTTGGGAAAACTTCAACAACAGAAACAAGGAGGCATCTCAGGTCAGAGAGCAGCTGAAGAAGATCAACATGATGATTCAGAGAAATGGAGGAAGCTACTACGCAACGACATGCTACAAAAGGCTGAGAGAGCTATATAAGAAGAGACTGAGCAGGGTCAGAAAGAAAATACAGGTACAGATCCTAACGATGTAAGGAGAAAGGCGGAGGAAGCTAATGAGTTTTTTCAAAAATCAGTGGCAATTGGGACCTTAATTGGAGCTGTTGGATGTCCTGTTGGAATTGCTGTTGGAAGTATTGTGGGAATATTAGTGGGAGCTATAGGTGCGGCTATGAAGAAGAGCTGTGCTATACAGTGAATATGGGTTTAGTTGTAGCTGAGACCATATTATTATAAACACATCACATTTTTTACTAAAAGCATTGTTACTAAGCTTCCATGCTTGATTTTAGAAAAAATGTCAAACTGATGGCTGATGATGTCATCACCACTTGTATGGACGCTGACGACATCGTTGGACCTCATTAGTGGAATTTTAGAAAATAGCTTCAGCTTCTTTGTAAAACCTAAAAAGGTATTTGCCTCTTCCAGCAAATGTGAGGCTTATTGTGTTTTCACCGTACTGGAACTTAGGGAGGGTTTAAATAGGAATGGAGCGCTGCTCTATTTTCAAGGTTTCGAAGGTCCCAATGCTGAGCCATAAATGTTGGTTCCCAGACTCCATGTGAAAAACTGTGTGATAACCCAAGTATAAATGGGTAGTGACTCTGTCTAGTTAGAACAGATCAGACTGAACAGACACTGGACATGTCTGCTTGCTGTTCTCATTCTTACAAAAATTATTAAAGTGCTGTTTGAGTGAAAATCACCGATCTCTGCTTGGTAACTAAGATTGACAGTTCATTAGGGGAAACTCCTTTTTCTTCATTTTAAATTTTTCCATTAGCACACCTTAAAAGAGTTCATTGATTTCTGACCAGTAAGAGAATTTATTTAATTTTTTTAAATCTCTGATGAACCAAAAATCCTAAATAAAGGTGACTTGACTTTAGAAATTTGTCATTCATTTTCAGTCATGAAAAAACTAAGTCCAGACCCAATCCAGTAGCTCGCAGAATCTCCTGCAGTCAGAATTCTCAGCAGTGATTCTGTCTGACTGCAATGGACTGGCGACCTGTCCAGGGCGTACACCACCTCTCGCCCGATGACCGCTGGAGATAGACACCAGCCCCCTCATGACCCTGCAAGGATAAGCATGCTAGGGAATGGATGGATGGATGGATTGTTCTGTCTGATTTTATCAGCCTCCTATTGTTGGTGGTCATATGTTGTTTCCAGTATTCCTTCAGGTCATTGGTTCTGCTCAGAAAGGTACCACTGCAGAGGTAAATTAGAATAGAAAAACCCTTTATTGTCCCATAGTGGGGAGATTTCTGTGCAACAGCAGCAACTTGACAGGCAATCAAAGCAAGTAGATTCACACAAAGATAGGAATATGCAATTCATAAAAACAGAATTAAGAACAACATACTCTACAGTGAGGGCAACATTTCAATGTAAATATGGTGACGTTATCAGAAATAGCTTACTTCGGTCCAAAGGAATGTGCAACTGTTTAGGTTAATCCAAGAAATGTACAAGAAAGGTATGTCTATTTGAAGATTTAAAAGGCAGACTATTTACAATAAGTGACAATAAAAACTGTGCAATGGCAGAGATGTGCAGATACCAGCAGATATGTAAATACTTATTGATTTCTTGGGAGCAGTGATTGTTATAGAGTCTAACAGCAGCTGGGAAGAAGGATCTCCTTTAATGCTCCTTAGTGCACCTAGGATGCAGCAGTCTGTCCCTGAAGACAATGACAAAGTCAGCCTTCTATCATCTGAAGAACATTTCCAGGATTAAAGGACTGATGTCTCAACAAGATCTAGAGAAACTCATCCATGCATTTATCTTTAGTCGCATTGATTACTGCAGCAGTGTCTTCACAGGTCTGCCTAAAGAGTCGACCAGTCAGCTGCAGCTGATCCAGAATGCTGCTGCTGCGTTCCACTAAGACCAGGAAGATAGAAGCACATCACCCCAGTTCTAAAGTCCTTCCACTGGCTCCCTGGAGCTCAGGGAACAGACTTTAAAATACTTCTGTTAGTTTATAAATCACTGAACGGCTTAAAGACCTGCTGTCGTCGTATCAACCTTCCAGACCACTCAGGTCTTCTGGTTCTGGTCTGCTCTGCATCCCCAGAACCAGAACCAAACATGGAGAAGCAGCCTTCAGCTTCTATGCTCCTCTAATCTGGAACAAACTTCCAGAAAACTGCAAAACAACCGAAACACTGAGCTCCTTTAAATCAAGGCTGAAACCCACCTGGTTAGAGCTGCCTTTGATTAGTAGTAAGTAGAACAGTGAACCATATTTGCTTGATGATCCTTATGATTTTGATGCATCGATAATTGCACGGTAATTTTGATAATTTTCTTGTGTATTTGCTTGATGATTTTGATGATTTTCTGTGTACTTGATTGATGTTTTTTATGATGTGAAGAACGTTCAACTGCCTTGCTGCTGAAATATTCCATAGAAATAAAGTTGACTTGACTTGAAGGAGCTCTCCAGCTCAGCAACAGCTTCATGCATGAGGTGGGAGATGTTGTCCATCAGTGATGCTATTTTAGCCAGAGTCCTTCTATCTTCCACCACCTGCACTGGATTGACGGGGCGTCCTACCAGAGCTGGCCTTCCTGATGAGCTGATCTAACAGCTTCCTCTCAGCTTTAGAGAAGCTGCTGCTCCAACAGACAACATCATAGAAGATGGCTGATGCCACCACAGAGTCAGAGAAGGTCTTCAGCAGCGCCCCCTGCAGTCCAGAAGACCTCAGCCTCCTCAGCAGGTAGAGTCTGCTCTGACATCATAGAAACACTGGAGAAAATGCTTTACAGCAACTTAGAGGCTTTATTAACTATATCCAGGGCAAACACTCACAAAAGACAGCTTGGACTGAAGTCTGTTATGCAGAATAAAAAGAAGACCAGTTTTTAAACAGAAAAAAAACATAAAACAAGAACAGAACCAATAATATGATGAAAAGATGTCATATTTGTGAATGTTGAGAAACCAGATTTATTTAAGAGCAATTTGGAAATTAGGCCAAATTAGTTTTCAACTAATTTAGATTAGTTTGCACCAGACTAAACTGGATTCTTAACACAGCAGCACCAGAAATATATAAAGAATAAAGCCCAATTGAAATAACCCATATAATGACTTGTAGAAATATCATAGTCCAGTACGAGGACTGCTAACGCCTGCTTTATTGGAACAGTTTTAAATATCAATGCAAACACACCATAAAATATAATAAAGCTATATTCAAATTGTTTATCCTAAGCTATTTTATCTTCCCAGACACAACCTCTTACTTGAGTCATCTTGGAGAATCAGGCTCGCCACTTTTGTAAATCATATCTACAAACAAGTAGGTTGAGAAATTTAGATTTCAAAACCAATGTTGTAGTTACAATTGGTCTAATGTCTATGTTTAAAAAGGAGGACAGAAAGCACAAACAACCAGGTTATCAAAAAATATGGACTCTTTAAAATAAAACTGAATAAAAAAAGATTATTGTACTCTTCTTTTACAACAGAAAGTGTTCACCCTTATTACACCAGGTCGATGTTCTATTTATTCAGATTTTATTCAGGTTTTTTTTTTTTTAGTTCAGAGTTCCAATTTAAGTCATTCATTCATTCAAGTCAGTTTGTTCACAATTTTTGTTGTCAATTTCAATGGCCATGTGTTTCTTGAGGTCTTGTGTTGAAATCTGGACCCCAGTGCATCCAGCCAGACCTACAGAGGTGATGTAGCTGGACAATATCCCAAGCTGAATAGGGTTCTACAAAACCAACTGGAGAAAATCACTGCAAAAATGGATCTAACTGCAGGGATCAGAGTAATTTATATGCTTCCACTTCCACCAACCACGACTGGAAGTCACTGGCATTTACCATATAAACTTGCTTTGTTTTTTGTCAGTGAAATAGCTAAGCACATGTGCTGTGGCCAGCTATGGTTTCTTCTTCTACTCTTTTTTTCTGATGTGTAAACTACACAGTTTAAACCCCTAAGCCACCTACTGGCCAGTGACACGGTGAGGTTGATGACTCATGAGGCACCGACTCCCCAGAGTCAGATGTGCAAATCCAAAATCCAATATAGAAGCTTATATTTCAGTTTTGACCTTAACTGATTAAGCTTTTAATAATGCTTTAATTAATTCCATACAATTCAACAACATGGTAGCAAGAAAAGTAAAAGAATATTTAATACAAGGTTAATTTTATTTTTTTATTTGGATGTTGTCTTTGGCTGACCTCTCTCTTTTCTGATTAATATTGAAAATCGTGTATGATGTATGACTTTTTTTTCTATGAAGTCCATGCACCTATCCTTCTCCATGAATCTCTCTGTCACTGTGTAAAAAATGTCTTTGTTTCTCTCGTTTTGCTTTCATTTTTAAAAATCTGGCAGCTTTAATGGGGATGATCATCCAAGGAGGAGAAGCAGCTCTTTGAACGGCTCTGTTCCGATTTTGTAGTTTTCTGATTGTTTCATTATTTTCAATGTGTAGAAGAAGAGCACCTATGGCCTGTTTACCTATGGCGTTCAGCAATGCCTCCTATTAGTGAGGCACAGTACTTTCTGCCTCACCCTGTGCATTTTCATGTGCACATTTATGGCTAATCAGAGAGACTAAATATGTCACTCACATTCATTTAATATATTAGACACACTGTGCAACGCACATGTTTAATTACATATATGTAGAACATGTGTAATTAAACAAATAAATGGCGACATAAAAAGAGGAACAATGGACAATGACGCCGACTGGCTGCTTTATTTACCGCGTGTGACCTAGCGCCACCAGAAAAAAGCCACTGCACTGCCTCACACCCTGGTCCTTCCTCTATGTATTTGAACACAGGCAATACGTAATTCAGCGATTTTGAGCATAACAACATTGATAATACCAACAAAAAACTGATTTATAGGAAAATTCAGGAGGAAAAGTAGATTTTGCTCTCATCATTGTTAGCATCTGTTTTACTTCTCGTGTCCCTATTTTACTTGTCAAGATTACAGGTGAGGCACTGGCGTCACCTGCCTCCCGTGATCACACTCACTGCTCCTGGTGGTTTCTAATAGCAAAGAACAAAATTAAAAACCAAACCGATTTGCTGCTGCATTGAGTTTACAAGACAAAAGCTAATGGAAACCAAAAAAATTACAAAACAATACTAATAATAATAATAGAGATATTTATGGGGGTTGCAACAGTTTACTTAATAAAATGAGAAAAAACATAAACTTAGTAAAAACAAAAAACAGTGGTGAACCAAAAAAATAGCTTGAGATAAACAATCATGAGGAAACAAGCTAGTGGCATAGCAGGATGATCTGACAAAGAGCTGACTGACTGAGAGATGTTGATGATGGAGAGATGGAAGCAGGTGTTAGATTAGAAACAGGATGTACTGGGGCATGAGAAACTGGGTCTCAGACAGTGGCATGGGGAGGTGGGGGGAGGGGCTTTGGAGGGGTGCTGTTTGTATGGGACCTCGGGCCCCACCCCACGGGTGGTTCTCCGGCGAGGTGGCCTAGGGCTCCTGGGGATGTGTCAGTTGTGGGCTGCGGGGGCTTTGCAGATATTTGGTGGACTTCCATCCCTCTTCACCTCCCAGGGGTTAGCTCACCTGGTGGGCTGGTGATGTTCGCTCTCTGCTCTGGTCTTGGTCCAGCTCCTGAGCTCCAGCTACCGCAGTGGACTGGTATCTGCCGGGCACATTGGGGGCTCTGGATGTCTGAGGGCCGGCAGAGAGACCGGGCCCCAGGCTGGACCTGCAAGATGGGAAGTGCTGGTGTGGCTGGGTCAAGCCCACCCTGCATCTCAGCCTGTCCCTCTTTGGTCTGGAGGCAGCTGCTCTAATTCAGTGATGACCTACCCCTGTGTGGGGTGTAGGGCTGCCCTGGGCCTGTTTATCTGACTGGGGCTGTTGCAGCCTCTCAGAGCCGAGCTTCCCTGTCCCTTGCTGCTCCTGGGTGCTGAGGCTTCAGGTCTTCCACCCTTCAAACCAGGAATCCAGGAAGAGGCTCTGCAGGTCCAATGCGTGGCTGTAAGAACCCAGATTCAAACTGGGAGCTAGTTCCATAGATCTGATAACTAAAAAATTCTCCCATTTGTTAATTTATTTTCACATTTTATTATAATGAGCAAAGAAAGCATTTTATTATCATTGCTGAAAACCACTACTGTGGTCTTTTATAACAGAATTGAAATCTGTTTTGGACATTATGCAAAAAAAAACACATATGCAACTTTAATAGAAAAGCCATTTTTCCAATTAAGATAAACTGATAAATGAAGAAAAAAAAAAAATAGATCAAGTCAACAGGAAGTAGAATAAAAGGATTTTCTCTTTATTTTAGGTTCATTCATACATGACATCATTTCATTGTTTGCGCTTATTTACAGACATAAATAGCCTCAGCAGCTTATAACTTGCTGAAAACTTCAAAAACCTCCCCCCAACCTGCAGAGGCATTAGCCAATCAGGAGGAAAACTAAGAAACAGCTGTTTCCATGGAAACCGCTTATGTCAGCAGCCTTAATAATGCCACAAATATGAGACTAATTTGCGCCCCCTGATGGTCAGAAGTACTCACTGCAGCTTTTAGCTCCATGTGTGGCTTCAAGGTTTCTCTTCAGAAGAAGCTGAAGCAAACAGTGGAGCAGGAGTTTGAGAGGGAAGAAGCTTTCTGCTCTAACTCTATGTTCTGCTTTAAAAAGGGACATTTTAGGGGAATTAGAGGTAGAAATGCTCCTGAAATCTTCAACACTGTCATCATTTCACATAAAAGTTCTCAGATGTTTTTGTGAAAGAGAAACTTTTTATTGACATTTAACATCTGAATATCCTGAGTTGGTTCAGTTTCTACAGGTTGATTTGTACTATAATGGAGGAAGCGCAGGAACTGATCGCTCTGATTGGTCAGATACCTGCAGACATTCCTGCTGTTCAATTCAGTAGCAACGACAGGTGAGACTGAAATCTCAAGCTGCTCCCCTGGTGGGCCTCGCCTCAGGTGTTTCCCAGGACCCCACAGTTCAGATGCAGGCCTGCTGATTTCAGTCCGGTCAGACCAGCGGTGTCCAGTGGTCCGGCCCCCATCACTCGACGAGGTGGCGGCTTGTTTGTTGCGGAACGTTTCAAAGAACGCCATCATCCCTTTCCTCACGTTGCTGCTGCTGCTGCCCTTCGTCATTGTCACCAATGTGGAGCTGCTGCTGCCGCTGTTTCCGTGGTGATAGGATGTGAGCGGGGGAAAGGCAACGCCGTCCATTGAGTTTGCTCGTTTTACCTTGGATGGAGTCACACGCCAAGATTTGGTCCTGGGAGGCGGAGTCTGAGCCACCAGACACTTCTGGTACTGGACCTGACGGAGGGAGACAACTGAGATGAGCCACCAGCAACTGCATCAACTGCAGTTTTTTTTTAAATAAACCAAACAAACAATAGGAGCTCACCAAACATCAGCAGCAACCTCAAGAAATATGAAAAGCAGTTTTCACAGATGAGTTCAGGTATTAAAGGAAAACTAGCCACACCTGGAAGTCAAGAAATTAAAATACAACCTGTCTGACAACATGAAATAGGAAGGTTTAGAGATCTCAATATGCAGCAAACACATCATATCCTGATCTACAGAAACTGAAGAACAGATACAACACAGCTAATTAAATATTACCTGTGCTAACCCTAAAGCACTAATCATAAACATTAGTTCCATTAACATTCTATACCAACATAGTATTTAGCAAAAGCTAATACTAAAGCACAAAACTCAATGATGGTGATACCCACCATGTCTCCGTGACACAACCTTTGTTACAACATAGTTTTAGCGCCCTCAATAGGGTCAAATATGCTATTGCACACTTTCCAGCATAGTTCGCTCTTCAGGAAGTTATTCTTTGAAACAGACCTTTCATCCATGGTTTCAGTTTTATAGTTGCTAAGTTTTGTTAACTCTGTTGCTGATTTTTCTAATTGACCATGACAGAGCTTCAGTCAGAAAGCATGCAGGACATCATTAGATTTTAAACTGTTTACTGTAGAACTACAGTGATGAAACAGAAAAGCTGCATCAACAGTCTTCAAATTAAGAGCATGAATATGAACGTCTAACTACTTGAAGAACAGTCAATAACCAAAACTTCAACACAGATGTCGAACTTTATTCAACTTAAAGATTACAAAACAGCCGAGTAAATTAGTACTTTAGAATTATTCCAGAAAAACTGATTTAGGGGAAGTTACAGTCGTATGAAAAGGTTTGGGTACCCCAAATAATCCTAATTATTTCCAAATCTTTGAGTGTTTGGATCAGCTATTTCAGTTTGATATACTACATAACTGATGGACACAGTGATATTTCAGTAGTGAAATAAAATTTATTGGATTAACAGAAAATGTACAATAGCCATGAAAACAAAATTTGACAGGTCCATACATTTGGGAACTCTTGTCATTTTGTTGATTTAAATACCTTTATCTACTTAGCACTGAGTTATTGTATGCACCTGTCAAATTTTGTTTTCATGGATATTGTACATTTTCTGTTAATTCAATAAACCTCATTTCACTACTGAAATATTACTGTGTCCATCAGTTATGTAGTATATCAAACTGAAATAGTTAATCCAAATACCCACAGATTTGGAAATGAAAATAATTAGGATTATCTGGGGTGCTCAAACCTTTTCATATGACTGTAACAGTGCAACATGTTTTCAAAGTTAGCAAAAATGCTAAAGCACAAAACAAAAAATTAGCTCCACTCTTAGCGGATTTTGGAAAGTGTGCCCACCATTATATGGGTGAAAAACAAGTCATTGATATTTATCAGTCTGACGAAAGTCAAAACGTTTATTTCCACTTATCACAAACACTAGATGCTACCCAGGGTGACATGAGCACTATTAGGTTCAGGGTGTGATTACTTTTCACATAGAGCCAGATTGGGCCTGAGATAGTTTCCCATAGCAAATGAAATAATCATTTGAAAACAGCTTTTTGGATTTCCAGGTTTTCTTTGTCTTATATTAAAAATTAGTTTGATGATTTGAAACATTTTGGAGATGCAAGAAAGCAAAAACAGGATAAATCTGCAAGGAGGTGAATAGCTTTTCACAGCACTATGAGTCATCAGTTGTCCACCGATGAAGCCTTTTGTTGCTTGTTTGCACATCCAGTCAAAGGGAGAGGGCTCCCTCTTATGGTGTAAAACTGTATTGCTGAGGATGTTAGCTAACTCACAGCTCAGGGTTTGTTAAACCTTCATTTAGTCACCAATCAAATAGTACCATCAGTGATGCTATCAGTAGTACTATTGGTGTTTGGGGCAAATGACCAGTGACATGACCCCAAAACCCTACAGGAGGAGGAAACAGGAAGGGGAGAAGAAGAGAAACTTCAGCTTCTCTATAAAGGTGATGAGGAATAGTTTTCTGTCTCTATAAATGTTACAGACCTTTGAATGTAAAACTTTTCAAAGTTGTGTCCTGTTGAGCTTATCATCATCCTCACCATGCATGCTGCCTGGACAGCCTCAGAGATGATCCCTGCGTCGGGTTCGCACCAGAACACATGACACTCAAACTGCTGGGTGCCGGCATCCACAATCACAGCAAAGGTGTGGCTGTCATGGCCGACGCCCAGGAAGGTGAGGAGTCGTACCTGGCATTCCCAGAGGGGCTCATCTCCGTCCTGCTGGTAACAGGTAACCATTAAAGACAGGTGAGGTGACGTATTACCTGAGCTCCACCAGTGGTGAGGACGATACCTCCCCCTTCCACAGAGACAGAACTTTGTCGCTGATGTGGATCACGGTCGGCTCCCAGTCATCATGGTCTGTGGAGTTCATGATGCTTTCAATGGCTCTGTTCAACACCTCCATACCTGCAAAACAGCAGGCAGCCCAACAGGTCAGTTACAGAACTTCCCTTCTGTCAGGACTGATCGGGATTAGTTCAGATCTTGTCCACACATAGCTGGGTCTTTATAAAAACAAATATTTTCACCATATCATTTTAAAATTAACATTGTACACACTGGATAAGTTTCAGAAAGGTTTTCATCTACATGAACCCGCACAAATCTGCCTCTGAGCGTTGCTTTAAACATAGGGGGGCAGTGTAGCACAACGCTAAAACCTGCCAGCCAATCAGATTGCTTCAAAACAATTACCACTTCCTGTTAGGAATTAAACATGGAGCCAGGAGGTTAATTTGTGTTGACAGATATACAAGCGGAACTACTTTTAAACACTTTATTAGACTATAAAGTTAATTAAACACAAGACAACACTGATTGGGAATCATGTTAAAGCAATTATGTGGATATATTGCTGCATCAGCTTGTGAATGTGTGTGTGAATGGGTGAATGACTGAATGTAGGGTGAATGACTGAATGTAGCGTGAAGCGCTTTGGCATCCTCTGGACTAGATAAAGCGCTATACAAGGACAGGCCATTTACCAGTTATTTGTCACAGACTGTAATACGCAGGACCCTAAATTTCCATTTTCCCATGTACATACGCAAACACAAATAGACGGGAATTATGTACAGTTCTGTGTCCATGAGGTTTCACTAATCATGTTAAATATCCTCTTACTGATTTAATGGGATTTTGAGAGAATTATCTGTTATAGCACCTAGTTATAATTATTGCCTCATCTACAGGTGGGTTAACACCATAGGCTATTGTTCTATTAATAATTGCAATACTAGGTTGAAAGTGAGCTGTTCATTTTAAAGTGCCTTTGGGTTATTTTGCTGATCAGTACGGTTTATTAAACTGGTACTTTGTTCAACGTGACTGTTTTTCTTCCTTTAGTCTAAGAGCAGAGCTGCACTGCACTTAGATTTAAGCTTTATTGTGAGTGATTCTAGTCTTGTTAATGTGGCCACTTGCACACTCTATTCACAAGATAGACCCTGTTGGACATTAATGCACTCATTACTCATGAGGTCACAGGTGGTGACATTACAGTGATTACATTAAATGGAGGCACCGCTGGGATCTGGACTACACAGAGTTTTCTTAAATATCCTCTTTGGTCAGAGTTTTAATAAATAATCGTTTTTAATTACTTTAATCTGAATTTTCGTGTGGATGAAAGACCAAAACGCATAAAAATGTATTTGTTTTCACAAATATCAGCTACATGTGGACTTGGCCTCAGCTGTTGAGGCACGAAGGAACTGGATCTTTTGGGATTTTCAGGAGCTGACAACCCAGGGAAGATTATCCGAGGTTTTGATTGGTTGGTTTTGTTCAATGACCTGGGAACTAAAGCAAAGACACAGAGTACCTCTAGAAAACATGTGATGGTGAACATGTTAGAACTAGCTTCACGTATGTCTGTGTCCTACCCATGGCTCTGGACACCGGCAGGTTCCCGATGTATTGGACCTCAAACTTCTGGACCTGCTGCCGTACCGCCTCCAGGAACTCCACTGAAACAACAGGTCATGATTACAGAACTGATACCAGATTTGATCAGCTGGTCGTGCTTCAGCAGGTGAGTCACCTTGTCTGGGCAGGTCTTCAGGTGAGATGCTCTCCATGGTGAGAGAACGAGAAGGTCTCATCAGAGATTTCTCAGACATCATCTGCATGGGAGAAAGAGTCCAAAGTGAGGAGATCAACTCTGCAGTCAGAAGGAAATCATGTTTCTATGATGATCAGTAAAGTCTTAATGAAAACTGGGTCCACCACATGGTCCACCAGAACCTCCTTGTCTACCAGAACCTCCATCAGTAGGTCCAACAGAACCACCCTCAGGAGGTCCACCAGAACCTCCTTCAAGGTCCACCTGAACTTCCTTCAGCAGCCATTGGTTCCTGTCTGACTATCAACCTCTCACGTCGTCGTTGAGAAACTCTGGTCCATTCTTCTTTGTAACATAGTTTCAGTTCGCTGAGGGTTCCGTTCCACCACAGCATTTCATCAATTTGAGGTCCAGACTTTAACTAGGCCATTCTGTTGTAGATCTGCGGTTGTGTTCAGGTCCATGGTTCTGTTTGTGACCCTGTTGGACAGATGGACTCACATTCATCCTAGATTACCTTGGTCTACAGAGGAGCTCCAGGTCCACACAGTGACTGAGAGGTGCTAAAATCAAGCCCACATCATCACCCCTCTACCACCATGGTTTCCAGTTGCTATGAGGTGTTTGTGCTGATCTGCTGTGTCTGGTTCTGTCCATCATGGTCCAACATCTCTGCTTTGGTCTCATCTGTCCAGATGACATTGTCCCAGAAGTCTTGTTAGAGTTTAGGATTTTAAAAAATCCAACATGACTAATTAATTTTAATTAGAGCCCAGAGTCCTCTGCTGGCTTTTCAGTGGAACTTCTCCTGTTTTTAACTTCTGTTTAACATCTTCCAGTGCCATTTTGTCGCTTGTTGTAACCAGAGGGTGAGTCAAATCTTATCAGTAGGATCAATAGGAGCAGATTAGGGGAGGGCCAGTTGTGCAGTGCTGCTCTTGTTACAATCTAGTTATCTTTCTTCCTTCCTTCCTTCCTTAACAGGCAAAACTGCCTGCTCCTCTATTTAGACTAGAATAAGTGGATTAACACAACTTTGTATTGTCCATTCTCTTTGACTTTTCTCTGGGCTGGGTGGATTGTTGGCTTATTAAATAAACACCACAGAACCTTGACCCTGATTCGACCATCAAGCATATAATTTTGGCCCGACCCAGGGGCCATTATAAATTTGGGTTGGGCTATAGATCTAAACTCTATAGATCTAAATTCTAGTTCTTGTCCTTCATCTAGATGCAGCTTTGCTAACTTAAGTCCTGCAATCATCTTGTTTCTAGAGAGAAGAGGCCTTCTCCTTCAGCCCTTCCAAGCAGCCATACCAGTTCAGGGTCTTGACCTTTGACCTCTAATCTGCTAACTGAGGCCTGTAGGTGAGGTAATTTCTCTGAGCTTCATGCTCTGACCTCTGACCTCTGACCTTTGGTTGAATCTGCTGGGGCGTCAACTCCTGGGAAGATCGGCAGCTGTCTGAGATGTCTTCCTCTCTGAAGAGTGATGAACTCCAGATAGTTTGGGGATGACCTTTGACCCTTCTCAGGTTGATGGGCAGCAGCAGTTGCTGCTCTGAGGTCGTTGCTGATGTGTTTACACCCTGGCATTGTTCTAACCCCCCAGTTCTGACCCGGTGCACCAAGGGTGGACTTGGTTCTTTAGACTTTGGGCCTCATTGTCATCAGTTTTACTAGAGCAGCAGAAAGGTATGTGTCTCACCTTTGAGCACATCTCATGCAGCGCTGAGGCGATGGCCTTGGCTGGAGCATTACAACGAAACACGTGACACTTCAGAACACAACTGTCCTTATCTCCAGCCACGAAGGCAAAGTCCCTGAATGCACCACAAACACACAGACAGAGCCCGGTGAGCCGCAGCAGGAGGTGATCAGACCAGAGATGACCCTGACGTTCAGCTGTGAGTGTAGAGCGGTTTACCTGTCCCTGCACACATTAGGGTGGGCGTGGCAAAGAAACAGAGAGCAACAGTGTTAGAGTGGAAAACAACAGAAAGGTGAGCTTGATTTGAACTTCTCAGCATGCAGGCGCTATGCAGCAGGAGTGAGTCCAGCTTAGCTTAGCACAAAGACTGGGAACACCCCCCTTTCAGAGACCGGACCAAGTCCAGCAGCTGCAGGTGCTCTGATGGACGGGTGATGGACAGGTGGACTATCCAAGCTGGGGACAGACGACATGACTGGTTTATACAGACCAGTTCTAGTTTCAGCGCTGAGGGCCACATACGTCAGGATCCATCAGACCAGATAAATCAAACTGAATGCATCAAACTCTCTGGAAGCTGAAGGTCTGAGGAAATGAACACACCAGCAGGGGGCGCCAATAGGAGATATTCAGATGGGTTATATTTCTGTTCCACTCCTCATAAAATGAATGTTATTTTAAATATGGAAAGTTTATCCCACAGGTTAAAGCTTCAGGATGTAACTTTTATAAATGATATTTTTCAAAATATTTGTTGAACCTGTCACTATGTCATGACAGAATGGTATGAGACAGATAATCTGTGAAAAAATCGAGCTCTTCTGCCTTCTCCCAGTGCTCCCAATGCTATCTAGAAACAATGAATCAAAGCCAGGAGGTGGGTCTTAGCGCTGACAATCATCATCTGAGTGGTGCTGTTGATAACCCCCCTTGCTCTCAGCTAGCAGAGACTGTTGTGAATGCTAAGGCTAGTTAGCATGGCCACCGATGACAGTAGATAAACCGTTTTCCTGGAACAGTGAGTTGTTTCTCCACCATTGGCACATTTAGCAGCACATAAACAAGGGTGATTGACAGCACTAAGCCCCTCCTCCTGGCTCTGATTGGTTGTTTTAGGTTGAGAGCAGCGCATTTCTTTAAATGGCAATAGCAGCTCAGGGAGGAGGTGGAGGAGCTCCATCTTTTCACACATTATCTGTCTCAGACCAAACTGTCACGGCATGGAGGCAGTTTTAACAAATATGGAAAACTATTTTTTTTTTTTTTTTTTTTTTAATAAAAGTTGTATACTGCAGTGTTAATATGGTTCTGATGGTTATGACTGGGTTCTTTGTTCTGCTCATGTTGAGAGTTTGGGTCATTAATCTGTTTGTTGGATTTTAGAACGACTCTATGTTGGTTTTAATCTAAACATGTTTTTATATATTATCAAACAATCATATCATGTCTGGACCAGATCGCACAAATAAACATGAATTTATGAGAAACAAGTTTATTCTGTGCAGGAAATACTCCTTCAGAAATGTCTCCTTATTGTTCAGTAAATGAATAATTTGGTTTATTTCACAAATTTCCTTCATTATTTACTGTGTTTTGTCTTAAATATCCTAGTATCTCTGTTTTTATCCTAACATGACCTTTTCTGATCCGCCTCAGACAAGGTTAGATGATGTTTGTCGGGTCGAGTCAGTCCCTTCTCTTGCTAACTCGCCCGACATGACCCAAACTAGAACGGACTGGTCCAGACTTTCCCTGACTCGGCCAAAGGGGGGAAAATCAGGTAAAAACGTCATGTAGTTTGCCCAAGCTTAAGTTATGTCTAGACCAGGGTTCTGGAGGACTGGACCTGGTCTAGAGTCATTATAATGTGAATCAAGTCTGTTTTTAGAGCTACTCGGGTCTGAAACTTGCATCTTCGTCTCATATCAACTCACCTGCCATTGTTGCAGCCCACACCCCACACTCGGATGTTGATGATTGGTTGACAGTGGAGGGGAGTGTGGTCTAATGGGTCCAACAAAGTCAAGGTGTCTTTCTTCAGAACCAGCATCATCTCCCGACCCTGCACAGATCATAACATGCTCTCATAAACATCTTCCTGCTGACTCCACTTATCTTGAACTGTTCTGGTTTATCAGTTTCCACTGATGTCCTCTGGTTTGTTACTGTGACATTTGCACAGTGAGCCCCCTAGTGGCCGGTGACTAGAACAGGTCAGGAGAACATTACATCTGCGAATGTTAGTTACTGGGGGTAATGGAGGCGTTTTGATGTGAATATTAGCCTACAGAACTGGTCTCTTTGCACTGAGATTAAAATGCACTGTAAGATATCTAGATAAATACAGATGCAGTTACTGCATTCTGCCTGTGGGGGCAGCAGTTGAATCTCACCTCCCCCCAGGCCCCCGACCTGTCTCTCTGCTCGGGGCTGCCGCAGTGGGACAGCTGCTGGATGACATTACTGACAGCTAAGCTGCTGCGACCAGGAGACAGGTCCTCCTCCTCCACCTGCAGCCAGCCGAGGGAGCGAACGGCAAAACACTGCAGAGAGACAGAGATTAGAGCAGTTTAGATCATCAGATTAAATCCTGATGCAGAGGAGGAGCTAAACTCTCATACTGGCCTCATGTCCTTCATCATCACTTTAATATTATCATCTGTTTATTGGAACAAATGTCCAGAACTTCAGAGAAGATGTTTTTATCCTACCTTTGAGTTGGGATCATGGTTGGTGAGATAATCCTCCTGCCATGAAGACCTGAGAGGAAAGAAGTTCATATAAACTGGAGGTCCTTGGAGTGCAACATCAGGTCCTCATAGTGATTAAACAATGTCAGGACAGTGTCCCCACAAACCAGCAGTTTTAGGGGGACGTAGAGTTAAAAACAGCTGGTTTACAGGGACATGGGCTTAAAAACTGCTGGATTACAGAGACGTAAACTCTAAAACTTCTGGTTTATGGGGATGTTGACTTTCATCAGAACCATTGTACTGGGATGATCCATTCCCTCAACCTGAACCAGCAGGGGGACAGTTCCTACTCACTATGGAAACCATTGATTTAAATTCATTTTACATAATTTACTCCTTCTCTGTTGTAAGGAAATAAGGTCATACGTCTACCAGAAGGAAGTCAAACTACGTGAACATGTGTGATTAGAACATTTCTAGAAATGCTGATGATTTCTATTAATCTCTGATGAAATCCTGAAATAGAACCTTTGATTTCTTTTCAGTTTGATTTTTTTCTTAATCCAAAATCTGATTTCCATAATTCATGATACTGAAGACACTCGATGATCCTCCATGATTTAAGAACCTGAAATGGTTTGTTTCCAAAGAAGAAACAGAAGCAGGAAGGAATGAAGTTGGGAAGGGGGCAAACTGACCTAGAAGGTAAATAAATAAATAGATAAATAACATTAGAAAGGACAACCAAGGGATGACCTGAGTATGAAACACCATAAATGACGAGAATCAACAACCCAAACCCAGCAGATCAGAACCAAAACCATGAATATCTCCAGTTTATGACCCTAAATTTGTAATAAGGATAATTCAGCGATCCTTCACACAGATTCACGATGTTGACCATCTGACTGATTATTTATTATTATAGCTTAGCAGAACTGCCAGAGTATCAGAACCTGTGTGCATTTTTTCCCAGGCCCAAACTCAGATGGACCTCTAAGCTGGTAAAGACATGGCATCAGGATGCATTTTGGGAAAATGGTGAGCTGGGAGATGTTCTGCTGAGAATCCAACAACATTCACGTAGAAGCTACCTGACACCTGAACACTGACCTGGTCTTCCAGCAGAATGGTGCTTCCTACCACACTGCAGAAAGACTTCCTGATGGGGTCAGGAACTCAACAGATGTTCTGAAGAAACAAGTCCAAACCACCTCCCAACTACCAGAACCTGACTAGAACTGGAGACCTTCTGAGGTGGACATGGATCAGGTGACCTTCTCACAGCTGGTCAAGTTTCCTAACAGAACATCTGTCTGTCCTGAGGACCAGGTTTACACCGCTAGAGTTTAGGGTTCTTCTGTAGAAGATGCAACTGTTCAGAAAGTGTTTGACCACCAGGGAACCTAACAGAGCAGACAGACATTTGTCCTGAGTTACCATTCCTCCATGGCCCCCTCCGTGTCTTTGCTGGAGCTCTTCTCTCCTGCCTCCTCCTGCTGAGAAACCACAGAAGAAGAGCCAACTCAGCCACACTGGTGAAACTGGAAAAGCTACATGAGGGAAATCAGTCATGTCTCACTTGTGTCTCAAGAGGCTTTGGTATCCCAGTAAGGCGGGGGTGCTGCCACTGGGTGGTGCCAGTAGGAACGTGCCAGTAGTAGGTCCCGGTGGAGTCTTTGATTGTTCTCCAGCCAGAAGGAAGATCTGGGTCCAGGAGAAGGTTCTGGTCTGTCCAGATGTTGTCTGCAGGGAAACAAAAAGCCCGTCACCAAACCTCCTGCCTTTTGGAGATACACCTGCCACTGTCAGCGCCCCCTAGAGACAGCAATGCTTCCTACAGGTTATACTTGGCTGAAGTGACGTGTTTTATTAGATCCATTCAAACTGCCGGTTCTGATCCTCCAGTCATTGAAAAATAAATGATTTATTAATATAGTGAAAAATGTAAATGAAATACATTTACAACATAATTATAGAAGTAGTAAATATGTAGTAAAATGAACCATAGAGGAGCAAACTGTTTTAGTTTCTTGTGCTTCTAAATCTAGAATCAGACTCAGAGGCAGATCTGGTGTTAGAACAAAATCTGCATCACATCTGGACCAGGTCAGAAACATCACTGGTGATCTCCGCACACATTTAATCAGGGAATATGCAGCATTTATAGGAAAGACTGTAAATAAGCTGGTAAGTAAGTAGATCCCCTTTCACAGATAAAATCACTGACAAAGAATAAAAATTAAACCATGATCAACTAGAAAAAACAAATCTAAATGTAGCTGCCATCAAGGGCAGCTCTCTTATATTTAACAGATTATACTATTTAGTTAAAAAGGCAATAAATACATATTAATATTTGATATGAAACATTAAATAACAAATAATTTTCAGTAAAGTAATGTAGATAAATTTTATTTATTTGGTTAAAAACACATTGTGATGACTAATTTTGTTCTCCATGGGTTAGGATTGATTGGCGCACTCAGAGAGCCAGCTGCAGCGTCGTACCAGACATGTCTGCTAGAGACTGGCCACAAGAAGGTTTCCAGAAGACAAAAGGTGTCTTTTTGGGTAAGAAGAAGTATAAAATCGTCTTTATTCTTCTGGAGTTAATGCAGCCAATGAGGTACAATTTTATTGGTTTGTGTCTTTTATTTGTGTAAATCTTCTATGTTTTCCATGAGTTAATATAGGTTTTTGTTTGCTCTCTTTGTTCTGACGGCATTTTAGGTCATTGTTGAGGTGTGTAAAGACGTGTTCAAATAAATGTCCATTGAAACCCAAGAATGACATTGAGCCTTGATTGAACTCGAGATGAAGAACAATAAAATCTTATTTCAAAGGATTTTAAGGGAAAACAGGTTTGAATAACAAAATTGACATTTTTTAAAAATGAATCCAAACACTAAAGACAAGAAGAAAGTAGGAAGCTTGTTCCACAGTCCAGGTCCAACAGAACCAGATGAACCGATTTGCTCCAGTTTACATCTGGTCCTCAGGACCAAGAGGAGATGCTGGTTTGGTTTCCAGATGGAGGAAGTGGCTTCAACTGTTCAGCTCCAGAGGAAGAAGCTGAAACATGCAGCACCTGATAGGAAAGGCTGGGTTTTAGACTGAGCCAGGAATGAAGACAACCAGTAATAGGCAACCAGTGATGGGGAACCAGTAACAGGTAACCAGTAACGGGTAACCAATAATGAACAGGTAACCAGTAACAGGGAATCAGTAATGGGGAACTAGTGATGGGAGCTCCTCTGATGGTTCCAGTCCAGAGTCTTGCTGCAGAGCTTTGAACCAACCACGGTTTTGTTGCTTAATGAGGTTTTATTGCAGTAACGTCGTTGACGCTAAAGGGATTTATAAACCACTGTAGATCCAAAACATCAAAGGGTCTTTTTAAATGAAACATCTACTGTTGAGGAAAATCATTAATAAAAGACAAAAAACAAAAAAACTTTGATTTTAAGATGTCAGCTTGTCAGTGAAAAAAATTACCCTAAAAAATGACAATGAAAGTGTCTTTCTGCTTAAAATGTGAGGCCGGTCCAAATTTCAACCATTCTTGAGTTAAGGCTGGGGGACAGGGAAAATCTTTCCAAGGGCCACAAATGGCCCACGGGCCCCACTTTGGACACCCTTGATCTGAACTGCTTAGTTGGCTGAGATGGTTGACTGAGTCAAGGCTGCTGGAAGCTCAAAACCAGGGGTTTGCAACCTGCGGCTCCGGAGCCACAAGTGGCTCTTTGACCCTCCCTCAATGGGTCCTAATACTGTCGCTAAATCATAAAGAACCCACTCATGTTTTTAACCATAGTTCTCATGATAAATGCAGGTTTTTAGTAGTTTTTATTCTTTTGTGATGGAATAATTGCATTGAGTTTCCACAACAAAATATGTTTATAGATGATTTTTTTGTCTTTATGTTTGAAACTATGTGGGGTTTATTTTACATTATTACAACAAATATCAACATCCCACAGAAGAAAATGTATCTGTCCTTTTTTGTTAAAACAAAGTTTTACGTTTTTCTTTATTTTAAAACCTAAAAATAGAGATAAAACAGTTGTTCTTTAAATATGACAACAAAAATTCATAGTAGATATGTATCTTTTTTCCCCAAAAGGTCTTGTAATATTTGTGGCTCTGAATGAGTTTTGTCTCGCTGGACTTGGTAAAAATGGCTCTTTGGATTGTAAAGGTTGCAGACCGCTGCTCTAAACCCTTGTTTATCTTCATGCAAACCACAGCCAGAGCGACATTCCTGGGATTCTCCAGGACCAGAGAAACATGGATCACAGATGGTCCGCCTCATATCTCTGCCAGTAATTTCTCTGTTCAAATAAATGTCACTTCTTTAACCTCCAGAGAACAAACTTTAGGATGTTGGAGCAGCAGATGCTGAGGCTCTGAGAAGAAGATCCATCTGGATCAGAGGATCTGGGTGAGGAACCTTCTCCAAGTTTCTCTTTGTAATTCTTATCTCATTAAACAAGTTTTATTTGTAGGATATTGTAGAATTAGAATATTCTTTACTTCAGTCAAAGCATCTTGTCTCCGAGTGAATCATTTGAAGGAGTCCATCGCTGCAGCATCACTCACTGACCCAGTGGTACCGTCACAACCTTGTTCTGCTCAGAGATGGATCAGAACCTGGAGTTAATCTAAACTATCATCTACTTCTGCATCAGAGAACTCAACTTTCACACAGAAATAGGTGCAAATGGCTCCATCTGCTGGACTTGATGAGTGTTCATCTGTTTAGTGCCATCTGCTTTGTGAATCCAGCCCAGAAATAAAGAGCAGGAGAAACACGGAGGAGACAGCGCCGCTCTGAGTTCACCTTCAGGACGCCTCTGAGTCTAATGGAAAGACCATATTTATCATTTTTAGTCAGAAAAGTTTATTTTTGTCATTTCTGACATGAAAAACATGTTTTTAAAAGGTAAATTTCTCTGTTTTAAGTCATTTATATTATTATTTTATGTTTTAATTGAAGTCAAACTCTATCAGAAGGTTTGAACCAAGATTTCAACAGAAGATAAGTTATTAATCAGTTTCCTCTGTCCAATCAGCTGTCCATCTGAAGAGCTTCTGTCCAATCAGCTGTCCATCTGAGCAGTTCACAGAGTTTCAATAATGTTTTTATATTCTGCTGTGATCAGATGACATACTGCTCCTCATGTTTGCATAAAGAAGAAGCTGGAAACTCAACCATCCTCTTCTTCATGTCCTCCTCGTCAACTCAGCAGACTCATCCCTGCAGATGAAGGTTACCTTGATGGCCAGTTGGTTGTTGCTGACTCTTCAGAACCGTGTTCATCGCTCAGGACAGCAGAACCAGCCCGAGGTTGAAGCAGCGCCTGGTCGACACCCTTCCAGTTAGAGCCACCAGTCACTGCAGCTCTGCCTTTACTTCCACTGTTTTCATCGTTCAGCTAAATTTATGCTTTAACTCAGTTAGTTCCATAGTTTCTAACTGTAGATATTAAAGTCTGAGATGCACTGAACATTAATAACTTGAACAAAAACTGGAGGTTCCTGTTCGTTTTGGAAGTGAATAAAGAGGAAGTGATGATTTCCTGATGTTCCTGTCTGGGAAGCAGGTGGAGAACCCTAGTTAGATCCAGGAGGAACGGTCCTGGTTTACTGCCTGATCTAGCGATGGTCTCCACCCTGCATGGAGCCACTTCTCAGAGGAAACTCTTTTATCTCTGATGCTGTGTTCAGACAGAACGTATTTAGCATGTCAAAAAGGCAACCAACGCCTCAGGTTGGACGCACTTTGAAGTCAGATGCTTGATATTGAGCGTCCAAATCGCTCTTAATGGTTGTCTGAACAAAGTGTGGAAAGATGCATGTTGAGAGGAGCTTCTTGACGTCTGATTGTTTTCCTCTGCTGGTCTCTTTGTTCAACCGCAGATGAAACTGAGAGAGCGGCTTGGCTTTTTCTACTGAAAGCAAGAGAACGTGGTGGTCAGGTGCCTCTACTCCATGCCTGGATCCACCAGATCATTCAGAGACGTTCTGAGTTTGGAGAGTTTCACCACCGTCTCCAGGAGCTGTGCATTGACCAGGGTCACTTTCAGCGCATGAAGCTAATCTCAGCAAAGATCCAAAAGGTTCAAAGGTCCAGTCCTCCCAGGACCACAGTCCTGATAAAGCCCACTGTTAGCTTCGTGAAGCGCTGAGCAGCTTCACTGCTGTGTGGCGTTACCATAGTGATTCCGCCATAACACCCCCAAAGGGAATAACTGCAGCAGGTGTTGATGTTTCCCTCCTTGTGTCCCAGAAAATCTCAGATCATCCTGGAAACCAGAGATGGAGACATCTTCTCAACAGAATGTTTCTACTTCCTGTTTCTGGCAGGAAGTGATCAATCTTCTTGGTTTCATTTGAATCTGTAAGGATATTTGGGGTTTTTCTCTTTAAACATGTTGGAGATGTTGATCTGGAGTTCTTCTCAGCATCACAGAGAAGAACTGGGAACATTTATGGTTCTGGTAGAACCGGGCTGGTGATATACATTAAGACTAATCAGGTCCGTTTAGCTTCTGAATATTTGTGGAAAAATTACATTTAAATTTGTTCAGTTTGTTTCAGAAACTAAAAGTTAATCAACAGGTTTCAGATGATAAATTTGACTCTGGTTGATGTGATTTTCATATGTGAAATTCATGGTATTCTTCTGTAAGGGTGACCAAACGCTGCAGGAGATACTCTTTGAAAATAAGCATCTATTTTCATTTTGCCCAGCCAGAAAAATTGAACTAGAACATCACGAAATTCCTGCAGTCAAAATGACGCTAATTGTGACCAAAATAGGTAGAAATGATTGTATTTCATTTGTCATTTGCACGTTAAATATAATTCAGTTTTTTATGAAAATTTACGGTTTTAGGAAAACCCTTATTCTGGCCGTCCAGTTGCTTACCATGGATATGTTTGTCTTATTTAGAGGGACTCGCATCTCATTAAGAGCTGATGATCTCACCATGAACAAAATTGCTTTAATATTCCTAGTAAGTAATGCATGGCCAAAACCAGAAGACCTGAGTGGTCTGGAAGGTTGATACAACGACGACAGATCTTTAATGTATTTTGGTGCTAGGCCGTTTAATGATTTATGAACTAACAGAAGTATTTTAAAGTCTATTCTCTGAGCTCCAGGGAGCCAGTGGAAGGACTTTAGAACTGGGGTGCTCTATCTTCCTGGTCTTAGTGGGAACGCCAGCAGCAGCGTTCTGGATCAGCTGCAGCTGAGTGGTTGACTCTTTAGGCAGACCTGTGAAGACACTGCTGCAGTAATCAATGCGACTAAAGATAAACGCATGGATGAGTTTCTCAAGAGCTTGTTGAGACATTAGTCCTTTAGTCCTGGAAATGTTCTTCAGGTGATAGAAGGCTGACTTCGTAACTGTCTTTATGTGTCTCTGAAGGTTCAGGTTAGATTAAACATTAGACGGATAGGGTGATGTTCCTCTGTAATATAGATTTTAGTTTTAGTTGAATAAATTTAACTGACTAAAACTAACCTGGGACTAACCAGGTTGACTAACGTGGGACTAAAACTAACATTCAGTCTGACCGAACTGAACCAAAGGTTCTGTCATCATGAACACAGCCTCCAGTGAACGGCAGGTTGATGGTTCTGGTTCGGGTTGAGGTTTTTATTCTGATCTGACTCGGTTCTGTCTTGTTCAAGTTGGTTACAGATCTCCTCCTGCAGTAGAGGCTCTCTGAGCCCAGATCATGTTGCCGATCTGACAGCGTCCGCCAGGACCGGCGCCATTGAATGGGTCAAACTGCTGAGCAGGAAGATATGAAACTGAAGAAGCTGTAAATAATTAATAAACCCTCAGACATATGAGCCGCTGAATCAGCTGAGAGCCAGCAGAGATCAGAGGAGATGGGTTCCTTCATCTCTCTGGGCTGCTGGGCTCAGGTCCAGGTTCTGAACAGAACCAGAACTTCTTCCCAAATGTCAAACATCACAGAGTCTCTGGGTCCAGATCATTTTGACGGTTTTCTTTTTGTTCAAAAAAGACATAAAGCATCCTGTGATGATGCTGACAAAGTCCATCAGTGGTTTCAGGCACTGATATCTGGTTCTGATGGATCCAAACTAGTAGAGGTTCTGCTGATGGAGACAGGAAAAGACATGCGGTGTCCTCCAGGACAACCCGATGGCCTCCACCTGACTTTAATCTGTCCTGTCTCTGCTGCAGAGAAACAGGACAGAGCGGCCCTTTAAAGGACTCGCTCTCCTCTTCATCACAAACACGTCCCTCCTCCTCTTCATCCTTCAGGGACTCTGAGGAGTTTTACTGAAGCATCATGTGATCTTAGCTGCTGCCACTGCATGGAGAGCTACAGGTTCAGAGATGGTGTCAGTTGATAGATATAAGTATACCAGAACATGAATGTTCATGTCGTTAATTTAATACGCAGAATTTTGTTAATTTATGTGAAAAAAATACAGTTTATATGTATTTGGAAAGTGATTTGTCATAAGTGTATTGTCTAGAGTATTTATCAAAAAGAAATTAAGTAAGATTTGTGAACATTTAAAAAGTAAAACATCTAAATGCTATGACGAAGTATTAAGGCCAGGCTAAGAAAAAAATAAAATAAGATAAAATGACCAGAATAAAGTCATAATAAAGAATAAAGTCATTTTCAGAATAAAGTTCTTTATTTTCAGAATGAAGTCATTTTCATTTTCAGAATAAAGTCATTTTCAGAGCCAGGGACCTAAAAAGGCTCAACAACCTGATAAAGAAGGCTGGTTCTGGTTCTGTTCTGGGACGACTGTGGAACCTCTGGAGACGATGATGCAAAGAAGGATTTTGCATAAAATCAAGAAAATTATGGACAACGCTGAACATCCTCTACATGAGACGGTCATTGGAAAACAGAGTGTCTTCAGTCAGAGGCTTCTTCAGACTGGTTGTAAAACAGACCGCTACAGGAGACCTTTCCTGCCCACAGCCATCACCATCTATAATAATTCTTTGACTAAATGCATTACATCAACATTTAATTTCCCTTTGAGATAAATGAAGTATTCTTGAATTTGAATTTGAATAATATTGTGAGAACTCTGACATGGAAAAGTAGTCTTACAACTGCAGTAAAAGGAGGAATGTTGAGCATCTTGTGAAGTTATACTTTGGTATTAATTTTACAAGAAAGGAAATAATTCATCTGCTAACGCATCAGCATCAGATTCTGATGTGTTCACTACGACTTTATTCTCGTAATATTATGACATTTTTCTTGTAATATTATGACTTTCTTCTGGTAATTTACTTTTCTTTTTAGCCTGGTCCTAAAACTCCGTCATAAAATACATATAAGCAATTTTAAGTACAAAAAGGTTAAATATTTACTTAATATTTGAAATGTAATTGATCTTTTGTTTTGAAAAAAAAATCTATCAGATTTACTCATTTTGATTAAGTACATGTAACAAGATTTAGATGAACTAAGTAAAATTTTCCTAATTTATTCAAAAATCTTTAGCTTTGTGCTTAGTATAATTTACAAGATATAGAAGAGTATGTATACTTGAATTCATGGTATTTAAATTTCCTTTAAAATGATTTTTTTTTTTAAAGTAAATCTTACTTGTTAGTTTTTTCAGTGCAGAGAGGACAGCAGCTGTCCTTCAGCTCTGCAGCTTCAGGTGGAGAAACCACTGAAATGTCATCAGAAATAATTAAAATCTTCCATCGATTTCTGTCTGAAATTTGAACAACAGATTAAAGTCATAAATTAGATTTATACTGATATGAAGTTAAAGACATGAAGAAGTTGTACAGAAACATGTTGATCAAAAAGCTTTATTATCAGCTGAAACGCTGAAACTGAACCATGTTTCAGGAAGGTTTTCGTCGAAGGCAGAAAGTGGGTCAAAACCAGTGACCCACTCAGGGATGGGATTAATATGTGAGCATTTTGCTTTCTGTAGGGTTCAGTGCTTTTATTGGTGCGTCCTGAAATGGTCCCCTGCTGTTTCACTCTCAGAGGTCGCTGATGTTGACTGGGTTTGGTGTTTCTGCTTCCGACTGTTGTCTGATGAAGGCTAAAATATTTTTAATCACTCTTGATGTCAAAATATGTCCACAAAAACTGCTGTAAAATGGTAAATATTATATTTCTAGATTTTAATCTGTTCTTCAGGTTCTTCCAGCATCAGGTTGGAGCAAAGCTCATCTCTCCAGGGTTCCAGGAACCCCTGATCATCCATGGAGCTTCTTTAGAAACGTGGACTGTGGACGCTGACATTAGCGCTGCTGCTACATGGTTAGCATTGAGATGCTATTTCAGGCTAGCATAGCTTCTCTGAGAGGCCGACTGCTTTTAGCACAACTTGAACACAACTGGAGTCTTTTCCAGCGTCCCATCAGATTGGCTCTGGAAGCAGAAATTAACCCCCAGTGGGCCCAGAGATGTTGCTTCATTCTTCATCGCTGCTGTTAGTGAATGTCGCTGTGCAACAGATTTACAGGCATACCAGAAATGCGCAAATACAAAGGTTCTGGCTCGAGATTTTTGTATGTAAAAAAAAAAAAAAAAAAAGAATAAAAATGCAATTAATTTTGTTAAAATTTTTAACTCATTAAAATCTATGTAATTAATTAATCATAATTAACATGGTAAGTCCAGACCCTAATTATTACTATTATTTAATTAGAATATTTCAGGCTGAAGTCATTTCAAAAGACTGATGTGTTTAATGTTTTTTCATCAATGGTTTTAGGGACACTACTATTTTTAGTCGTGTCCAGATTTTAGAGGAACCAGAGCAGAGGTTAGGCTACGTTCTGGAGCTTCCTGATGGATGGAAGCTCCAGAGGATCTGATTTACTCTCAGACACTTTTGGTTTCCTTTGTGAACAACACGATGTAAACCCTAACGAGCGTCATGACAGATTAAACGTCTCCAGCTGAGAGGACGGCCCTCATAATGCTGACAGATGTCTCTGACCTTGAATCGGATGGAAACCTGTATGTGTGTGTGTGTGTGTGTGTGTGTGTGTGTGTGTGTGTGTGTGTGTGTGTGTGTGTGTGTGTGTCTCACCATCATAGTTCACAATGATGATGGCCAGCATATAATCCTTTCCCATCATGGCTCCACCCTCCCCAGCGAGTTGCCGTCAGCTGATCCGCTCAGGCCCAGAGGACGGATGTTGAAGCCTCTCTCTCTCCCTCTGTCTCCCTGTCTCTGTGGGTGTCTCTCGTCCCTCCGTCCGTCCCTCTCTCAGACACCATCAGTGTTTCTTCTCCTCCCTTGTTTTATTCTCCGTCCTGGAGTTTTCTCTGCTTCTTCTCTGCCACTCTCCTCTCCGTCTGATGAAGGATGCTGTTTTCCTCCTCCTCCTCCCCTCCTCCTGATGATGTCATCACTCCCCTCCCTCTCTGCCTCACTCGCCCTCCACTGTAAAAAAAAGTGACACCACTCTGTCCCACTACAGCAAGTGATGCTCCGGTGTCATAACTGAAGGTGAAAACTGGCTGAAGCTGGGACAGGAAATACATCATCAGTGGAACATCCAGACTTCCTGCAGATCGGTTCAGGTGTTTCACCTGATGAAAATCCTCCGCCTGGTTTTATTTCTGCCTGGTGGGTCATGAGGTGGACAGTCCAGACAAGTGAAGCCCCCTCTGCTTCAGACCTCCTGATTTTAGCTCAACAGGAGTTCTGTGGTGGAAAATTTTATTATCAGGGGTTAAATTCTGACTTTATTAATATAATATTTATGTCATTTTACTTGATAATAACATTTTACACCACAATTTCCACTTCTGATTATAAGGAAACATAATATTTTATATTAAGCACACATCAGATTGTACTTCATCCCCACAGTTCCATCACAGCTCCCAGGGCTTTCCTGCAGCAGTTTCCTCCTCAGCAGGGTGCCGGACGCTTCCTTCAGTCTGTTTCTGCTCAGAAACTTTTCCCATTCTGCTCTTGCTATGCTAACTTGAGGAGCAAAGTAGCTGGATAAATTTGACTGAAGATGAGTGTGGCAAATACCATGTTGATGAGTTACTTATATTTTATAATAATGATTGAAAAACATTAGATTTTATGATAAAAATTTTCTTTAAAATTCATGATTTTGAAATTTGTTGGATTGAACTTTAGTTTTGTTTCTTCCCTCCAACTTTCTGAGTTGGGCGAACGTTCTTATTATTGATGTTATCTTTGATGATTCTGGCTCAGAACTGATAAAAACTGATGATCATGATCTCCATCAAGAGAGTTCTCCACCTGGTCCTCAGGGCCCCCATCCTGCATGTCTTCTCCATAGTCTAACTTCACTCTAGATGGATCATGTCTGGTTCGGTTCTGGCCCAGTTTGAAGCTTCTCCATTATGGTCTGTTCCTCTCTACTGTGGGCATGAATATAGGCAGGAACGTGAGAACGTGGGCAGGCCGTGAGCACAGGAGCTGTGGTCGATGCTCTGATGATGTTAGCAGGGCCACTCAGCAATGAAGAACCTGGAGGTTCTGGTTCTGATGGACTCAGATAAACCCAGATGTTTCATTTTGTCTTTTAGAAACTCACTGCTGGTCCAAACATAATGAAAAGATCAGCTGCTTATTATTTAGCTACACCTGCACATCGATCGATATTGTGGAACTTTATTTTTATTTTGTAAACATGTGAAACCTTTTGGATCTAGATGATGCAGTCAGAAGATGGAAACCAATATCCACACATGAACTTTAGTGAAAAGAAAAACCCAAACAAAGAATAAAAACTCCATCAGGCTGAACTATAATGTAGTTCCAGTGTTTCACACCAGGCAGCGCTCAACTGTAGCTCCAACAGAACGTTGACCAGAGCCGCACCGTTTCTTCTTCATTGCTGGCTGTTCTTCAGAGAGACCTGCTGCTGGCAGGGCTGAGAGATCACATGATTCTGCTCCAACAGCTGATGCCTGTGGTCCTGGCGCTGCTCAGGATTCAACTCGTGATGACGCTCTGGTAGCAGACGGCCTGTTCAACAGAACCGCCGGCCCACTGAGGTGGTTGACAGATCCTGAAGACAATAACTCTTCAGATCTTCACATTTTGGTCCAGTTGAGAAGTCGCTGCTCGGCTCCATGTTTGCAACAGAACAGATTTATAAACTCTGCTGTTGGTCCAGAAAGAGACCCACTGGCTCAGCGTCCCCAGAACCAGAACCAGGTGAGGCAGTTTTGCAGCCTCTCTGCTCCTCAGGTCTGGAAGAAACTGCCTGAAACCCTGAGACGATCAGAACCTGCTGGTTCCTTTGAATCTGGACTGAGAACATTGTTTCCTGCAGCTTTGGATCAATGAGTCTGATTGATGAGTGACTGAAGATGAAATTACATTTTAACATCAGTTTCTCTTTATGCTGCTTTTTCAGGCAGTTTTTGTTATTTTAATGTTTCTCCTTTGATGTTTTGCGAAGCACTTTGGATTGGCTCTATAAATAAACTTGTATTGTTTTCTAAAAACTTGTTGTTAAACTCTATTCTGACTTATTTGGGTCCTCCTTGGGGTCTGTCGGCTGCTCCTAAATATGACAGATTCTAACCCTCAGCCAAACCAAAATAACTCTCTTCAGCCTCCTGCTGGTAAATATTATCCATGGAGTCATGTTATAATAAATTCCAAAGCAGGAACGAAACGTCGCTCTGATGGTCCAAACCGAGCCACAGTCAACACCAAAGCATTTCATATCTGAGAAGGTACGAAACGACCGAAACTAAAAAGCATGAAAAGGTGGACTCAGGCATCTTTAGTCTGTTTATTAGTTTATTAACCTGCATATATTTGTCATATATGCAGGTCAACATGCAATCAACAATGCTGTGGACCAATTCATTAACAACACAGAAAATAAAAATATAAACATTTACAAGGTAGAATCTGAATCTGTGTGTATGAATCAGTTTATTCTGAAAGAAGAGAGGAAGTCATTTATAAACAGTAAATGTGTGTTTTAGGTTTTTACTGAATATTTGTTCCTTTTAGACCATATCTGATTCTCCTCCGCTGCTGCAGTAATGAGGTTTCCTGCCCTCAGGACCAAAACAAGGTGAAATGTTCTGTAAAATAGTTGCTCTAATTCCACCTGACGCCGTGCGGACGTCATGCTGTCTCACCATAGGTGTGTCATGGTGACCACGTGTCCCGGACATTCTTGAGAAACTGGCAGCAGGTAAAGCTCGCCATTTGAACAGGAAGTAGAATTATTTACCTCTTCAAAGTAAATATGATCATAAATCCTCTGAAGGACACCACGAGGAAACTCATGCCATTTTGATTCTGTTCATTTTACTCTCATATACAAATGGGTTAATATTGACTGAACATGTACATAATATGATGACACAGTTAATATTATAACCATGAAGGTCCTGGGTTTGAATCCCAGCCAGTCTTACTGGGTATGTTCTCCTCGTGAATATTTTCTGGGTACTCTGGCTTCCTCCATGACTGCTGGAGGCAGGCAACAACTCACCCTGGATTGGGGTTATTAACTTTCTCTGAGCTTCATGAAGGAAGACCCGTTTAAATAAAAGTTATATATCTTGATGCTTCAAGTTTCTCTCAGTGGGAAAACTTTAAGATAAGTATCATGACATGCCGATGATTACCTGTAAAATACTAACTGATGTTAACCTGAACATCCTACATGGTTGTTAAATTGTGGCACATTTAAACAAATGAAGGTAAATAAATATGACTTTGATGTAAAGTTAAAACAAAGAAGAGAAACCGGAGAGTCAAATTAAGCAAAAATGTCGACATCAGATGCTTTTATTTTTGACATTCTGACCGGATGTGGTTATTAGAATTATCTAACTTAATGTTTTAGTTCATTGCAACAAAACACAAGACTTCGTGTTAGCTCAGGAGATTAAAAAAGAAATTGTCTTTAATTCAATCCAGAGTTTAACCGAAGTTTATCTGAAGTTTTCATTCTGTTAAAGCTCTTCCTGTTAGCCTAGCCGCTGGCTCCACTCAGCCTCCCCGGGAAGAATCAGCTGTTTCCAGGCTCCAACATGGAGGACTTGTACGTTAAACCCGGTGAGTTACCTCCAGGATCCCTGCTGCCAGGGAGGATATTAACAGAGGCCTGCTGCGGGGTTTAAAACGGCTTTACAGCTGTTAGCCGCCTGCTAACAGTCTAAGACAGGAACCTCATTTAAAAATCTCTGAATTTAAACCTCTCTGCTCAATCCCATAATAACCACTGAGTTTATGTGGATTCATTATGGCACTGATGGGAGACCTGTCTGATGTGGTAAAATCGGCTCATTAATAATTCATCTAATATCAACCATTCAGGTCAAAATATGAGCGATTTCTCGTTTGGTCGCAGCTTGTGATGGTGATGATGAGGCATAAAGCAGATGTTTATTGTGATGTGTGATTGTTTATAGTAAATATCTCCCCTGGCGGATTAAAGCTGTAGTTGGTTTGGGTTGTTTATCAGGTTGTGATACCAAAGGTAATGATATCTGCAGGTAAAAATCCAAACCTGATTATTATTGTTATTATTATTATTATTATTATTTAGTCAACAGAAAGTCTCACTAACCAGCAGATTGGTCTGTTTTCAGTTAAATAAATAATGTTTTGATGTTAAATTGTTCTGAAGTAGAGAAAAGATGCTTCTGAAGGTAAAATGACTTTATTAAAGATTACTTTGTCACCAAGACATTCAGTTTCAGAGCATCTGTGCATGTTAGTCAGTAATATTCAGGATTTCCCTTGAACTGTCTTTATTTACATTATTACTGTTTCCAAGGCAACCAGGAGCGGGGCTGGAACGACCCCCCTCAGTTTTCCTACGGGCTTCAGATGGCCCGCGGACCTCAGAGGACCCCTTTGAACAAGAGAGCTGTTCCAGGGGCGAGCTCAGGTACTCAGACGACTGACTCGCCTGATGTCTCCTGACGTGTCTGCTATCCTAAAACATCTGTATCTGATTGGTCTCCAGGTCCAGGAGCTCCGCCCACCGCCCCTCCCTCCTCCAGCCCCATAGCCCCGCCCATGTGTGGTGTAGCTCCGCCTCCTCTCCCAGGTAAGGGTCAGAACTATCTCAGCACACGCTGCTCTACGCATCTGAGTGACGGCTTTGATTCCCTCCAGCTCGACCTCCACCTGACGGTGTGGCCACGCCTCCTATCCGTACGGGACCAATGAGAAGACAGAGAGAGGCAGTCAGCAGCCAATCAGAGCCCGACGTGGAGGCTGTGATGTCAGTGTTGACCCGAGCGCTGGAGGCCTGTCGGAACTCTGTTAAGGTGAGTTTCCACCAGCAGGGGGCGCCATCCCCATGCAGTACCAACCTGGCCAGTAGGGGCGACGCTGACTTGTTTTTACCTGTCTGCAGGACCAGGTGTGTTATGAAGTTGCCAAGAGGCTCCGCCTCCTGGAGGACAGCTGGAGGACAGGTAAACTCAGCCTACCTGTCACCAGACGCATGGACGCCCTGTCCCAAGGTAACCCGTCCCCCGTCTGTCCCATGATGCACCTGTCTGTCTGCTCGGCTGACTGAACACCTGTCTGTCCCCCAGAGCTGCAGACAGGTAACTGGGACGCAGCCGATGAGATCCACCGCTCGCTGATGGTTGATCATGTGACTGAGGTCAGCCAATGGATGGTCGGCGTCAAACGGCTCATTGCTGAAACCAGACATCTGAGTCCAGAACACCTGAAACTGCTCCAGAACCCAGCGGAACCGGTCCAGGACCCAGCGGAACCGGTCCAGAACCCAGCGGAACCGGTCCAGGACCCAGCGGAACCGGTCCAGGACCAACCAGAATTGGTCCAGAACCAAACAGAACCTGTCCAGGAGTCTGCAGAACTTGCTGAGGAGCCTGTAAAACAAGGCCAGGACGAGGATTAGCACCAGACCCAACAGAACCGCTCCAGAACCCAGCAGAACCGGTCCAGGACCCAGGATCCCAGTCCTGAGTTTCCCAGATGTCCCTGCAGTCCAGGCTCTAATTAGCTCTGGGTCAGGGTTTTGGTGCGGTTCTTCTCACCTACTCTGGACGGTTTTCTGATCTCTAAGAACCAAGAGGTGGTACCGGTACCTTCTGGTTCTGTTCACCTGGTTTGCACTCTGAAATTTTGGACTCCTACATTTAGAACTGGGGTTCTGGTACCACTCGTCTCAGACTGAGCCAGGCCTGGACTCTTCGCCTCTAAAGACGGAACCAGAACCACTGGTACCGGTGTCTTTAGTTCTGACAGTAAACCCTCCAGAACCTGACCCATTGACCTCAGGATCACCGTCAGAGGTCCAGACCCTTGGTTCTGGAGTCAGAAACTCTGTGGGACACTCAGAACTTGTAAGGTCGACTCGGACCGGAGGACTCTGACGGTTCTGGACTTTAGAGAAGAACCAGAACATCTCCATCAGAACCACGTGATGGGTCCAACAAGCTCTGGACCTCAGAGCGGACCTTTTAGCTCAGCCGGTGGACGGAAACCTTGGGATGCTTGTTGGTACCGTAGAACCTCAGGATGAGTCCAGAACCAGACCAGGTTCTGGACTCATCCTGAGGTTCCTCTCTCCAATCTCTGTAACCAGAACCAGAACTTCAGCTCAATAAATTTACTACAACCAGAACCGGGTTCTTCACACGCTCCTTCTTTAACTCGGGGTCGGTCCAGATCTCTCAGAACCGATCAGACCCGGAACCGGTTCCAGACCGGGACCTCTAACTGGCCCCGTTTAAACGCTTCCTGGCCAGGTTCTGATCCAATCGGGACGCTGAGCGGGTCTGATGTGAAGATCTGAAAAGTGTGGCGTGTGGTATTGTTCCCAACGGCTGCCGGTCGGTTCGTTGCCAATAAAACCCATAAACAGCCTCATCAGGTGCTTGAAATCCTTGAAAAGGCTTGAATTTCAATGAGGAGTTTTCAAGGTTTGGAAAGTGCTTGATTTCTGTAGAAAGTTCTGGAAAGTGCTTGATTTCTGTAGAAAGTTCTGGAAAGTGCTTGAAATTGCAACAGCTCAGCTTGGTAATAAAGGTTCAATCTGAGGTGTGATGAAGAGCCAGACGATGTTTTCTATGTTTCTGAGTTCCGGCGCCGAGCAGGAAGCCGGTTCCTCCGGCGCCGTGTTCGGGCCGCTCCGGAGGGCGGGGCGTTCCGGCGCCGTGTTCGGGCCGCTCCGGAGGGCGGGGCGTTCCGGCGCCGAGCAGCGTTCGTGGCGCTTTGGGGGCCGGGGTTCTGGTCTCGGACCAGTCGGCTGTTGCGGGCGAGACGGGGTTCAGCGTTTCTGATGCTTCCGTTCATCTTGTCACAACGCGACGCGTCATCGACAGCCGCAGTAAATCGTGTCATACAGCAGAGAATTAAAACGGGTTTGGTTTTAGCTCCTGGAAAAGTTTGGAAAGTGCTTGAATTTAGCGGATGGAAAACTGTCGGCAAGGTTGTTGGTGGAGCCAGAAACCAAGTGGAGCAGCAGAAGATCAGTGGCATCAGCAGCAGGTTCCAGGTCCCTCCAGGTCCGTCCAGGTCCCTCCAGGTCCGTCCAGGTCCTTCCAGGTCCCTCCAGGTCCGTACAGGTTCCTCCAGGTCCGTCCAGATCCTTCCAGGTGCCTCCAGGTCCGTCCAGGTCCCTCCAGGTCCGTCCAGATCCTTCCAGGTCCCTCCATGTCCTTCCATGTCCCTCCAGGTCCGTCCAGATCCTTCCAGGTCCCTCCATGTCCTTCCAGATCCTTACAGGTCCCTCCAGGTCCTTCCAGGTCCCTCCAGGTCCGTCCAGGTCCCTCCAGGTCCTTCCAGGTCCCTCCAGGTCCGTCCAGGTCCCTCCAGGCCCGTCCAGGTCCTTCCAGGTCCCTCCAGGTCCGTCCAGGTCCCTCCAGGCCCGTCCAGGTCCTTCCAGGTCCCTCCAGGTCCGTCCAGGTCCCTCCAGGTCCGTCCAGGTCCCTCCAGGCCCGTCCAGATCCTTCCATGTCCCTCCAGGTCCGTCCAGGTTCCTCCAGGTCCCTCCATGTCCCTCCAGGTCCGTCCAGGTCCCTCCAGGTCCGTCCAGATCCCTCCAGGTCCTTCCAGGTTCCTCCATGTCCCTCCAGGCCCGTCCAGATCCCTCCAGGTCCGTCCAGATCCTTCCAGGTCCCTCCATGTCCTTCCATGTCCCTCCAGGTCCGTCCAGATCCTTCCAGGTCCCTCCATGTCCTTCCAGATCCTTACAGGTCCCTCCAGGTCCTTCCAGGTCCCTCCAGGTCCCTCCAGGTCCTTCCAGGTCCCTCCAGGTCCGTCCAGGTCCCTCCAGGCCCGTCCAGGTCCTTCCAGGTCCCTCCAGGTCCGTCCAGGTCCCTCCAGGCCCGTCCAGGTCCTTCCAGGTCCCTCCAGGTCCGTCCAGGTCCCTCCAGGCCCGTCCAGATCCTTCCATGTCCCTCCAGGTCCGTCCAGGTTCCTCCAGGTCCCTCCATGTCCCTCCAGGTCCGTCCAGGTCCCTCCAGGTCCGTCCAGATCCCTCCAGGTCCTTCCAGGTTCCTCCATGTCCCTCCAGGCCCGTCCAGATCCCTCCAGGTCCCTCCATGTCCTTCCAGGTTCCTCCATGTCCCTCCAGGCCCGTCCAGATCCTTCCAGGTCCCTCCATGTCCTTCCAGGTCCCTCCAGGTCCGTCCAGATCCTTCCAGGTCCCTCCATGTCCTTCCAGGTCCCTCCAGGTCCGTCCAGGTTCCTCCAGGTCCGTCCAGGTTCCTCCAGGTCCGTCCAGATCCTTCCAGGTCCCTCCAGATCCTTCCAGGTCCCTCCAGGTCCCTCCAGGTCCTTCCAGGTCCCTCCATGTCCTTCCAGGTCCGTCCAGATCCTTCCAGGTCCCTCCATGTCCTTCCAGATCCTTACAGGTCCCTCCAGGTCCTTCCAGGTCCCTCCAGGTCCGTCCAGATCCTTCCAGGTCCCTCCATGTCCTTCCAGGTTCCTCCAGGTCCCTCCAGGTGCGTCCAGATCCTTCCAGGTCCCTCCATGTCCTTCCAGGTCCCTCCATGTCCTTCCAGGTCCCTCCAGGTCCCTCCATGTCCTTCCAGGTCCCTCCATGTCCTTCCAGGTCCCTCCATGTCCGTCCAGGTCCCTCCAGGCCCGTCCAGGTTCCTCCAGGTCCCTCCATGTCCTTCCAGGTCCCTCCATGTCCTTCCAGGTTCCTCCAGGTCCGTCCAGTTCCTCCAGGTCCGTCCAGGTTCCTCCAGGTCCGTCCAGATCCTTCCAGGTCCCTCCATGTCCTTCCAGGTTCCTCCAGGTCCCTCCATGTCCGTCCAGATCCTTCCAGGTCCCTCCATGTCCTTCCAGATCCTTACAGGTCCCTCCATGTCCTTCCAGATCCTTACAGGTCCCTCCAGATCCTTACAGGTCCCTCCAGGTCCCTCCATGTCCGTCCAGATCCTTCCATGTCCCTCCAGGCCCGTCCAGATCCTTCCAGGTCCCTCCATGTCCTTCCTGGTCCGTCCAGTTCCTCCAGGTCCGTCCAGGTCCGTCCAGATCCTTCCAGGTCCGTCCAGATCCTTCCAGGTCCCTCCAGGCCCGTCCAGATCCTTCCAGGTCCCTCCATGTCCTTCCAGGTTCCTCCAGGTCCCTCCATGTCCCTCCAGGTCCGTCCAGATCCTTCCAGGTCCGTCCAGATCCTTCCATGTCCCTCCAGGTCCGTCCAGATCCTTCCATGTCCCTCCAGGTCCGTCCAGATCCTTCCAGGTTCCTCCATGTCCTTCCAGGTTCCTCCAGGTCCGTCCAGATCCTTCCAGGTCCCTCCATGTCCTTCCAGGTCCCTCCAGGTCCGTCCAGATCCTTCCAGGTCCCTCCATGTCCCTCCAGGTCCGTCCAGATCCTTCCAGGTCCCTCCAGGTCCGTCCAGGTCCCTCCAGGCCCGTCCAGATCCTTCCAGGTCCCTCCATGTCCTTCCAGGTCCCTCCAGGTCCGTCCAGGTCCCTCCATGTCCTTCCAGGTCCGTCCAGATCCCTCCAGGTCCTTCCAGGTCCCTCCATGTCCTTCCAGGTCCGTCCAGATCCTTCCAGGTCCCTCCATGTCCTTCCAGATCCTTACAGGTCCCTCCAGGTCCTTCCAGGTCCCTCCAGGTCTGTCCAGATCCTTCCAGGTCCCTCCATGTCCTTCCAGGTTCCTCCAGGTCCCTCCAGGTGCGTCCAGATCCTTCCAGGTCCCTCCATGTCCTTCCAGGTCCCTCCATGTCCTTCCAGGTCCCTCCAGGTCCCTCCATGTCCTTCCAGGTCCCTCCATGTCCTTCCAGGTCCCTCCATGTCCGTCCAGGCCCGTCCAGGTTCCTCCAGGTCCCTCCATGTCCTTCCAGGTCCCTCCATGTCCTTCCAGGTTCCTCCAGGTCCGTCCAGTTCCTCCAGGTCCGTCCAGGTTCCTCCAGGTCCGTCCAGATCCTTCCAGGTCCCTCCATGTCCTTCCAGGTTCCTCCAGGTCCCTCCATGTCCGTCCAGATCCTTCCAGGTCCCTCCATGTCCTTCCAGATCCTTACAGGTCCCTCCATGTCCTTCCAGATCCTTACAGGTCCCTCCAGATCCTTACAGGTCCCTCCAGGTCCCTCCATGTCCGTCCAGATCCTTCCATGTCCCTCCAGGCCCGTCCAGATCCTTCCAGGTCCCTCCATGTCCTTCCAGGTCCGTCCAGTTCCTCCAGGTCCGTCCAGGTCCGTCCAGATCCTTCCAGGTCCGTCCAGATCCTTCCAGGTCCCTCCAGGCCCGTCCAGATCCTTCCAGGTCCCTCCATGTCCTTCCAGGTCCGTCCAGTTCCTCCAGGTCCGTCCAGATCCTTACAGGTCCCTCCATGTCCTTCCAGATCCTTACAGGTCCCTCCAGGTCCTTCCAGGTCCCTCCATGTCCTTCCAGGTTCCTCCAGGTCCGTCCAGATCCTTCCAGGTCCGTCCAGATCCTTCCAGGTCCCTCCAGGCCCGTCCAGATCCTTCCAGGTCCCTCCATGTCCTTCCAGGTTCTTCCAGGTCCCTCCATGTCCCTCCAGGTCCGTCCAGATCCTTCCAGGTCCGTCCAGATCCTTCCATGTCCCTCCAGGTCCGTCCAGATCCTTCCAGGTCCCTCCATGTCCTTCCAGGTCCCTCCAGGTCCGTCCAGATCCTTCCAGGTCCCTCCATGTCCTTCCAGGTCCCTCCAGGTCCTTCCAGGTCCCTCCAGGTCCGTCCAGATCCTTCCAGGTCCCTCCAGGTCCGTCCAGGTCCGTCCAGATCCTTCCAGGTTCCTCCAGGTCCCTCCAGGTCCTTCCATGTCCTTCCAGATCCTTCCAGGTCCCTCCATGTCCTTCCAGGTTCCTCCAGGTCCCTCCATGTCCCTCCATGTCCTTCCAAATCCTTACAGGTCCCTCCAGGTCCTTCCAGGTCCCTCCAGGTCCGTCCAGATCCTTCCAGGTCCCTCCAGGTCCGTCCAGGTCCGTCCAGATCCTTCCAGGTCCCTCCAGATCCTTCCAGGTCCGTCCAGGATCCTCCAGGTCCGTCCAGATCCCTCCAGGCCCGTCCAGATCCTTCCAGGTCCCTCCATGTCCTTCCAGATCCTTCCAGGTCCCTCCATGTCCTTCCAGGTTCCTCCAGGTCCCTCCATGTCCCTCCATGTCCTTCCAGATCCTTACAGGTCCCTCCAGGTCCTTCCAGGTCCCTCCAGTTCCGTCCAGATCCTTCCAGGTTCCTCCAGGTCCGTCCAGATCCTTCCAGGTCCCTCCATGTCCTTCCAGGTTCCTCCAGGTCCCTCCATGTCCCTCCATGTCCTTCCAGATCCTTACAGGTCCCTCCAGGTCCTTCCAGGTCCCTCCAGGTCCATCCAGATCCTTCCAGGTCCCTCCAGGTCCGTCCAGGTCCGTCCAGATCCTTCCAGGTCCCTCCAGATCCTTCCAGGTCCGTCCAGGTCCCTCCATGTCCTTCCAGGTTCCTCCAGGTCCCTCCATGTCCCTCCAGGTCCGTCCAGATCCTTCCAGGTCCCACAATGTCCTTCCAGGTTCCTCCAGGTCCCTCCATGTCCCTCCAGGTCCATCCAGATCCTTCCAGGTCCCTCCATGTCCTTCCAGATCCTTACAGGTCCCTCCAGGTCCTTCCAGGTCCGTCCAGGTCCCTCCAGGTCCCTCCATGTCCCTCCAGGTCCGTCCAGATCCTTCCAGGTCCCTCCATGTCCTTCCAGGTTCCTCCAGGTCCCTCCATGTCCCTCCAGGTCCCTCCAGATCCTTCCAGGTCCCTCCATGTCCTTCCAGGTTCCTCCAGGTCCCTCCATGTCCGTCCAGATCCTTCCAGGCCCGTCCAGATCCTTCCAGGTCCCTCCATGTCCTTCCAGGTCCGTCCAGTTCCTCCAGGTCCGTCCAGATCCTTCCAGGTCCCTCCATGTCCTTCCAGATCCTTACAGGTCTCTCCAGGTCCTTCCAGGTCCCTCCAGGTCCGTCCAGATCCTTCCAGGTCCCTCCATGTCCGTCCAGGTTCCTCCAAGTCCCTCCAGGTCCTTCCAGGTCCTTCCAGGTCCATCCAGGTTCCTCCAGGTCCGTCCAGTTCCACCAGGTCCGTCCAGGTTCCTCCAGGTCCGTCCAGATCCTTCCATGTCCCTCCAGGTCCCTCCAGGCCCGTCCAGATCCTTCCAGGTCCCTCCATGTCCTTCCAGGTTCCTCCAGGTCCCTCCATGTCCCTCCAGGTCCGTCCAGATCCTTCCAGGTCCCTCCAGGCCCGTCCAGATCCTTCCAGGTCCCTCCATGTCCTTCCAGGTCCGTCCAGATCCTTCCAGGTCCCTCCATGTCCTTCCAGATCCTTACAGGTCCCTCCATGTCCTTCCAGGTCCCTCCAGGTCCGTCCAGGTCCCTCCAGGTCCGTCCAGTTCCTCCAGGTCCGTCCAGGTCCCTCCAGGTCCGTCCAGATCCTTCCAGGTCCCTCCATGTCCTTCCAGGTTCCTCCAGGTCCGTCCAGATCCTTCCAGGTCCCTCCAGGTCCGTCCAGGTCCGTCCAGATCCTTCCAGGTCCCTCCAGATCCTTCCAGGTCCGTCCAGGTTCCTCCAGGTCCGTCCAGGTCCCTCCAGGTCCGTCCAGGTCCGTCCAGATCCTTCCAGGTTCCTCCAGGTCCGTCCAGGTCCCTCCAGGTCCGTCCAGATCCTTCCAGGTTCCTCCAGGTCCGTCCAGGTTCCTCCAGGTCCGTCCAGGTTCCTCCAGGTCCGTCCAGATCCTTCCAGGTCCCTCCATGTCCTTCCAGGTCCGTCCAGATCCTTCCAGGTCCCTCCAGGTCCGTCCAGTTCCTCCAGGTTCCTCCAGGTCCTTCCAGATCCCTCCAGGTCCCTCCATGTCCTTCCAGGTCCGTCCAGATCCTTCCAGGTCCCTCCAGGTTCCTCCAGGTCCGTCCAGATCCTTCCAGGTCCCTCCAGGTCCGTCCAGATCCTTCCAGGTCCGTCCAGATCCTTCCAGGTCCCTCCAGGTCCCTCTATGTCCTTCCAGGTTCCTCCAGTTCCGTCCAGATCCTTCCATGTCCCTCCAGGTCCGTCCAGGTTCCTCCAGGTCCGTCCAGATCCTTCCATGTCCGTCCAGGTCCGTCCAGATCCTTCCAGGTTCCTCCAGGTCCGTCCAGGTCCCTCCAGGTCCGTCCAGGTTCCTCCAGGTCTGTCCAGGTCCCTCCAGGTCCGTCCAGGTTCCTCCAGGTCTGTCCATGTCCCTCCAGGTCCGTCCAGGTTCCTCCAGGTCCGTCCAGATCCTTCCAGGTCCCTCCATGTCCTTCCAGGTCCCTCCAGGTCCGTCCAGATCCGTCCAGGTCCCTCCAGGTCCGTCCAGATCCTTCCAGGTCTCTCCATGTCCTTCCAGGTTCCTCCAGGTCCGTCCAGATCCTTCCAGGTCCCTCCAGGCCCGTCCAGATCCTTCCAGGTCCGTCCAGGTTCCTCCAGGTCCGTCCAGATCCTTCCAGGTCCCTCCAGGTCCGTCCAGATCTTTCCAGGTCCCTCCAGGTCCGTCCAGATCCTTCCAGGTTCCTCCAGGTCCGTCAAGATCCTTCCAGGTCCCTCCATGTCCTTCCAGGTCCCTCCAGGTCCCTCCATGTCCTTCCAGGTCCGTCCAGATCCTTCCATGTCCCTCCAGGTCCGTCCAGATCCTTCCAGGTCCCTCCAGGTCCGTCCAGGTCCCTCCAGGTCCGTCCAGATCCTTCCAGGTCCCTCCATGTCCTTCCAGGTTCCTCCAGGTCCGTCCAGATCCTTCCAGGTCCCTCCAGGTCCATCCAGATCCTTCCAGGTCCCTCCATGTCCTTCCAGGTCCCTCCAGGTCCGTCCAGATCCTTCCAGGTCCCTCCAGGTCCGTCCAGATCCTTCCAGGTCCCTCCATGTCCTTCCAGGTCCCTCCAGGTCCCTCCATGTCCTTCCAGGTCCGTCCAGATCCTTCCATGTCCCTCCAGGTCCGTCCAGATCCTTCCAGGTCCCTCCATGTCCTTCCAGGTTCCTCCAGGTCCGTCCAGATCCTTCCAGGTTCCTCCAGGTCCCTCCAGGTCCTTCCAGGTCCTTCCAGGTCCCTCCAGGTCCGTCCAGATCCTTCCAGGTTCCTCCATGTCCTTCCAGGTCCCTCCAGGTCCCTCCATGTCCTTCCAGGTCCGTCCAGATCCTTCCATGTCCCTCCAGGTCCGTCCAGATCCTTCCAGGTCCGTCCAGATCCTTCCAGGTCTCTCCAGGTCCGTCCAGATCCTTCCAGGTCCCTCCATGTCCTTCCAGGTTCCTCCAGGTCCGTCCAGGTTCCTCCAGGTCCCTCCAGGTCCGTCCAGATCCTTCCAGGTTCCTCCAGGTCCCTCCAGGTCCCTCCATGTCCTTCCAGGTCCCTCCAGGTCCGTCCAGATCCTTCCAGGTTCCTCCAGGTCTGTCCAGATCCTTCCAGGTCCGTCCAGATCCTTCCAGGTTCCTCCAGGTCCGTCCAGATCCTTCCAGGTCCGTCCAGATCCTTCCAGGTCCCTCTGGGCACTGATCTTCCTGAACTGGCTGCAGTTCCAGTGTTTGTCCATCAGGGGGCAGCAGAGGACCGGTCTGCTTCCAGACGGCTGCTCCAGGCCGGTTCCTGCCTCCCTGGTGTCTCCACACCAGGGAGGGTTCAGGCGGGTTCTGGTCTCTGCTGGTCTCAGCTCTTCGTTCCGGGTCTGGTGGGACTGGTCCTGCTGGTTCTGGACCTTCTCTGGGTCAAACCCTCTGAGAATGTCTCCATTCTTAGCCCGGATGGACTCATTAACTTGGGTCGCTGGTTCTGTTTGGGTCCATTTCTTCTGGTTTTGGACTCAAATGTTTCAAATTCGACAAATTTGATTAAAAAAGTGATGATTAAATTCTAACCTGGACCTGAGTGGAAAGTTTTCACCCCCTCATTGAAGGGTGTGTTGACTGTTCTGGGTCCAGCTTCACGCTGACCACAACCTGTAGGCTGAAGACCTGGAACAGAACCTGACTGGCAGCATGAGGTAGGCTGAAGATCTGAAACAGCACCATATCAGGTCCCAATCTCATCATGAGACGTCCATCTGTCTGGAGGTTGTTCCAGAACCAATCAGAAGGTTCTGGACTCCAGAGAACCTCAGCAGAACCACAATCCACACCTGGACCAGAACCTTCCCAGAAGGCCGACCCACCACAACTACTCCAGGAGCTCCAGAAGATCATCTAAAGCTCTGCAGGCCTCACTGCCTCAGCTAAGGTCAGAAGTCATGATTCAACAATCAGAAAGAGAAATGGCCTTCACGGGAGAGCTCCAGAACCAGAACCACTGCTGACCCAGAAGAACCCAAAGACCCGTCTCACATCTACCAGAAACATCGGATGATCATCAAGACTTGTGGGAAAATGTTCTGAGGACAGAAGAGACAGAAGTGGACCTGATTGACAGTTCTGGACCTGCTACATCTGGAGTAAATCTACCTTCAGCCAGACACGGTGGTGGCAGAATGATGGTCTGGGCTGCTCTTCTGCTTCAGAGTATCAGTGCGAGTATCTATAGTGCCAGAGCTAGTACCTGTAGTACCAGCTGTAGTATCTGTAGTACCAGTAGCGACTATGTATAGTACCAGGTGTCGTGCTGTAGTATAAGTGCTAGTATCTATAGTACCAGAGCTAGTACCTGTAGTACTAGCTGTAGTATCTGAAGTACTGGTGCTAGTATGTATGGTACCAGCTGTAGTACCAGTGCTGGTATGTATAGTACCAGTGCTAGTATGTATAGTACCAGCTGTAGTAGCAGTGCTGGTATGTATAGTACCAGCTGTAGTACCAGTTCTGGTATGTATAGTACCACTGCTAGTATGTATCGTACCAGTGCTAGTATGTATAGTACCAGCTGTAGTACCAGTGCTGGTATGTGTAGTACCACTGCTAGTATGTATATTACCACTGCTAGTATGTATCGTACCAGTGCTAGTATGTATAGTACCAGCTGTAGTACCAGTGCTGGTATGTGTAGTACCAGTGCTGGTGTGTATAGTACCACTGCTAGTATGTATCGTACCAGTGCTAGTATGTATAGTACCAGCTGTAGTACCAGTGCTGGTATGTGTAGTACCACTGCTAGTATGTATATTACCAGCTGTAGTACCAGTGCTGGTATGTATAGTACCAGTGCTGGTATGTATAGTACCAGTGCTAGTATGTATAGTACCAGCTGTAGTACCAGTGCTAGTATGTATAGTACCAGCTGTAGTACCAGTGCTAGTATGTATAGTACCAGCTGTAGTACCAGTGCTAGTATGTATAGTACCAGCTGTAGTACCAGTGCTGGTATGTATAGTACCAGTGCTGGTATGTATAGTACCACTGCTAGTATGTATCGTACCAGTGCTAGTATGTATAGTACCAGCTGTAGTACCAGTGCTGGTATGTGTAGTACCACTGCTAGTATGTATATTACCAGCTGTAGTACCAGTGCTGGTATGTATAGTACCAGTGCTAGTATGTATAGTACCAGCTGTAGTACCAGTCCTAGTATGTATAGTACCAGCTGTAGTACCAGTGCTGGTATGTATAGTACCAGCTGTAGTACCAGTGCTGGTATGTATAGTACCAGTGCTAGTATGTATAGTACCAGCTGTAGTACCAGTGCTAGTATGTATAGTACCAGCTGTAGTACCAGTGCTGCTATGTATAGTACCAGCTGTAGTACCAGTGATGTATGTGTAGTACCAGTGCTAGTATGTGTAGTACTAGCGCTGGTTTGTATAGTACCAGTGCTGGTATGTATAGTACCAGCTGTTGTACCAGTGCTGGTATGTATAGTACCAGTGCTAGTATGTATAGTACCAGCTGTAGTACCAGTGCTGGTATTCATAGTACCAGTGCTGGTATTCATAGTACCAGTGCTAGTATGTATAGTACCAGTGCTAGTATGTATAGTACCAGCTGTAGTACCAGTGCTGGTATGTGTAGTACCAGTGCTGGTATGTGTAGTACTAGCTGTAGTACCAGTGCTGGTATGTGTAGTACCAGTGCTAGTATGTATAGTACCAGCTGTAGTACCAGTGCTTGTATGTATAGTACCAGCTGTAGTACCAGTGCTAGTATGTATAGTACCAGCTGTAGTACCAGTGCTGGTATGTATATTACCAGTGCTAGTATGTATAGTACCAGCTGTAGCACCAGTGCTGGTATGTGTAGTACCAGTGCTGGTATGTGTAGTACTAGCGCTAGTATGTATCGTACCAGCTGTATTAGCGGTGCTGGTATGTGTAGAACCAGTGCTGGTATGTATAGTACCAGCTGTAGTACCAGTGCTGCTTTGTGTAGTACCAGTGCTGGTATGTATAGTACCAGTGCTGTTATGTATAGTACCAGCTGTAGTACCAGTGATGGTATGTGTAGTACCAGTGCTAGTATGTGTAGTACCAGCTGTAGTACCAGTGCTGGTATGTGTAGTACCAGCTGTAGTACCAGTGCTGGTATGTGTAGTACCAGTGCTAGTATGTATAGTACCAGCTGTAGTACCAGTGCTGGTATGTATAGTACCAGTGCTGGTATGTATAGTACCAGTGCTAGTATGTATAGTACCAGCTGTAGTACCAGTGCTAGTATGTATAGTACCAGCTGTAGTACCAGTGCTGGTATGTATAGTACCAGCTGTAGTACCAGTGCTGGTATGTATAGTACCAGTGCTAGTATGAATAGTACCAGCTGTAGTACCAGTGCTAGTATATATAGTACCAGCTGTAGTACCAGTGCTGGTATGTATAGTACCAGCTGTAGTACAAGTGCTGGTATGTATAGTACTAGTGCTAGTATGTATAGTACCAGCTGTAGTACCAGTGCTGGTATGTGTAGTACCAGTGTTGGTATGTGTAGTACCAGCTGTAGTACCAGTGCTGGTATGTGTAGTACCAGTGCTGGTATGTATAGTACCAGCTGTAGTACCAGTGATGTATGTGTAGTACCAGTGCTAGTATGTATAGTACCAGCTGTAGTACCAGTGCTGGTATGTGTAGTACCAGTGTTGGTATGTGTAGTACCAGCTGTAGTACTAGCGCTGGTTTGTATAGTACCAGTGCTGGTATGTATAGTACCAGCTGTAGTACCAGTGCTGGTATGTATAGTACCAGTGCTAGTATGTATAGTATCAGCTGTAGTACCAGTGCTGGTATTCATAGTACCAGTGCTAGTATGTATAGTACCTGTGCTAGTATGTATAGTACCAGCTGTAGTACCAGTGCTGGTATGTGTAGTACCAGTGCTGGTAAGTGTAGTACCAGCTGTAGTACCAGTGCTGGTATGTGTAGTACCAGTGCTGGTATGTATAGTACCAGCTGTAGTACCAGTGATGTATGTGTAGTACCAGTGCTAGTATGTGTAGTACTAGCGCTGGTTTGTATAGTACCAGTGCTGGTATGTATAGTACCAGCTGTAGTACCAGTGCTGGTATGTATAGTACCAGTGCTAGTATGTATAGTACCAGCTGTAGTACCAGTGCTGGTATTCATAGTACCAGTGCTAGTATGTATAGTACCAGTGCTAGTATGTATAGTACCTGCTGTAGTACCAGTGCTGGTATGTGTAGTACCAGTGCTGGTATGTGTAGTACCAGCTGTAGTACCAGTGCTGGTATGTGTAGTACCAGTGCTGGTATGTATAGTACCAGCTGTTGTACCAGTTATGTATGTGTAGTACCAGTGCTAGTATGTGTCGTACTAGCGCTGGTTTGTATAGTACCAGTGCTGGTATGTATAGTACCAGCTGTAGTACCAGTGCTGGTATGTATAGTACCAGTGCTAGTATGTATAGTACCAGCTGTAGTACCAGTGCTAGTATGTATAGTACCAATGCTAGTATGTATAGGACCAGCTGTAGTACCAGTGCTAGTATGTATAGTACCAGCTGTAGTACCAGTGCTAGTATGTATAGTACCAGCTGTATTACCAGTGCTGGTATGTGTAGAACCAGTGCTAGTATGTATAGTACCAGCTGTAGTACCAGTGCTGCTTTGTGTAGTACCAGTGCTGGTATGTATAGTACCAGTGCTGTTATGTATAGTACCAGCTGTAGTACCAGTGATGGTATGTGTAGTACCAGTGCTAGTATGTGTAGTACCAGCTGTAGTACCAGTGCTGGTATGTGTAGTACCAGCTGTAGTACCAGTGCTGGTATGTGTAGTACCAGTGCTAGTATGTATAGTACCAGCTGTAGTACCAGTGCTGGTATGTGTAGTACTAGTGCTGTTATGTATAGTACCAGCTGTAGTACCAGTGCTGGTATGTATAGTACCAGCTGTAGTACCAGTGCTGGTATGTGTAGTACCAGCTGTAGTACCAGTGCTGGTATGTGTAGTACCAGTACTAGTATGTATAGTACCAGCTGTAGTACCAGTGCTGGTATGTGTAGTACCAGTGCTGGTATGTGTAGTACCAGTGCTTGTATGTGTAGCACCAGTGCTGGTATGTGTAGTACCAGTGCTTGTATGTGCAGTACCAGTGCTGGTATGTGTAGAACCAGTGCTAGTATGTATGGTACCAGCTGTAGTACCAGTGCTGTTATGTATAGTACCAGCTGTAGTACCAGTGCTGGTATGTATAGTACCAGTGCTAGTATGTATAGTAACAGCTGTAGTACCAGTGCTAGTATGTATAGTACCAGCTGTAGTACCAGTGCTGGTATGTATAGTACCAGTGCTAGTATGTATAGTACCAGCTGTAGTACCAGTGCTGATATTCATAGTACCAGTGCTAGTATGTATAGTACCAGTGCTAGTATGTATAGTACCAGCTGTAGTACCAGTGCTGGTATGTGTAGTACCAGTGCTGGTATGTGTAGTACCAGCTGTAGTACCAGTGCTGGTATGTGTAGTACCAGTGCTGGTATGTATAGTACCAGCTGTAGTACCAGTGATGTATGTGTAGTACCAGTGCTAGTATGTATAGTACCAGCTGTAGTACCAGTGCTAGTATGTATAGTACCAGCTGTAGTACCAGTGCTGGTATGTGTAGTACCAGTGCTGGTATTTATAGTACCAGTGCTAGTATGTATAGTACCAGTGCTAGTATGTATAGTACCAGCTGTAGTACCAGTGCTAGTATGTGTAGTACCAGCTGTAGTACCAGTGCTAGTATGTATAGTACCAGCTGTAGTACCAGTGCTAGTATGTATAGGACCAGCTGTAGCACCAGTGCTGGTATGTGTAGTACCAGTGCTGGTATGTGTAGAACCAGTGCTAGTATGTATAGTACCAGCTGTAGTACCAGTGCTGCTTTGTGTAGTACCAGTGCTGGTATGTATAGTACCAGTGATGTTATGTATAGTACCAGCTGTAGTACCAGTGATGGTATGTGTAGTACCAGTGCTAGTATGTGTAGTACCAGCTGTAGTACCAGTGCTGGTATGTGTAGTACCAGTGCTGGTATGTGTAGTACCAGTGCTGGTATTTGTAGTACCAGTGCTAGTATGTATAGTACCAGTGCTAGTATGTATAGTACCAGCTGTAGTACCAGTGCTAGTATGTGTAGTACCAGTGCTGTTATGTATAGTACCAGCTGTAGTACCAGTGCTGGTATGTATAGTACCAGCTGTAGTACCAGTGCTGGTATGTGTAGTACCAGTGCTAGTATGTATAGTACCAGCTGTAGTACCAGTGCTAGTATGTATAGTACCAGCTGTAGTACCAGTGCTAGTATGTATAGTACCAGCTGTAGCACCAGTGCTGGTATGTGTAGTACCAGTGCTGGTATGTGTAGAACCAGTGCTAGTATGTATAGTACCAGCTGTAGTACCAGTACTGCTTTGTGTAGTACCAGTGCTGGTATGTGTAGTACCAGTGCTAGTATGTATAGTACCAGCTGTAGTACAAGTGCTGGTATGTGTAGTACCAGTGCTGGTATGTGTAGTACCAGTGCTGGTATTTGTAGTACCAGTGCTAGTATGTATAGTACCAGTGCTAGTATGTATAGTACCAGCTGTAGTACCAGTGCTAGTATGTATAATACCAGTGCTAGTATGTATAGTACCAGCTGTAGTACCAGTGCTGGTATGTATAGTACCAGCTGTAGTACCAGTGCTGGTATGTGTAGTACCAGTGCTAGTATGTATAGTACCAGCTGTAGTACCAGTGCTGGTATGTGTAGTACCAGCTGTAGTACCAGTGCTGGTATGTGTAGTACCAGTGCTGGTATGTGTAGTACCAGTGCTGGTATGTGTAGTACCAGTGCTGGTATGTGTAGAACCAGTGCTAGTATGTATAGTACCAGCTGTAGTACCAGTGCTGTTATGTGTAGTACCAGCTGTAGTTCCAGTGCTGGTATGTATAGTACCAGTGCTGTTATGTATAGTACCAGCTGTAGTACCAGTGCTGGTATGTATAGTACCAGCTGTAGTACCAGTGCTGGTATGTGTAGTACCAGTGCTAGTATGTATAGTACCAGCTGTAGTACCAGTGCTGGTATGTGTAGTACCAGCTGTAGTACCAGTGCTGGTATGTGTAGTACCAGTGCTGGTATGTGTAGTACCAGTGCTGGTATGTGTAGAACCAGTGCTAGTATGTATAGTACCAGCTGTAGTACCAGTGCTGGTATGTGTAGTACCAGTGCTAGTATGTATAGTATCAGCTGTAGTACCAGTGCTGGTATGTGTAGAACCAGTGCTAGTATGTATAGTACCAGCTGTAGTACCAGTGCTGGAATGTGTAGATCCAGTGCTAGTATGTATAGTACCAGCTGTAGTACCAGTGCTGGTATGTGTAGTACCAGTGCTGGTATGTATAGTACCAGCTGTAGTACCAGTGCTGGTATGTGCAGTACCAGTGCTGGTATTTGTAGTACCAGTGCTAGTATGTATAGTACCAGTGCTAGTATGTATAGTACCAGCTGTAGTACCAGTGCTAGTATGTGTAGTACCAGTGCTGTTATGTATAGTACCAGCTGTAGTACCAGTGCTGGTATGTATAGTACCAGCTGTAGTACCAGTGCTGGTATGTGTAGTACCAGTGCTAGTATGTATAGTACCAGCTGTAGTACCAGTGCTGGTATGTGTAGTACCAGCTGTAGTACCAGTGCTGGTATGTGTAGTACCAGTGCTGGTATGTGTAGAACCAGTGCTAGTATGTATCGTACCAGCTGTAGTACCAGTGCTGGTATGTGTAGTACCAGTGCTAGTATGTATAGTATCAGCTGTAGTACCAGTGCTGGAATGTGTAGAACCAGTGCTAGTATGTATAGTACCAGCTGTAGTACCAGTGCTGGTATGTGTAGAACCAGTGCTAGTATGTATAGTACCAGCTGTAGTACCAGTGCTGGTATGTGTAGTACCAGTGCTAGTATGTATAGTATCAGCTGTAGTACCAGTGCTGGAATGTGTAGAACCAGTGCTAGTATGTATAGTACCAGCTGTAGTACCAGTGCTGGTATGTGTAGAACCAGTGCTAGTATGTATAGTACCAGCTGTAGTACCAGTGCTTTAATGTGTAGAACCAGTGCTAGTATGTATAGTACCAGCTGTAGTACCAGTGCTGGTATGTGTAGTACCAGTGCTGGTATGTGTAGAACCAGTGCTAGTATGTATAGTACCAGCTGTAGTACCAGTGCTGGTATGTGTAGTACCAGTGCTAGTATGTATAGTATCAGCTGTAGTACCAGTGCTGGAATGTGTAGAACCAGTGCTAGTATGTATAGTACCAGCTGTAGTACCAGTGCTGGTATGTGTAGTACCAGTGCTAGTATGTATAGTACCAGCTGTAGTACCAGTGCTGGAATGTGTAGTACCAGTGCTAGTATGTATAGTACCAGCTGTAGTACCAGTGCTTGTATGTGTAGTACCAGTGCTAGTATGTATAGTACCAGCTGTAGTACCAGTGCTGGAATGTGTAGAACCAGTGCTAGTATGTATAGTACCAGCTGTAGTACCAGTGCTGGTATGTGTAGTACCAGTGCTGGTATGTATAGTACCAGCTGTAGTACCAGTGCTGGTATGTGTAGTACCAGTGCTGGTATGTATAGTACCAGCTGTAGTACCAGTGCTGGTATGTGTAGTACCAGCTGTAGTACCAGGTGTCGTACTGTAGTACTGTCGTACTGTGGTACTCTCTCCGAGGCGGTTCCTGCTGTCAGCTCAGACTGAGGATGCAGTTTCCATGGCGACGCGGCGCGGCCTGCGATTGGCCGGGGGAGCAGTGGGCGGGCGGGCCGAGCCCCTGAAAGCTTCGGCTTCGCCGTTCTGAGGCTCAGATCGGCTCCAGAGACGAGGAGACGAAGCCGCTCTTCCTCACTGCTCTCTCCCTCCATCTTCCTCCTCCTCCTCTTCCTCCTCCTCCTCCTCTTCCTCAGACCGACGGACGTGTCCGACTCCTGGCCTTCGCCGCCTCCGCCATCATCTTCCTCAGAGCAAGACGACAGGGAGCCCCCGACCCTCGCCATGGCAACGGTCATCAGCACGCGGTTCTCTGATGAGTATCAGCTGTACGAGGAGCTGGGGAAGTGAGTACCACCTTCACCATCCTCCTCTTCCTCGCTGACATCAAAGCTCAGCTTCAAACTTTATCCGAACCATCGAAGAATCTGAGATTCAGCGTTCATGAATAAATTATTCGGTGGTGTTGTACTCTGAGCTCTTAACTGGCATGTTTAGATTCAGATTCTAGTTGTTTCATTTGTTTATTTTTATTACTTTATTGGACGTTTTTATACTTTTGTAAATATTTGATCATTTTCTTTAACAGCAAAGTTTTCATGAAGCTTCAATTTAGATTTATAGTCATTTTAATCTAAAAAATATAATTTACATTATAATTACTATTGTTATTATTTAGTTAAAACATAAATCCATATTTATCTTATTTTAATAATTACATAGATTAGAAGATGCCGCCTGTGATATGAGCCTCAGCCAGGTAGATATTATTTCAGCATAAATTATACATTATGTCAGGCATGGCTTATTGATTTCATCAGGTTTAAACTATAGATTCCCTCAGTTTTAGATTGCTGATTACAGATTATGTCAAATATAGACTATAAATTATATCAGGTATGGAGTATTTATTAGCAATTATACCAGGCACAGATTATAGATTACAAAAGTTATAGATGATGAATTGTAGATTATATCGGGTATAGATTATAAATTATATCAATCTAGATTATAGATTGTTTCTGGTTTGGATTATAGATTATTTCACGTATATATTATAGATTATTTCAGGTATATATTATAGATTATTTCAGGTGTATATTATAGATTATTTCAGGTGTAGATTATAGATTATTTCAGGTATAGATTATAGATTATTTCAGGTGTAGATTATAGATTATTTCAGGTGTAGATTAAAGATTATTTCAGGTGTAGATTATAGATTATTTCAGGTGTAGATTATAGATTATTTCAGGTGTAGATTATAGATTATTTCAGGTGTAGATTATAGATTATTTCAGGTATAGATTACATCAGGCATAGATTATGATTATTGATTGTGCTGCTGATCAGGCGCTGATGGAAATGAACAGCAGGATGAACACATAGATGGACGGATGGAGGGAAGACTGAAGCACCTTCCTGACCCTATCCCACTCACCACCCACCCACACACACACACACACACACACACACACACACACAGCATCACACACTTAATGCCAGGTCTCTTACATAATGTGATGGTGGGCGGCAGAATGCAGCTTTCAGAAGAAACGGAGCGCTTTCTGCTGAAACTCTGCTTCACTTCAGGAATGTCTTCAGACTCAACATTTCACTGATTCTGTTTATTCACTGGAGCTGATGACAGATTCTGGTTCAGGATCCGGTTCTGGTTCTGGTTTAGGTTCTGGTTCAGGATCTGGTTTTGGTTTTGGTTCTGGTTCCGGTCCAGGTTCAGGTCGAGGTTCTGGTTCAGGTTCCGGTCCAGGTTCTGGTTCATCCAAAGCACAGAAGATAAATAGCACCAGAAGATGGAGGGGATGGAGCAGATGAGGAAGATCTGGAGAACATCCCATCAGCTGCCAGTCTCCCCAGGAGGCCACGTCCCAGCAGAATCAGACCAAGGTCAGAGGTCAGACGAACGAGCAGAAACCCCAGAGCTCCATCAAAGACTCTACAGGCTCAGTTAGCAGGTTAAAGGTTAAAGGTCAGGACGCTGAAAGCCTCTTCACTCTAGAAACAAGATGGCCGCCGGACTGAGGTTAGCAGAGCTGCATCTGGATGAAGGACGAGACTTCTGGGACGACGTCCTCTGGACAGAGGAGACCAGAGGGGAGATGTTGGACCAGCATGGACAGAACCCGGAAAGACAGAACCATGATGGGCGAGACCAAGATGGATGGAACCAAGATGGACAGAACCAGGATGGATGGAACCAAGATGAACGGGACCATGATGGAGGGAACCAAGATGGATGGAACCAAGATGGACAGAACCATGATGGATGGAACCAAGATGGACAGAACCATGATGAACGGAACCAAGATGGAGGGAACCATGATGGAGGGAACCAAGATGGAGGGAACCATGATGGACGGAACCAAGATGGAGGGAACCATGATGGACGGAACCAAGATGAATGGAACCAAGCTGAACGGAACCAAGATGGAGGGAACCAAGATGGACGGAACCAGGATGGACGGAACCAAGATGGACGGGACCAAGATGGACGGAACAAAGATGGACGGGACCAGGATGGTTGGAACCATGATGGAGGGAAACATGATGGACGGAACCAAGATGAACGGACCAAGATGGACGGAACCAAGATGAACGGACCAAGATGGACGGAACAAAGATGGACGGGACCAGGATGGTTGGAACCATGATGGGCGGAACCATGATGGACGGAACCAAGATGGACGGAACCATGATGGGGGGAATCAAGATGGGAGGGACCATGATGGACGGAACCAAGATGGACGGAACCAAGATGGACGGAACCATGATGGAGGGAAACATGATGGACGGAACCAAGATGAACGGACCAAGATGGACGGAACAAAGATGGACGGGACCAGGATGGTTGGAACCATGATGGGCGGAACCATGATGGACGGAACCAAGATGGACGGAACCATGATGGGGGGAATCAAGATGGGGGGGACCATGATGGACGGAACCAAGATGGACGGAACCAAGATGAATGGAATCAAGCTGAACGGAACCAAGATGGAGGGAACCAGGATGGACGGAACCAAGATGGACAGGACCAAGATGAAGGGAACCAAGATGGAGGGAACCAAGATGGACAGGACCAAGATGGACGGGACCAAGATGAAGGGAACCAAGATGGAGGGAACCAAGATGGACGGAACCATGATGGGCGGAACCATGATGGACGGAACCAAGATGGAGGGAACCATGATGGACGGAACCAAGATGGATTGAACCATCATGGGCGGAACCAAGATGGGGGGAACCAAGATGGAGGGAACCAAGATGGAGGGAACCATGATGGAGGGAACCAAGATGGAGGGAACCAAGATGGAGGGAACCATGATGGAGGGAACCAAGATGGAGGGAACCATGATGGATGGAACCAAGATTGACGGAACCAAGATGGACAGAACCATGATGGGGGGAACCATGATGGGCGGAACCATGATGGACGGAACCAAGATGGAGAGAACCATGATGGATGGACCAAGATGAACGGAACCAAGATGGAGGGAACCAGGATGGACGGAACCAAGATGGACGGAACCAAGATGGACAGGACCAAGATGAAGGGAACCAAGATGGAGGGAACCATGATGAACGGAACCATGATGGATGGAACCATGATGAACGGAACCAAGATGGACGTGACCAGGATGGACGGAACCATGATGGGCGGAACCATGATGGACAGAACCAAGATGAACGGACCATGATGGGGGGAATCAAGATGGGGGGGACCAAGATGGACAGAACCATGATGGAGGGAACCATGATGAACAGAACCAGGATGGAGGGAACCAAGATGGACGGGACCAAGATGGATGGAACCAAGCTGAACGGAACCAAGATGGAGGGAACCAAGATGGATGGAACCATGATGGACAGAACCAAGATGGACTGACCAAGATGAAGGGAACCAAGATGGATGGAACCATGATGGAGGGAACCATGATGGACGGAACCAAGATGAACGGAACCAAGATCAACGGAACCAGGATGAAGGGAACCAAGATGGAGAGAACCAAGATGGACGGAACCAAGATGTACGGAACCAGGATGAAGGGAACCAAGATGGAGGGAACCAAGATGGACAAAACCAAGATGGAGGGAACCATGATGGGCGGAACCAAGATGGACGGAACCACGATGGACAGAACCAAGATGGGGGGAACCACGATGGAGGGAACCAAGATGGATGGAACCATGATGAACAGAACCAAGATGGACGGAACCATGATGGACGGAACCAAGATGGACAGAACCATGATGGAGGAAATCAAACATAGCAGATTAGCACAAACACCTCAGAGCAACTGTAAAGCACAGTGGAGGAGGGATGATGATGTGGGTCATCATTGCAGTCACTGAGTGGACCATGATCTCCTCTGTAGGCCAGAGTCCTCTGGAGTCAATGTGAGTCAATCTGTCCAACAGCTGCAGGTTGGTCCGAACTGGGTCACCAACAGAACCATGATCCAGACTCAGCAGATCTACAACAGAGAGGCCTAGTCAAAGTCCAGACCTCAGTGCTGATTGACATGCTGTGTGGGACCTTCAGAGAGCGGAGCAGGAACCTCAGTGAACTGAAGCTACACTGGGAAGAAGATTTGGACCAGAACTCGTCCAGAACCATGAGATCAGCCACCCTGCTCTGATGGACCCACATTCATCTCCACCCCTGACCTGGAACAGCTGGAGCCGCACTGGGATGGCTCCAGTAGCTTAGCTTAGCTGATCCTCCAGGATGGAGGTCTGGTTGGTTCTGGATCCTTTCTGTCCAGCTCCAGACCAGAACCCTCGGACCACTCCGTGTCCGTTCTGGGGTTGTGGAGCCGTCATTGCAGACGTGTTTTCTGGACAGCAGCTCCAGACGTTCCCTGCAGCAGGTGGCTCTCCTGTTCTGCCTGAGGAACACCAGCCGCCCCCCCTTTATCCTGCCCAGCTCATCAAACAGTAACAAACATGGAGACTGAAAATCCCACAAGAACCGTTTATGTTACATTTTCTGTTTTTCACTGTTTCATTGCTTCGATGGACGGTCCTCTCTGTCCTGTCCTGTCTCTCCTGTCTGTCCTCTCTGTTCATTTGACTTTCGTGTGCTGATTGGTTCCTCCTGCTGTGTTTCAGGGGAGCCTTTTCAGTGGTGCGACGCTGTGTGAAGGTTCTGTCGGGTCAGGAGTACGCTGCCAAGATCATCAACACCAAGAAGCTGTCTGCTAGAGGTGAGAGGCTGAGAACTGCAGCTCGTGGCTGACATGTTGTCGCCTGACGGTTTAACACTCAGTCCTTCCACCTGCTGCTGAGACGCAACCTGCTGATCCATGAGGAGCCCAGACGTGATTGGCTGAAACCCAACGAGCTGAAACGCGATTGGCTGAAACCCAACGAGCTGAAACGCGATTGGCTGAAACCCAACGAGCTGAAACGCGATTGGCTGAAACCCAACGAGCTGAAATGCGATTGGCTGAAAGCTTACACGATAAAACACGACTGACTGAAATCCAACGAGCTGAAAAATTCATGTGGTAAAAAATCGACTACAAATCGTCATTCAGCGAAAGTTCCTTCAAGGAGAAGCAGGGATAAACACAGAAGCACTGATCCAGGTATACTTTCTATGTTGGAGAGAAAGAAGAGAGTTAATTGTGAGCTGCTCCTCCACCATAACTTTGATGTTCATTCATTTGAAAGCCATAAGAAACCAGCTTCAATGATCTGATTCTCTTTTAAATGCAAGAATGTGACGAGATTTCTCCCAGCGCCTGAAGGCAGTAGGTTTGGCAGGCCAGGGTTGAGTAGTGGGTTTGGGGTCAATGTGTTTCCAGATATAACTTTTCAAACAAACTTATTGAAGTAACGTAGACGGGGCAGACGGGGTGACCACCTCACGGACTAACGCAGACGGGGGGAACCAGTTGAACCAGTCAGCATCTTGCTTTTAAAGTAACAAACTCGAGAAATGTTGAATGAAGTGGAGCTGTTTACAGTCGGGCTTCGCAAGGATTTATGTTGCAGTTGGACGAATTCAGACTTCTGGCAGATATTTCTAGTTGAAGGACGGGATATTTAACGGATCAGAACCAAACAGAGGAGAGGACCCCATATACACACACACTGACACACACCAACACACACACACCCACACAGACACACACAAAAATATTCTCTGTCAACTTTACAGCCTGTTGCTAAGCAACCAAAGGAAATCTTAAACCCAGAACAGTGAAATGAAAAAATTCCCAGAGAGACGAATCCTTCAGCTTCACTGGTCCAGAGTTTCATCTGGTCTGGGTGTGTGTGAGTGTGTGTGTGTGTGTGTGTGTGGTTGGGTGTGTGTGTGTGTGTGTGTGTGTGTGTGTGGTTGTGTGTGTGTGTGTGTGAGAGTATGTGGTTGTGTGTGTGTGTGGTTGTGTGGGTGTGTGTGTGTGTGTGTGTGGTTGGGTGGTTGGTTGGGTGGGTGTGTGAGTGGTTGGGGTGTGTGTGTGGTTGGGTGGGTGTGTGTGTGTGTGTGTGTGTGTGTGTGCGCGTCTGTGGTTGTGTGTGTGTGTGGTTGTGGTGGGTGTGTGTGTGTGTGTGTGTGGTTGGGTGGGTGTGTGTGTGTGTGTGTGTGTGTGGTTGGGTGGTTGGTTGGGTGGGTGTGTGACGTGGTTGGGTGTGTGTGTTGGTTGGGTGGGTGTGTGTGTGTGTGTGTGTGTGTGTGTGTGTGTGTGGTTGGGTGTGTGTGTGTGTGTGTGTGTGTGTGTGGTTGGGTGGTTGGTTGGGTGGGTGTGTGCGTGGTTGGGTGTGTGTGTGGTTGGGTGGGTGTGTGTGTGTGTGTGTGTGTGTGTGTGTGTGTGTTGTGTGTGTGTGTGTGGTTGTGTGTGTGTGTGTGTGAGAGTATGTGGTTGTGTGTGTGTGTGGTTGTGTGGGTGTGTGTGTGTGTGTGTGTGGTTGGGTGGTTGGTTGGGTGGGTGTGTGAGTGGTTGGGTGTGTGTGTGGTTGGGTGGGTGTGTGTGTGTGTGTGTGTGTGTGTGTGAGAGTCTGTGGTTGTGTGTGTGTGTGGTTGTGTGGGTGTGTGTGTGTGTGTGTGTGGTTGGGTGGGTGTGTGAGTGGTTGGGTGTGTGTGTGGTTGGGTGGGTGTGTGTGAGTGGTTGGGTGTGTGTGTGTGCGTGTGTGTGTGTGTGTGTGTGTGTGTGTGGTTGTGTGGTTGGGTGTGTGTGTGTGTGTGTGTGTGTGGTTGGGCTGCAGCTGACTGGATCCATGACTCCTGATGGAGACCGAAACTGCACTGGACCGGAATGACTCTGGATCAGAACCTCTGGACTGAAACCGCTCTGGATCCGAACCGCTCTGGACCATCCTGTCTCCCTACAGCGGGTTTGGACCGGACACACATGCAGCCATTTTTATCTACTGGTTCTGTTTGAAACTCCACCTCTTTTGCGCTGTGCTGTGGATGACTGTCGCCGCTGGTTCTGGTTTCGGTCCAGGTCCGCTAGGTTCACTGCTGACCCTCATAGTGGAGTTGCAGCCGAGGTGGTTCCTCTGGAGCATTCTTCAGGGCTGACCCACGGCTCAGAGACTCCAGAACCAACCCAGAACTGGCCTTCAGTCTATTCTGCCCTGGGACTGGCCCCTCCAAGAGGACCGGTCTGAGTAGTACTGCTGTTATCAGTAGTAGTACTGCCAGTGAGCTCCATGGTGGTTCTGAACATGTGGTTGGCCTCTAACCCTAACCCTCACTGAGGAGGGATTATTGACCCTGTTGCTAGGGGTGGCTGACTCCGTCGCTAGGCGTGGTTGACTTTAACTTCCTGAGTCTTTCTGAAATATATCAACCGGTCTGGTCTGGGCTCTGATTGGTTGATACACAAAACTAAATGAAACCTATCAAACCCAAATGTGGCCAGAGTTCACAGCTGATAGAAATTAATCGATCATTGAATCTAGACTGGGTTAAGAAAAGTGAGCCAGGATGATGAAGCTGAAATTAAATTAATTTCCACCAAGCAGAGCCTGCTGCTGGCAGAGCTCCATCATCTCTCCTTCCTCCTTGCTTCAGACTCTCTGAGGATCACTGAAGCTCCTCCTCTCTCCTCCAAACATCTCGTCTCGTTAGCAGCTCTGAAGGCCTGAGATGCTCTGGGAACAACTTTTATCTACTGAGGGAAGATTCTGGGAGAAATCTCAGAACCAGACCAGAACCGGACCCAGAACCGGGCCCAGAAACAGACCAGACCCTGACCCAGACTAGAACTGGACCCAGACCAGAACCAGATGCAGACCAGAACTAGACCCAGGCCCAGACCCAGATGAGAACTGGACCCAGACCAGAACCGGGCCCTGAACCAGAACCAGACCAGAACCAGACCAGAACCAGACTAACTGTAGCTCCTTCATCATCTTCATCACCAGCCAGTGACCTCTCTCTCTGTCTCCAGATCACCAGAAGTTGGACCGAGAAGCTCGGATCTGTCGACTGCTGAAGCATCCCAACATCGGTGAGTGGCCCTGCAGCTGGACGTTACCGTGACGACCTGCAGCAGATGCTGATGCTGTGGTGGTGAAACTGATTTCTGGTCCCATCTTGAAGCAAAGTTCTCTCCTTCATGCTCCTGTAAATTCATCCGTGCTTCTGGAAATCATCATAACAGTGTATGGAGGAAATGTTTAACTGATGAGAGCATGAGGACCTCCAGACGTCAGGAGGAGAACCAGGACTTCCAGACATCAGAAGAAGGTCCTGGTTCTCCTCCTAACGTCTGGAAGTCCTGGTTCGTTCCTGGTTCTCCTCTTGATGTCTTGAGGTCCTCATGCTCTCCTCCTGATGCCTGGAGGTCCTGGTTCTCCTCCTCCAGGTGTCAGGAGGAGAACATGAGGACCTCCAGATATCAGGAGAACCAGGAACTCTGTGATGAAGATGTAAAGACATCTCCTGCTTGGTTCTAGCAGGACTGGAGGACCCGTAAAGGTCTGGAGAACCATCTGATCTGAGTTCCCACTGTGAGACGGTCCGGTCGAGATGTCTCCAAGCCTCTGGATGGTTCAACATCACTGACCTGGACAAAGATCTGAGCTCCATGAGGCTCCATCAGCTGCTGATGGATGGAGGATGTTGCTTCCTGATGTTCCTGAAGTTTCTGTTGGTTCCTCTCAGCTGGAATCAAACTGCAGATTTCAGGTCAACATCAGCAAAGTGTCGTTGTTCCGTGTCTGGAATGAGTTGCAGGTTGAATTCCAGGAAGCCAGGCAGCAGGTGCTGCTGCTTCCTACCTTTTCCTCCTCTGGGACCCCAGCTCCAGATGATGAAGATGCCAAGAATGCTGTGGTCCCTCTGCTGCTGGTGTTGCTAACGGTAACCAGAATCTGGCAGTTAACAGCTAATTATTGAGGAGATGTTGTCGCCATGGAGACGTCAGAGCAGAGAAGTTTTCCTCCTTGCTGTTCTCAGATCTGCTGCTGCCTCACGTCCCGGAGAGCAGGGAAGCCGTGGAGTACGGGCCCGGTTCTACAGAACCTCCTCTGGTTCTGCAGAACCTCCTCTGGGCCCGGCTCTGTGGAACCAGGAAATAAAACCCTTCAGTGATGCAGGGGTGTCCAAACTCTGGGGGCACACAAAATCAGTCCAGCGTCCGCAAATGGCCCCCGGCCGCGTTTTGGACATCCCTGCTTTGACACATCAGAGGAAGACCAGAAGGATGTCCGGTTCTGTCTTTAACCTGGCTGGGTCTGTCCAGATCCATCAGTGATGTCATCACATGCAGGAAGCATCAGATCCAATCAGCAGCTCTCATCAGCAGACAGGCTCCGTGATTGGTTGTTCAGGACGTTTAGAGCTCATTAAGGCTGCTGCTGATTGGTCGTCCTGTGGACGTCCTGTCCACCTTCAGGACATCCAGACTCAAAGACCCCGTGGTGGTCTGGACTCCTGGAGACATGAACATCTTCAGGCTCCATCTTTACAACTGAGGGACAACAGTTTGACCTCTTAGGGTCTCAGAACACAGAGGTACCATCAGAATCTGGACCAGAACATCTCTCCACCCGGTGGACAGATTAGTCGGGCGAGACTCCAGGACTCGACAGATAAACTTCTTGAAGCTGCAGAACATCAACAGTAGCCTGAGATCCTTCACAGAGGACTGCATTGGAATGTGGAGAACACATCTGGAGGCCCGTTGCCCAGGTTCCCACCAGGTGTGACGGTAACCTGGGCGACTCCCCTCTGCACGGGTCTGGACCCTTTCAGCCAGAGAAAATGGATGCCTACTTCAAAGTGGTGCCAGCATCAAGCTGGAGGCCAAGAATGAGCAACACTTGGTGAAATATTAAAAATAATTTAAAAAATTGGTCCTAGACCAGATCCGCCCCATAATCTCTTGTCCTAAAAACCAGGTTGCTAATCTCAAATTAGCTGCCTTACTGACTGTTCATGACAGATGTGTGCAGGGGGAGAAATCCCACATCAGAGCGCCTGCAAAATGCAGCATTTCTCATTTATTCAAAGGAATTACAGCACAAATATAGCAGCACAAATGTTCGACCCTCCCTTTCTCAACTGGGGGGTCATCTTATAATCTAGCAGCAAATCACAAACAGCTGTGTTTCATACAATTCAACACAGCGTCACATCAGAGAGCCACCTTCTACTGACTGTCCAACATCAGAGAGGTCAGTTTGACCACCTGTGTCTTTAAAGACAATCCGCGTCGGAGCCATACTGAAAACAGGTTGAGCTCTGTGAAAGAAAACAAGCTAGCATCAACATTAACGTCTTCTTTTTACCAGTGCTGATCAACTGTTAATCTCAGCAGTGGTCTTTCTCTCTCTAACATCACTGTGGAGGAACTTTGGTCCATTTCTCTCACGTTGCTTCAGTTTGTTGAGATTTGCTGAGACAGTTTTGTCCTCTACGTCCCATTTTGGACGAACCAGTTCCTGTTTTTGTTCAGGTTCTCCCCTGTTGATGATCATTGAATGAATGTGTTATCCAACAGCAGCTGGCTGCTACTGTTCCTGTAGGTTGTAGTTACATAATGACCCACTGTACTCTGTCATGTGTTGGTCTGAGGCTGGATTATCCACCTATAGAGAACATTTAAAGCCTCATTAGACACAGAGAAGTACATCACAGCGTCATCAGTGTAAAGGTGCAGTTTTTCCTTCCACTCATTTAAATCCAGGTGCATTAGAAACTAGACGGTCTTTGTTTCAGTACATCTTCACTCTCTGACTCAGAAGTCTCGTCAGGATTTCAGCATTTCATCTATGAGCAATGAGCCTTTCAAAATAAAAGCCCATCACAGCAGGTCTCTGTGAGATTTCACTTGAAATGTAAAAGTGAAGCAGGAAGCCTGATGAAATCTGGAGGGAAACTCCCAAAATGGAAAAGAAACAGTCAGGTGTTCAACGGCCTCACATGGACCCAACGGGCCAATCAGCAGACAGCGGCCACACTCAGCAGCCAATCAGGGAGCTATGTAGGAAGGTGATGCTCCGCAGATATGAGCAGTGTTACATAACTGTGTGTGTGTCTGTGTTGCTAGGAAACAGTGCCCATAGGTGAAGGCATTAAAACCATCCGTCCTCCTACTCACACCAACAGAAACGTACCTGTGTGGAGCTCTCAGAAAGAAATAATCAGCCTTTTCTCTTCAAACACTCCTACACAGTGCAGCAGTGGGATTTAATGTGTGTGTGTGTGTGTGTGTGAGAGAGAGAGTGTGTGTGTGTGTGTGTGAGAGTGTGTGTGTGTGGGCAGCAGCTTCTCTGCTCTGTGATAATATGTGATATTATACAATATAAGCAGAGCACAGAAACAGACGCCTGCAGAGAAACTCATCGATCATCTTAGAAGAAGTTCCTCCTGCAGCAGAAACACCAGAACCAGAACCGGGCCCAACATCAGCTGCTGTTCATTCATGGTCCGTCACCAGAACCAGAATCAGATTAAATCTGGAGACAGCTTTCTGCACCAGAATCTTTTATTTTGAAAGTTGTGACCGAGCTGAGCAGCTTCCTTCACCAGGACTGAAGCTGGACATTAGTCCTCAGATCGGCCATCAGAACCTGACCTGACTGTTGGTTCTGGTTCAGATCAGCAGGATCAAACAGGTGAAACTCAGTCTCGTTAGCTTCCAGACCTGGACGGCAGGTCCAAATGTGCTGTCAGAACCAGAGATCAGTTCCCAGCTGGATGCTTCAAACCACAAGAACATCAGGAACACTGTTGTCTCTAGAACAGCCTGAACTGCTGAATACGGAGCTGGAAATACTGGACAGAACGAAGCCTTGTTCAGTCCTTTGATGACATCATCACCAGCAGGTGTACCAGGTCTGCAGAAAAGATCATGAAAAAATATAAGAAGTAAAAATGCTTCAAGTGGTAATTAGTTTCTGTTTTGTTCTCATGATCTGAATCACATTAAATCCATGAATCTGTGTTCGGCTCGTTGGATGTTTCTGCAGTCAGACAGTAAAATACGATCCATGATAATCAGCTGAGTTTATGAATGATGATGCAATGATTCATGTTTGCTGTCTTTCAGTTCGGCTTCATGACAGCATCTCAGAGGAGGCTCATCATTACCTCATCTTTGACCTGTGAGTTCACGTCTGTCTGTCTGACTGTCTGTCTGTCTGGCTGACTGATTAAAGGGCCAGTGTGGAACATTTAGAGCCATCTAGTGTTCAGGCTAGGAACTGCAGCACTCAGAGACGATGGTATACAAAATCAATTGTTTCCATAGAAGTCAGTAAAATGTTCTGCTGAGGAGAACCAAGTGAAGACAATCATCAGCTTCGTTTCCGTCGACTAAAAAACTGATCACATTGAATCATGAAAATAAATTAATTTAATGGAAACTTAGAAAAAACACATTTTTTGATAAAAGGATTTTCTGCCAGGATGAGATTATTTTTCAGGCGTATCAAAATTTGTGTATTTTGCAAAACTGCTGTGGGAACCCTTTTTTCACATCACATGAGTCACGTCAGTTTGTATCCAACAGCTGATCTGTAGCCTCGGGCCTCCTTGGATGATGCTCAGCCGGCTCCACCAGAGCTCTCAGCATCTCAGCTCATCAGAAGCTGAGTTTATCATTCCATAGTGTTGAATTCGTAGCTCTTCTGTGAAATAATTGACTACAATTTCCCAAAACGCCGCATATATACATAGCAGCTCCCAAGTTTAAGGAGCTCATTGCTCCAACACCTGAATAAGACGCTAACCTCTCCTCTGATGGCTGATGATGAACGCTCGTGGCTGAAATATGACTATATCTCATGTTTACAGCCATCACAGCCATGAGTTTTAATAATTTATTGCATGAACAAACTTAATAGCAGGTGATTTTAGTTGCATTTCTTATATAATGGAAACATTAGCAGAATATCAAGAAAGTTTTGTGCGCATCTGTAACAGAGAGGCAGCGAGTGTGAAGCTTCTTTCCTGGGAAGAACAAGAATAATTCACATCCATCTATCACATCTGGAGCTGTCTGCTAACAAGCACTTCTCATCAGTTTACCATCATTCAGAGGAGATTTCATCTGAAACGACCAGTGAGGAACATCTCCCACACATCCCAGGGTTCATCAGTGAGGATCAGACTGTAGCTGCTTCTCCTGTCAGTCTGTGGTGGCAGAGCTAACGGCTGATAAAAGCACAGATCCAAGGAAAGAAGGGAAGTATGGAGGCTGCAGAGCATAATCAGAGTAAAACAGGCCACCATGTGGTTCCATCTGCAGCCTGCAGCCATGAGCATAAATCATTGATCAGGAACAGTTCTGAGTGTTGAACTCTCACCAAGCAGTCAGAAAACATTTAGATGGTTTAGTTAATCTGTCAAATCCCTGAAAACAGCAGCAGCTGCTGATTAAAACTCACAGTAGTTCACATTTCTCTGAGTTGATGACGGTTGGATCAGCCTGCGGTCTTTAAGGAGCCGTTGTTATCACCGGGTTTCTTGGTGTTGACTCAGTTCTGCTGTGAACCAAACACCTCCTTCTGTTACATCACATTCTGTTGTTCTGCTGCTTTACTTTACTGCAGCCAAATTGATGCTTATTTATAGAAACATGTTGCTTTTAACGCAGAGCACAAATGTTCTGTTGTTTATTTCACAGCAGCAGCTCCTCTCCTGGATCCTGGATTTACCTTCATCTGTGCATCAATTTTCTGTTTTAATCTATCTCTACAGCTAACTCACTTTATTCGTAAACTGATGCCATGAAAATTGTTCCTCACTGTCAGAATGAATCAGAACTTCATTGAACTACAAAATTTCTGAAGAAATTTAAAAGGGGCCTGCCAAAGTGTGCGTATTTCTGAGACCCAAATCAGGCATTCTGATGCTAAACATTAACAACAATGCTAAGGTTAGCTAAAAGGAAGTCCGTAGGATCGTAGGATATGGAATATTGCTGACATGTTGACTAACAGTGACTTACTCAACTCAGTATGCAAACAGCTATGTATGCTAAAATGCTATGGTTAGCTTAAATGCTGTCAGTAGCGTGTGGGGTATCACTAGCATGTGGACTTCCATTGACTTACTTCTATGCTAAACATAGATAATATATCAAAAATGAACTACAATGCTTATTTTAGCTCTAAGGCTAATGTTAGCATGATGGCTATCTTTAGTATGTAGAGATACTAGGATGTTGACACTACTAGTAAGCTAAAAAGAGCTAAACTGCTAATGCTAGCTAAAAAACTATCAGTAGCATGTGGGCTGTCACCACCGTGTTGATTAACATTCACTCACTCCATTTAGTATGCTAAACTTAACTATTATTTTAAAAAATGCTAAAATACTCACTTTAGCTATAAGGTTAACATTAGCATGAGGGCATGTAGAGTGACTAGCATGTTGACACTACCAGTAGAATCCAGGTTATCACTATAATACTGACTAACCTGGATTTATTTCATTTAATATGCAATCATTGGTGTTTAAGCTAAAATTAGCTAAAATGCTAATGCTAGCTAAAATTCTATTAGCAGTATGTGGGCTGTCACCACCATGTTGACTAACATTGACTCACTCCATTTACAATGAGACTGTCATTGTAAAACAGAGTCCATTCAGTCAGAGGCTTCTTCAGTTTGGTTGTCAAACAGACTGCTACAGGAGATCTTTCCTGCCTACAGCCATCACCATCTATAGTAACTCCTTGACTAAATGAGTTACATCAACATTTAATTTCCCTTTGGGATAAATAAAATATTTTTGAATTTGAATTAGAAGGCTAAACTTAAATGTTATTTTTAAAACATGCTAAAATGCTCATTTTAGCTAAAAGGCTAATGTTAGCATGAGGGCTATCACTAGCATGTTAAGTGACATGTTAGCTTAAATGCTACCATTGTTCTGTGAGTTATTACTAGCATATGTTACAATAATTGAGTTATACCAGTCAGATAAAGCACAAAGCTGCAGTTACCTGCTGTGTAAAACATGAAGGCTTTTATTTTGTAGGGTATATTGAGCTCTTATTTTGAAAGACCAGTGTGGTTGTCAGTTTAGGCTGGTCAGGTCTCATCACTGAAGTCAACCAAGTCCCTTAGCAGAGCGGCCATGTTGCTTCTAGGCCCCTTCTGCTCCCCAGCTGGAGCCCTCATAGATCAAAGCTGTGGCTGCCCCACTCAGTGTGTTGTTGCTATGGTAACTAATGTCCCTCTGCCAACTGACAGCGACACTCACTTTGGTGCAGAGAAAGTTCTAGATGTCTGAGGCAGGCAGCCTGACTGGAAAACCTTTCCGAACAGCTCCTTCCCGTTCGGGAACCGTAAGAGGTATCGGAACAATTCTCGAAGCGTGAGCGAGGGCCGTCTTTCGTCTTCGTTGGTCCCGCGACTCACATCTGTACCTCGTTCACAGTGAAAGCAGGGACGAGCGAAAGAATGTGTGGGAAAGGTGGTGAGATCATGAAAATGGCGGGAAAATGAATGGCTGAGCGTCCCCCTTATCCTCCGACGACACTTTGCTCTGAAGCACTTTGACAGAAAACTGCCAGCTCTTGAAGAAATGTAAAAAATTTTGTGAAAGCCAACGGACAGTGCGTAAATCACGTCATTTGAGTAATATTTGGAGGCGTGACGGTGAGTTGAAGAAGAATCTGGGCTCTGAAATCCCCTTGCTCCCACAGCTAACGGAGCGGCAGTTAATTGCAGTTACACTGTAAAATCATGATTTTTCCTAAAACTTTGGGTCGCTTAGAGCTTAGTGTTGTGGAAAAACCGTCAGAGGTATCAACATACCGTTTTCACGTCTGAACACAGCACAGACGTATCTACAAACTGAGTGTTGAATAGCGTTTGTAGGCGAAACCATGATGACACGGTAAATCCTCAAAAATAGTGTTTTTTTTAGGATGTCTTGAGGACCTCACTGTATTAACTTACATGGGGTTTTTTGGGGGGGTGGGGGTTGGCTAATTGCATCACCATGGTAACTTGAAACACCAACATGAGTAATGGCACACATCTCAAGCTGCACGTTTTGATATATATACTGTGGGGGTGCCCGCTGCGGTTCGGGCTGCGTTAGCAGTGAAAGCAGTTTGGAGCTGGAGAGCAACAGGGGCCTCCATGCAGTGCCAGTGGAATGCTCTGTTCTCCTATGCATTGCTATGGCAGGCCCCAATTATATCTTTGTTTAGTTTCATTCAGTTTTGTAAAACTAGTTCTGGCTCAATTCTGTCTTTCTTTTTATTGCTTTATTCTAATGAGATCATTTGTGCCTCACTGTTACCATGACATTGATATTTCAGATTACTGAGCAGATATTTGAGCAGATTATGGAGTTTCTCTGCTGTTGATGAGGTCTCTGTGTGTCTCAGGGTCACAGGTGGAGAGTTGTTTGAAGATATCGTAGCTAGAGAATATTACAGTGAAGCTGACGCCAGGTGAGACGCATACCTGCTCCTTCATCATGTAGACATGACATCCCTTTCAGTAACTTTTTGTGTCTGTTAAAACCTCCTGCATTATGTGACCTCTGACCTTTATCTGCAGCCACTGCATCCAGCAGATCTTGGAGGCGGTGCTTCACTGTCATCAGATGGGCGTGGTCCACCGAGACCTGAAGGTATCATCTGACAAAATTGTTCTGGAGAATCTTTCTGAAAGTTTGTGTGAAACTATATAAAGTAGGATATTGAGGCAGAGTCTAATGTTTGGTTTACAGCCTAAAATATGCTTTTGGATGGTTTAAAGATGGTTATTTGTTCCAAAAACAGCCAGGAGCTCCTGTTAGCATTGTTAGCACTCCTCATGTTAACCAATGGACAAAGTTAGCATTGTTAGCCTCAACCATGTAAACCAATAGGCAGAGTTAGCATTGTTAGCACTAACCCTGTAAGCCAGTGGGCAGAGTTCGCATTGTTAGCACTAATATTAACCAGTGGGCAGAGTTAGCTTTGTTAGCATGTGTTGTGTGTCTCCAGCCAGAGAACCTGCTGCTGGCCTCCAAGTCTAAAGGAGCAGCAGTAAAACTGGCAGACTTCGGCCTCGCCATTGAGGTGGAAGGAGACCAGCAGGCCTGGTTTGGTGAGGCAGTCCTGACTGTAGTACTCAGATTACTTTTACTGAAACATTATCATTCCTGTCTGCTTCATTTAGTCTAAGTACTCTACTTTTTCTACATTGTTAATAAAAAAATGTTTATTCAGCCTTATAATTGTGTAGTTTTAAACACTTTGATTTTAGTTTAGACTAAGTTAATTTACCTTTTTTATTTCAGAAATATTTTCTTCATATTACTTTTATTTCTGTAATTTTCTTGTATTTTTCTATATCGAACAAATAATAAAAATTAAAATTAAACATGTATTATATAAAATAGATGTATTATTTTAGGCCATCTCACTTTGCTGTATTTGCTGCATTACTGTCTTCTTCAACATGTTTTATGTTTTGCTCCTCTTATTTTCTAACTCTATAAACAACAGGGCAACTTCACAAACAGGCTGGTTAGAGCTTAGCAACCACTTCAGTAACCATGGTAACCATGTGGCAACAGATGTTGTCTCCAGTATATGTGTATAACTTCTTCTGTGTGTTTCCAGGCTTTGCAGGAACTCCAGGTTATCTGTCTCCAGAGGTCCTGAGGAAGGATCCGTACGGGAAGGCTGTGGACCTATGGGCCTGTGGTCAGACTCCACTTTGTACTGCTGATATCTCTTTATGCAGATGATATGCAGCTGTACTGCTGATATCTCTTTATGCAGATGATATGCAGCTCTGCTGTACCACTACTGTAATGATTCAGGATGAAAAACTCACAGCAGCCTTTGTTTCCTGGTTTGAACCTCAGGTGTGATTCTCTACATTCTGCTGGTCGGCTACCCTCCATTCTGGGATGAAGACCAGCATCGTCTCTACCAGCAGATCAAAGCTGGAGCCTATGATGTAGGTCACATGACTCAGTGTGATGTCACAGATATATAATGATGCAGCTCAGCTGTTGGTCAGTCCTCGTCTCCTTGCCTCCTAGTTTCCTTCCCCGGAGTGGGACACGGTGACGCCTGAAGCCAAAGATCTGATCAACAAGATGTTGACCATCAACCCGGCCAAACGGATCACAGCAGCCGAGGCGCTGAAGCATCCCTGGATCTCTGTGAGTCTTCATCCCTGCTGCAGTCTGAGGATGATGAGGATGATGATGATGATGATGATGATGTGCCCTCTTCCTCCCAGCATCGCTCCACCGTGGCATCCTGTATGCATCGACAAGAGACGGTCGAGTGTTTGAAGAAATTCAATGCCAGGAGGAAGCTGAAGGTGAGGACTTTCAAAACAAAGGTCCATCTGAGACTGACAGGAAGTGATGTCACTGCATCCGGTTGCTGGTACCACAGAACCTGAAGGTCCAGTTTCTGCTTCTATCCTGCAGGGGGCCATCCTGACCACCATGCTGGCCACCAGGAACTTCTCCGGTAAGATCTGCTTCCCTAACCCCCCCATCCCTGAGTTCAGAGGTCATGCTTCAGGCAGGAGTGTTTCTCATTGGCTATGAGGCTGGCGTATCATGACCTCTGACCTGTAGGTTTATGTTTCAGTAGCAGGAGATTTAACAAAGAATCCACCAATCAGCTGTCAGCTTTACAGACAGTTAGCAGTTTAGTGCTCTGTGTGTGTGTGTGTGTGTGTGTGTGTGTGTGTGTGTGTGTGTGTGTGTGTGTGTGTGCGCGCAGCTGCTGTGGATTCTCACAACCTCTGAGGTCTAAAGATAGCAGGAAGGGAAACCCCCACCAGGCTCCCAGTCCTTCCGGCTGGACCAATCGTGTTCAGCCGTCTGCACATGCTCAGTAAGGTCTTCCTCAGCCAGCCTGTGATGGTTGATTCTGAGGGAGAGCCTGCAGGACCGGCCCTCTGCTGGGGGCCCGCTTCCTCTGGATCCAGAAACCATGGAGAGGTAGATGATTAAGGAGGTCCTCCTGGGTCTGACAAGATGCTGCAGGAGGTTCTGCTGGATGAGAGCAGAACATCTCCAGCCTCTCCTGTAGCGCCCCCTGGTGTCGCCTTGTTCGCTGATGAAAACTGAAGCTTCATTGAACAAGGTTTATTTCTAGAGCTCCTGCAGGATAAAGTTTTCAACCCCTCAGCCAACAGGTAGGGAGGGGTTAGGGTCAAAGGTCGAGAGGTCCCCACAGAGCTGGGTTTTAATTGGACCACAAAGTCCAAAATTAGGACTAAAAATCGTCCCACGAAGACATTTTTCCATTAAAATCACTCAGATTGTCTCTAAGTTTCTTTGCTCTCAGCAAACCAGGATCCTGACAGAACCGGGCCTTCAGATCCAGCCGCTCAGTACATCACGATATCAGTAAATAGTTCTTGATCTGATTTAATGTTGTCATTTTCAGAGAAATGGAACCAGGCCAGAACCAGAACCAGACCGGTTCTAGTGAAACCATCAGAACTGGACCCATTATAGTGAAACCAGCAGAACCAGAACCAGACTGGTTCTAGTGAAACCATCAGAACCGGACCAGTTCTAGTGATACCAGCAGAACCAGCACCGGGCCAATCAGCACCACGAGCAGCTGCCTCCAGTCAGAGCAGCTCAGTGAAAGCAGCCTGGTGGAGGTCAAAGGTCAGGCAGTATCTGAGCAGACCTCAGTGTGTCTATCAGCAGCAGCGGGACAGAACCGGGCCCGGTGACGGCTCTGGACCCTCTGGAATGCTGCGGACTCTCTGCTCTGCAGCAGCTATCTTAAGTTGCTCCTAAATTTGGCCTCAGCCCCCAGAGAGCGACCCACATGTCAGCCCCGGGAACCGCCCCCCCCGCTCGGCTGCAGAACCCGGCCTTCCTGACCAGACCCGCCCCCCCGCTCGGCTCGGCTGCAGAACGATGCCGTCGCTCCTCTTCTCTGCTTTTGTTCCTTTCTTTCTCACCCTTCTGCTTCTGTTTCTCTTCCTTCTCATCCCTCGTTCAGGAGGAAAGAGCGGGAGCAACAAGAAGGCCGACGGAGTCAAGGTAACGTTATTAACCATGACTGCTGCTTTGTGCCAGAACCGCTTAGTGAACAGAACCAGAACCAGCTAGGTGGCGCCATCACACTAACTGGCCGCTGTTTGCTGCTGCAGGAGTCGTCTGAGAGCACCAACACCACCATAGAGGATGAAGACACCAGAGGTGAGGCTCAGCTCACCCACGGACCTGCAGCTGATGATTCACCAAGCATCCTGACTGTGTGTGTGTGTGTGTGTGTGTGTGTCTCAGTGAGGAAACAGGACATCATTAAAGTCACAGAGCAGCTCATCGAGGCCATCAGTAACGGAGACTTTGAGAGCTACACGTATGTAACACGCTTCACTGTCCTCATTGCTACAGGTTTTTATTCTGAAAATCCTTTTTTGCACCAGGAAGACGATAGGGGTCACGAACTTTTATGAATTTAGCTCTTTGCTTTGAACATCATAAAGATTACTGAGCGATGTTTCAGCTGCTCTCTCTGATTACAGGCTGAGCAGGTCACATGACATCATTGTAAAAGTGAAAAACTTTTTGATTCCTCAACATACCAACCTAAAACATGCCTTAGGAAGCTGCCACATGAAAACAGGCTGAGGTTTTTCAACATGGCCATACAGAACCCGATGGTTCAGCTCGTTGGAGGTCCAGTTCTGGACCTGCAGCTTGGATCTATCAGGTACTGATCTGGTACTGATCATCTAACAATGTTGGGATTATCTTAATTAGCTCCTCAGCATGGTCCCAGGTACTACAGGGGGCCCTCATGCAGTGTTGGGCACCGCTAACTAAAAAGCTAGCTGCACTAAACCTAAAACACTAATCATTAATATTAATTCCACTAATGCTAAAACACTATACCAACATGATATTTATTGGAATCTAACACTAAAGTGCTACGCTAAGATGGTAATTATTGGAAGCTAATGCTAAAGCACTACACTAACACTGTATTTAGTGGAAGCTAATGCTAAAGTGATGGGATTCAACCATTTTGATATCCCACCATGTGTCAAGAGGAGAACGTGAGAAGGCTCCCAAAAATATTCATATATTGAAATTTTTACATGTATTTGTTCAGTTAACACCCTGACAAGTGTTTTATTCTTCTGTAAACCTCATTCGTTCATTTCTAGTATACCTGCCATTTGCTCAATAAGGTTTCTTGAAAAACAGAGACAGAGCGTGAGGAGAGGAAACAGAACTGCTGTGTAAACAGTCCCCCCCCCACTTCAAAGTAAGTGCATGAATATAACCGTCTAACTACCTGAATAATTCTTAAGAGACGATAACCAAAACTTCAACACAGATGTTGAACTTTATTGAACTGAAAGTTTACAAAACAGCCAAGTAAATTATCACTTTAGAATTTATCTGTAAAAATTAATTTAGAGGAAGCCAAGTGTACTAAATGTTTTCAAATTTAGCAAAAGTGCTAAACAAAAAAATTAGCTTTGTTATTAGTGCCTTAGCAGATTAGCGAAAGTGTGCCCACCACAACCCTTTTGCGTGGTTTCCACAGAGCGGTACAGCCCAAACAACCAAACAGCTGACCCGTACCACACCACTCCTGGGGCCCCTTCAGTTGAAGGACGATGGCACACTCTCGTTAGGGTGGAGCTTCTGGCATCACACAACTCAGTCAATTGATTGGAGGGCAGAACAATGTCAGGAGACAGACGAGAGCGTCACGTTTGTTGCCGCACTAGCTTGACACCTCATTAGGCATCTGGGCTTAACCCGCCTGCCCAGTGAGAGTCCAACTGTAGGTGGAAACGCTCTCCATGAAATAGCAAACCGTACTGAGCCGTACTGCTCGATGGAAACGAGGCAACTGTGACCCATTCGTTTATCTCAGGTGTGCCGGGCAGGAGAACACCTCAAACCTTCTGGACCCTGGACACCATCTGGTAGGGAACTGCAGTGACCCAGACTGTTTGGAGATACTTCAGTGAAGTAAAAACTGAAACAGAGTCTTTCTGGACCTACCAGCCCAGACCGGCTTCATTCATCCTGTCCTGTTGGTGGTGCGTTCAAAGAGACACAAAGGGGGGATCATACTGTCCCTGCTAGTTCTAAAATTTTACCCTGAGCTCATGAAGTTCTAGCAGAACCTCTCTGTATCTGGCAGCAGAACTGTTTCAGATGAAACCTGGAGTTCTGACAATAAATCGGTCTTTCTTTGTCTGTCCAGTAAAATGTGCGACCCGGCAGTTACGGCGTTCGAGCCCGAGGCTTTGGGGAATCTGGTCGAAGGCTTAGACTTCCACCGCTTTTATTTTGAAAACTGTGAGTTTATATCAGAGACTTCTGGATGGGCCACACCCTGCTCACCTGTACAGATTACCGTTTTGTATCTGTGTTTGTCAGTGTGGTCTAAGAACAGCAAGCCGGTCCACACCACTATCCTGAATCCCCACATCCACCTGGTGGGTGACGAGGCTGCCTGCATCGCCTACATCAGGGTCACGCAGTACATCGACTCCAACGGCACACCTCGCACCGCCCAATCAGAGGAGACCAGGGTATGGCACCGCCGGGATGGGAAGTGGCAGATCGTCCACTTCCACCGCTCAGGATCACCTTCCACCCTCAGCAAGTAAGAACCTTCCTTGTCACCTGCTGCACTTTATTTTGATTGGTATGTTGTGTACCTTGGCCTATCATACAAATAATCATGGAGGACCGCCATACTCTGCTCCCAGTTCAGCCCAGACCAGAACCCTCAAGACAGAGGCAAAAAAGCTGTGACATGCCTCAAAGCTTTGGGTTGACTCAAAATGAAAACAGCCGACACATAGCCAAGGACACACTCTGGACTTGATTATCAGTAAGGGTGTCAATATGTCCAGGGTCTCTGTCATTGATGTCCCTATGTCTTATCATTTCTCTGTTATCTTTCAAAGTACAACCTCTGTTGATCCACTTAGCAAAACAGATGTTATTACAAAACGTTCTTTTACGGACAACAAAACTGAAGTTATTATCTTTGGACCCAAAGAGGAGCGATCTAGAGTCAGCGCGCAGCTTCAGTTATTACAGCTGGAAACTAGTGATCAGGCCTGAAATCTGGGTGTAGTGATGGACTCAGACCTGAACCTTCAGAGACACATAAAGACAGTTACGAAGTCAGCCTTCTATCACCTGGAGAACATTTCCAGGATTTAAGAACTAATGTCTCAACAAGAACTAGAGAAACTCATCCATGCGTTTATCTTCAGTCGCATTGATTACTGCAACAGTGTCTTCACAGGTCTGCCTAAAGAGTCGACCAGACAGCTGCAGCTGATCCAGAACGCTGCTGCTGGCTTTCCCACTAAGACCAGGAAGATAGAGCACATCACCCCAGTTCTACAGTCCTTCCACTGGCTCCCTGGAGCTCAGAGAACAGACTTTAAAATACTTCTGCTAGTTTATAAATCACTGAACGGCTTAAAGACCTGTTGTCGTCGTATCAACCTTCCAGACCACTCAGGTCTTCTGGTTCTGGTCTGCTCTGCATCCCCAGAACCAGAACCAAACATGGAGAAGCAGCTTTCAGCTTCTATGCTCCTCTAATGTGGAACAAATCAAGGCTGGAAACCCACCTGTTTAGAGCTGCTTTTGACTCATAATAACTGAAACATTGATTAATTTAGTTTCTTCCAATATTTTATGATGATGCTATCATGATGCTTTCTCCACCGAGCTTAAGTACAGTCTAAGGGAATCTCTCTTTCTCTTTGTTTGTTCCTCTAGCTAACGTCCTCCTCCAGAGTGGGCGGGGCTCTGATGGGGCTGCTGTCGCCTTGACAACAGGATGATTGACAGCAGGCCAGCTGTTGTCTGACACCAACCATTCAGGATTTTCTTTGAGAAGTTGGAGGAGGAGACTGCGGGGTCAGAAAGCTTCAGTCCAACTCATCCAGCAGTGAATCCCGTCATCAATTAACCAATCAGTCATCCAACCAATTGCATGGCTTTATAACTGACCAATCAGCTCACTTGGTGCAGTAACGGTAGGAAACCTTGTATCTCCAGCTCTACTCACACAGCGCCCCCGGTGGTCAGAACCTCTCACTGATTAATGTCTGTGGTTAGCTGTGACCTCCTGGGTGATGCTACTGAGCATGTGCAGGAGGCTCGGTATTTACGTCATCATGTTGGGACGTCACATCAGACATTTATGATCAGTTAATCAGTATCCGAGCTGAAAATGATCAGAACCAATAATATTGATCCCAATGAGCCTGAATTAGTCTGAGAGATACAAGGTTTCCCCCTGCTGGTCACTTTATGTATCTGCAGTAATAAATGATGATCAAATAGAGTTTATTATCCTCAGAGTTAAAATATAAACCGATCAGACGTAATACTGATTATCTGCTGATCATATTAGAGTTTATTATGAAACCTTGTTTACACACACAGATCCACACCTGACATGCACACTACGCCCTCTGGTGTTCAGAGAGCTCCAGAAACTTCCTCCACCTTCGATCTTCCACTAATATCCACCCACCCCACCTAGGAGGGCCTAACGAGCTATCTTAACGAGCTATCTTAACGAGCTGCCTGCTGCCTGCGCTCTTCCTCCATGGCTCCATTAGCTGAAGGAAGTTTTTCGTTCCGGCTGAGATGGTTTCCATCTAGAAGAAGAAGGAAGGAAACAGGAAGAGGAAGTGAACTCCCTCAGATTATGGGGTTAACCCAGATTATAATTCTGTTGAAAAACAAAAGTTCGTGTAAAACCTGCAGGTTTGTGGACTTGATGTCTGTGAAGCTCGTTGTTCTGCTTGGAGATACCAGGCGGTGTTTTAGGTAGAACCAGCAGGTCGTTTCAGAACAAACCCAAACCCAACGGCCAATCAGAACCACCGACACCACCCTCCATCAACAGGACCAATGTTCAGGAGTCTGTGATCTTATTTCATGATTTAAACTGAAACCTTCAGTAAAGTTTACACCCCTGTCACCATGATAAGTATTCACACCCCTGTAACTCTGTGTCCCGGTCCAGCCACACCCTTTAATGTGTCCTACTGGGATTTTAGGGGATGAAGGACACAAAGTGCAGAACTGTGAAGTGAAAGGAGAATCAGTGATGGCTGGGATGTTTTTATTTACTTTGATACCTCAAAATTAAATCCAGTCCAAAGAAATCACCCTCAGAAGTCACCTGATCAGCAACTGCTTAATTCATATGTAAACTAACCCTCAACACCCCATCATTACAGCAAAACATGGTGGTGGCAGCGTCATGCTGTGGGAAGCAGGTCAGATTTGATGGGAAGATGGACGGAGCTAAATCCTGTTAGAGGTGCAGAAGAGCTGAGACTGGGGTGGAGGTTCATCTTCCAGCAGGACAACCAGCCAGAGATATTATGGGATGGTTTAGATCAGATTTGTGGGTGAGAACGGCCTAGTCAAAGTCCAGACCTGAATCCACCTGGTTGAAAACTGATGTTCTCAGATGTTCTCCATCTAACCTCACTGAGCTGTGATGTTTAAGTCTGGAGACATTCAAACCCGGAAGACCTGCAGCCAGATGAGGTTCTATAGGGTTCTGACCGAGGGATAAAAGCACGCCACACTTTTCAGATTTTATTTTTACTGGTAAAAAATGTTGAAGATCATGAATCAGTTTCCTTCCTCTGTCCAGTTCTGTCCTACTTCCTGTTGTTGGGTCACAGGAACCACTGAGTTAAAGTTTGAGCTTGGACCGGAACCAGTACCGGCATCAGTACCGGGTGTAGTGATGATTAAATGGATCAGAACTTGAACTGGACTCTAGGTTCTGAGCCGGTTTGTTTCAAACTGAAATATAAATAAAACATCTGTTAAACGCTATGGATCAGTGATGTTAGGCTGAAACGGATCAGAACCAGCTTTTCTGTCCTGACGGGCTAAACTTTCACTGAATTCATGACCATTAAACACTACTAGGTTCTGGTCTGCAGGTCCAGTAGGGATCCAGAATGTTCTGATGTTCTGGACAGTACGCTCCTGCTGGACTCTTCTGGACCTCTGTGAGCGGAACCATTGGGTTCTCTGGGTCAGGTTGGAGGGTTTGTTCTGAGGCGTCTCTGTTGGGTTTTTAGGGACTTTAGATTCGATCAATCTGGACTGAAGCAGAACTTTGTGTCCCAGCAGTTCTCTCTCTGGAGCTGTGATGCTCGGCCGTGGTTCTGATGGACCTTCTGCATGGACAGCTCGTGTTTCTTCCTCCTTGGTGCCGGTTCTGTACAGACTGTGTGACTTTCTGCATGCTGGACTTTGTGTTTAGTGTTTGGGCTTCAGGCGCCGCTGCGTTCTGGCCGTTCTTGGCTCTCGGACCTCTTTCCGTCTCTAAGGGTTAGCTCAGATAGCATTCCTCATTGGGATCAATGGTGTCCATTAGCCTTGAGCTAACAAAACGCAGGTGGTGCCGACTTTGATATTCTGCCTCTTCGGACCCGTTGTGTTTGTCTCTAAAGCTTTAAGGAGCTTTTTACCGTCGGGAGAATGTAGAACTTTGTACAATCAGATTCTTACCATGACGACGACGACGATGATGATATTAATACCTTGATGTGTGACGTTTGTATATTTCAAGCTTTTTAATGTTGGGATCAGACTTCCAGTGCTGTGAGCTGCTTCCAGCTTCCTGATTTGGGTTTTTAACGTGTTTTAGCAGCTGCTGAATGTGTTCCCTGCTGCTGCCCTTTGGTTCGCTCCACATCGATCTCTGGAACATCTGGAGTCCAGGCTGAGGAACCCAGGGGGCAGGGCTTCAGTGGACGGAGCCTTCTAAAGGAGGTTTAGGCCACACCCAGTGCTCCAACAGGAAGTTCAGCAAGAAACCTGCTGCACCTTAAAGTGGGTCCATCAGACCCTGTTCTGGTGACCCGTTCTGTTCCTCCAGCTCTGAATCCATGCTTTTATATCAGCGATCCAGGGCTGGGCACACTAACGCGCTAATAGAGGAGCTAATTTAGCATTCTGCTAACTTTAAAAACATTTAGCGCACTTAGCTTCCCCTGAATTAATTTTTCCAGATAAATTCTAACGCTGCAATTTGAAAACTTTCAGCTGAATAAAGTTCAACATCAAACCACATATGAACAAAATACGACATCAAAGGGAGTTATGGAACATGTAAATCATAATGTCAACATTAAATTGGTGCTCGAGTTTTGTACTTCTGATAAATATCGTGTTAGCGTTAGCGCAGCTAACGTTCTAGCTAGCGGTGCCCACCACTTCAGATTATCTCTGTGTTGGCCAGCCTGTTTACGCTCCTGTCTCTTTGAGATCCCCCTCTCTCTGTTGACTGGCCAGCCTGTGGATGACCCCTGACCTTTAGAGCCAGTGTTTGCTGTCTGCAGCTGATCAATAATAATAAAACTTCACCAGAACATGAGCGTCTCAGCCAGTCTGCTGTGTAATCCCCTGCCTGGACTCCGGGTGGCGCTGCAGAGTGAAAGGCTGTTTTCTACAGTATTCAGAGGTTTCTACAGCTGCGCCTTCACTCTGAACTCTTACGACACTTGAAAGTATTTATTAGTGGTGAACGATGCAAAAATATCTGAGATGTCATTTTTTAGAAACATTTGCTGTTTGACGCTTGAAGCTGAGTAGATTTCTCTCTCTTGTTCTCCTGTAAAGAAACGTTCTGCTGACTCAGCAGATGCTTGCACCGGCGGGAGGTTCATGGTGTGGGACCCCCTTGCCCCCCTGCAACTCTGCAGACAGGAAGCAGGAGGATGGTCTCCATCTCAGTGGAAATATTTGTTGATTTTTTTCCTCCAGTGAACCGTTAATAATTGAATGAATAAACGACCCTGCTGAATGTATCCTTGCTGGTTGAAGGTCCAGACACCCAGAGAGACCCGGTCCTCCTGCTTTCTGTCACCTCATGCGCTGCAGAACCAATCAAACAATCAATAATCCCCCACATCCTCAGCTTTTTCTACTATGATGGATATTGTACTGTACTGTATTAACTGGACTAATGCTGCATGCTCAGTGTGTACCTGTGGGAGTCTGTGTGTGTCTGAGGGCGAGAGTGTGTTTTTAAATTGTTTCTTTTGTAGTTTTTAGAGTATTTTCTTCTTCTTCTGCATCGTGTTCAATATGATTCTGTAAATAAACAGAGATGGTCAAACTCTCTGCTCTGATTTGTCCTTTTTTCCCTCCCATTCTTCATGCAAACAAGCCTTCAGCTGTCAGACCACACAGAGGTCCCTTCTGAGGGCTGCAGCTGTTTAACCTGTCAGAGTGAAGAACTGCTCCATGATGATGTCAGAATGATGGAAGCATGAAGGGAGCCATCAAAATGCTGGATGTTATTTGTCTTACAGCTCATCAAAACAGGAAAAATAAATGGGCTAAATAGAGAATACTTTAAAATATAGTACAGAATAATGCATGGACATGAATAACTAATTAATCGATTAATTACAAATGTAAACTGAAAGAAAAAAATGTAATTATTACAAAAGATACATGTAAACATTTAAATGAAAGAAAAACAAAAACATAATGAAAAAATCATTACAAGTGAATCAATATAAAAAAATTAAACTAATAAAAATATATAGTATTTGCATGAAGTAAAACAAGATAAATTAAAAATAAAGCTACCCAATTCTTTACAGAAAAAAAACACCAAACTGATGAGCAATAAATACAATAAAACAGATAAAAGGAGCCAAAACACAAAACTATGTGTAAAATTTAAATAAAGCTACAAAATTTGATTTATTCGAGCAGATTAAAGTCAAAATTGACAGATTAAATACCACTAACCCGATCGGCCATTGATAAACGTCGAGAGAAGAAGTGTCCAGCAGGGGGCAACAGCAGCAGATGGAGCGTCTCCTTATTTGTACTTCCGGTGGCGGAGCTTCCTTCCTTTCTGTTTGTGCTCAGTAAAGAGACGCTGTAAGGTGAGTCCTGCTGAGGAGTAAATCCGCCTTAATCTTTCTTCTAGTTGACCATCCGACCAATTCAGGTGTGTTTTCCGACAGAGTGGTGCTTTAAGGTTCTGGCGGGGTCTGAATTATGTTTCTGTGACATATTAAAGCTAAGTTTTTGTCCAGTTTTTTCTCTGTTTTTCTGCTCCGACGTGTCGCCATGTTAGCTTATTGCGTTGCGTCCAGGAGCGGAAAAACGAAGCTGATTTATTGTTAAAGTTAATGTATTAGATATTTATTGGTGTTCGGGAAGGTGAGGTGGATTGTTTATAGGGTTAAAGTTCACCACCAGGTGAGAAATGTTGAGGTTATTCCAGCGGTGTCTGGAAGAAGCTAGCAGGCTAACATTAGCATGGCTGCGGGGGTCTGGGTCTAAATGTTTGAATAATAATTCAAGAAAACATCTGAGTTCTAGTAGAATATTTTGGTTAGCTTCAGTTTAGAGGACAGCGCCAGCAGCTTTAACCGGGTCTGGTTCTGGTCCGCTTCTGCTGGTTCTTGTTAGCCCCAGTTAGCAGCTGAAGCATCAAGCTGCAGATCAGGCTCCATGTGAGCTGTCTGCCCGGTGCTTCCGTTATCGGACAGCTCCCGGTGAACCCTGGCACCTGAAGAGGTTCTGTGCAGATCCATTAATCCTCTGTTTTGGGTTCAGCGGAACCTCCCAGAGATAAACTAGCTCACCTGGTGGTGGTCCAGATGTGAACAAGCAGTCCTGGACCCTGAGCCTCTTTGGACTGGGAAGCTTGTAGAACCTGTTAACACCCTGGACGTGAACACAGTGTTACCTGTAGCTGTTAAAGTGACGGCGCTGTGGGTTCTGACCCGGTTCTGCTGCTGCTCTCCTGCAGACATGGCTCCTCGTAAAGGGAAGGAGAAGAAGGAGGAGCAGGTGATCAGCCTGGGTCCTCAGGTGGCCGAGGGGGAGAACGTGTTTGGCGTCTGCCACATCTTCGCCTCCTTCAACGACACCTTCGTCCACGTCACTGACCTCTCCGGGAAGTAAGTGCACCCCGAGCCCCCACTCTGACCCGACGGGCCCCGGTTCTGACAGCTGCTTGTTTCTAGGGAGACGATCTGCCGCGTGACCGGCGGGATGAAGGTGAAGGCCGACAGAGACGAGTCGTCTCCGTACGCCGCCATGTTGGCGGCTCAGGACGTGGCGCAGCGCTGCAAGGAGCTGGGCATCACGGCACTGCACATCAAGCTGAGGGCGACCGGAGGAAACAGGTAGGCCCAGCTGCAGGTCAGAGGTCAGCACGTGGCCGTGTCCATGCTGAGCCGTGTGTCTGTTTCAGGACAAAGACTCCTGGACCAGGAGCTCAGTCTGCGCTCAGAGCTCTGGCTCGCTCCGGCATGAAGATCGGACGCATCGGTACGGCTCACGCACACACACACCTGTCACACACTTAGTTTGTTGACCTCATCGTGATAGAGTTCTTGTAAGAGTTCAGATTGCTTGTTGTCTCGATAAACTGCAGTGACGATGTGTTCTTAGGGTTGTTAGTTTTGCTGTTGGTCCAAGCAGAGCACCATCAGGCTGAAATTCAGTTATCTAATATTAAGGCCTGAAATTTATGAAAAAAACGTCATAAACACGGGCTCCCGGGTCTGAAATGTCGTTGGAGTCGCCCGCAGACCTCTTGGTCGCGGTGAGGCTAACTAGCTGCTAATAAACCTTGCTAGCTAGCTTTTTTGCCCCCATCAGCGGTGAGTACAGGTCTTCCGCCGGCAGGACGGCGGTGGTCTTCGCCGCTGGATCTCCTCTGCTGGCGGCCCGTACGCTGCAATAAAGCGCAGCACTGCCGTGTAAAATATGCGGCTTTCTGTCGTGGTTCCGGTCTGGCGTTGGGTTCATAATGGTGAAGCCCGCAGAAACCCTGACCCCTAAATAAATATCAACACACGTCAGCGGCTCAGTGATGCTGAGGGCTCCACGTGGGAACGCTCCTCATCCTCGCTGTTACTGATGGTTCTGATCGTGGTCACAGTAATCCCTGGTGTCCGGACAGGAAGCTGCTTTCCATCCACAGCCCACTTCTGTTGCCATGGCGATCTGCTCAGTGGTTCTGGTGAAGCTCCAGTCTGGTTTTTAGTGTACCGTCCCTTTAAACTGACCTGCATGTCTCCGTTTCTTCTTCTGTTCTTCAGAGGACGTCACTCCGATCCCGTCAGACTCCACCAGGAGGAAGGGCGGTCGCCGTGGTCGCCGTCTGTAAACAGCTGCTGGAATTTCACAATAAAAGCTTCACGTTAACTCTGACTCTGGTCGTTATTCTGGTTCTGAGCGGTCTGGGGAACCGGGTCGGCAGAACCGGCCAGGTTAGCTTCACTTCCCCCTCCCTCCTCAGAGCTGATGATGGTTCTGGTCCAGAACGTCTGTCGATCCCGAGCTGCTCCATCCTGGTTCCAGCATGAACCCGTCCAGTATTAATATACAACAATATTGATGGTTGATATCTTCATATTTCTTAGTATCAGTCCGCGTGGGGGTGTTCAGGCTTGAGCCTTTTCTGACTTCAGAAGTGTTTAAACGAAGGACTGGTCTTGTTTTTGACCAGCTGTAATATTAGCAGGATGTGAGGTTTCACACGTCAACTCAATATTTTCTTTAGGGTCAAGCAAGCGGACTCCCGAACCATTGAAATGTAAAGCGTGATTCACACCCCGCGTGGCCGGCGGGATGAAGGCGCCTCCAGCAGCTTGGTTGCATCGCTGGTTGACATATTTCCAGCTGAATTGGGCCAGTTTGGAACTCCTCAGATTGTTTCTCTGCCGTGGGCGCCTGTGGATCCAGCTTCAACTGAATGTCCAAAGCCAGCCATTTTGTTTTAATTTCCTGTTATCTTGAACCCGGTGTGGATATAGTCTCCACCTCTTTCCATCTGTAACCGGGGTCACACCAGCAACACCAGTAACCAAGCTGAGCTGCACAGTAAAGCAACGTTAAATCAGGAAGAGCCAAGCCGCCTTCTGGCAGCTGTAAGGTTGAATCTACCTGTTACCGTCCCAAACTTCATATCTTGTCCCACGCTGGAATTCAGTCCCTTTTTTAAATAATAAAAAGCTTTTCTTGGCTAAAACGCAGCAGCGTCATTCCTGTAGTGATGGACTGATCATCTGCAGCAATAAACCCCTGCAGGCTGAGACGCGCCGCTCTTCCTGCTGGACTGAGCATCAAGCAGGGCTGATCTGCTGGTTGTTATGGGCCAGCTGGTTCATAACTGGCAGAAACGGGGATTACCAGCAGATTCATTTCCAGAAGGCGAAGCTGAAGCTGCCTCCGCAGGGTTCTGGTGGAGCGGATTTCCAGGCTGAGGAGGTTTTTATCAAATTCAAAAATACTTTATCCCAATTACATGAATGTTTAACTCAGAATGTTTCTTGATCAGTTTCGGCCTCATTTCTGCTCTGACTGTTCTTCTGGAGTCTCTGGCCTCCAGTTAGCAATGAATCGATTAGTAAAGTAGCTGATTGTTTCAGTCGATTCATCGTTCCAGTCCTATGTCCAGCAAGATGTTCGCCTATACAGGTGTCACTTTTAAAGAGAGAAATGACATAATATCCAGAAGTATGTAATTGTAAACCTTTTATTGCCACCATCTTCGTATTTATGCCACAAGCCCAAAGACGGGGTTGTTCTCGACTCAGAATCCGAGCTCGTGGCTGGAGGCCGAAGGAAAAAACTACAATGTTTTAAAGGATCAGACCTGGCAACCCTGCTGAATACAGCTGCAGGTCAGGCTGTGGCCAGCAGGGGGCAGCAGCAGCACTGAGAGGGTGAGGCGTATGTAAACATCTGGCCTGCAGCTGCTCCTGGGTTCATGATGAACCTTTATTGAGATGAACCATTTAAACAGAACAAAATCGGAACTGAAATGTTGCAGAAGGTTTCAGGATGAAGGTTGGCGTCACTCCTCGGGTCCGACTCGGCTCTGCTGCTGCTCCTGCTGCTCCTCCTGCTGCTGCTCCTCCTGCTGCTGCTCCTGCTGCTCCTCCTGCTGCTGCTCCTGCTGCTCCTCCTGCTGCTGCTCCTGCTGCTGCTCCTGGTCCTCCACCTGCTGCTCCTCCTGCTGCTGCTCCTGGCCAATGGCTCCTCTGTCCCCTCCAGCGGGCGTGTTGTCTCCGTCGTAGATGATGTCCTCTGGGTTCGGAGCAGGAGGACAGAACTCCTCCTCTGGGAGGATCTTCTGGAAGATGGACTCAGCCTGAAACCACAGAAGAAGAGACGATCCTGGAGAACAGCAGGAGATTCATTGAGGCAGAAAACACTGAATATTCCAACTTTTCCAGATTGACCCTGAAGTAACCAGCTCAGACCAGCTGGTGGCGCTCTGTAAACAGCTGAGCCAATCAGCAGCCAGCAGGTGTCTCACCTGTTTGACGGCGTCTTCGTGTCCCAGAGCTCCATCTGGACCGCAGCAGACGTGGACGTTAGCGGGCAGCCGGTGACCTCCGACCTGCGGCGTCGAGCCGTCCAACATGTTGAAGTACAGACACCAGAGCACAGAGGGACGCTGGTCTGGGGACACATGGACAACATGAGGGGGCGGAGCCACGGGAGGAGGCAGGCATGAGGACGGCGTCTGGCTCCGCCCCCTGCTGCCTCCTCCTGCCATCTTCACAGCAAGTACACCACAGAAGAAGATGAAGAACCCGGTACCGAGTCAGGTTCTGGTTCTGGTCAGCAGGAACCGGTCCTGGCACCGAGCCGTGGCCTCAGGCTACACATCCAATCATCGGCTGATGTTGAAACCAGAACCAGAACCGGGTCCAGATCAGCGCCTCAGCCTCTAATCTAGAGTCCAGCTGGAGTCAGAACCGGGTCGGTTCCACTGCTGCCGTCTCACCTTCATCGTGAGGCTCTGTGGTTCTGAACATCCTGGTTACCACCGGCGACAGGTCCTGGTGGGCGGAGCCAACTGCCTGACAGGTGAGATGGACCAGATCTGCTCGGAAACAGGAAACATGTTACAGCTGATAATGGGAGACGTCTCTATGGCAACAGGCCTGTCTCTATGTGACACAGACAGAGGTCACATGACCAGAAGCCCCGCCCCTCCAGGTGGACTCACATGTTCCAGGGATGCAGGTCATGGAGGACGAGCAGAGCTCCACCATCTTCACTGCAGGACATCCTGCTGCGACTGGAGGAACCGTTACCATGGAGATCTGCAGAGACACACAGATGAAGCTGCTTCCTGGGCAGCATACAGCCGACTAAGCCCCGCCCACTTCCACTCGGCTGTGTGTATTTGTAAAGATCTGGTTCTGATGGAACCTGAGCGGGTCGGTCTCCAGGTTCCTCCACAGCCGGACCCGTCAGTGAGATCAGAACCAAGCAGGAGTTCGGAGCTGAACTCAACTAAGCAGCTCCTAACGGCGAAGTTTTACTTCCAGCAGCAGAGGTCAGCTGACAGGAAGTACCTCACCAGGCTGCACGGCGCCTTCAGGGTATCAGTGTTTATTTTCTCTCTGACCGCATCACTTCCTGTCAGATCGTCTTGTTGACCGCATCACTTCCTGTCACGTCCCGCTAACCACATCACTTCCTGTCACAACGTGTTGCTGACCGCATCACTTCCTGTCACGTCCCGCTAACCGCATCACTTCCTGTCACAACGTCCCACTAACTGCATCACTTCCTGTCACGTCCCGCTAACCGCATCACTTCCTGTCACAACGTCTCGCTGACCGCATCACTTCCTGTCACGTCTCGCTAACCGCATCACTTCCTGTCACAACATCTCGCTGACCGCATCACTTCCTGTCACAACGTCCCGCTAACCGCATCACTTCCTGTCACAACGTCCCGCTGACTGCATCACTTCCTGTCACGTCTCGCTGACCGCATCACTTCCTGTCACGTCTCGCTAACCGCATCACTTCCTGTCACAACGTCTCGCTGACCGCATCACTTCCTGTCACGTCTCGCTAACCGCATCGCTTCCTGTCACAACGTCCCGCTAACTGCATCACTTCCTGTCACGTCCCGCTAACCGCATCACTTCCTGTCACAACGTCTCGCTGACCGCATCACTTCCTGTCACGTCTCGCTAACCGCATCACTTCCTGTCACAACGTCTTGCTGACTGCATCACTTCCTGTCACGTCTCGCTAACCGCATCACTTCCTGTCACAACGTCCCACTGACTGCATCACTTCCTGTCAGATCGTCTTGCTAACCGCATCACTTCCTGTCACGTCCCGCTAACCGCATCACTTCCTGTCACGTCTCGCTAACCGCATCACTTCCTGTCACAACGTCTCGCTGACCGCATCACTTCCTGTCACGTCTCGCTAACCGCATCACTTCCTGTCACAATGTCCCGCTGACTGCATCACTTCCTGTCACGTCTCGCTAACCGCATCACTTCCTGTCACAACGTCTCGCTGACCGCATCACTTCCTGTCACGTCTCGCTAACCGCATCGCTTCCTGTCACAACGTCCCACTAACTGCATCACTTCCTGTCAGATCGTCTTGCTGACCGCATCACTTCCTGTCACGTCTCGCTGACCGCATCACTTCCTGTCACGTCTCGCTAACCGCATCACTTCCTGTCACAACGTCTCGCTGACCGCATCACTTCCTGTCACAACGTCTCGCTGACCGCATCACTTCCTGTCACGTCTCGCTAACCGCATCGCTTCCTGTCACAACGTCCCACTGACTGCATCACTTCCTGTCAGATCGTCCCGCTGACTCAGCTGAGGGTCAGGTGACCCAGGGGGCGGAGTTACCTGCTGATCGGAGTCCGAGGGCAGGACGGAGGAGTCTGTGATGAGGACGGCTCGGCTCAGGTACCTGAACACAGGCATCATCATCATCATCTTCAGCCTCAGGTAACTCACCAGCAGCACCTCCTGGTCTCACTGAACTCCTCACCTGGGGGGCGTGGCCACCTTCCTCCTGTCTGCGTCCAGGGCACTGGTCTCCACGACAACATGGTTGCAGTTGATTCGCTGTCCTCGGCTGTCGATCACAGCCTTACACCTGAAACACAGGAAGTGATGTCACAGATGGAGAGCATCAGCTGATCCAGAGAACCACGGTCCAGTTTCATCTCAGTGTCTCCATGTCACAGAGTTTTTATGGGGCTGTGCCCTTTGACCTTTTAGTATGACCCCTGAAACACCTGTGCAGCCTCATGGGTTAGGATTAGAACTGGGCTTTACTCTGACCTTTGACCTGCCGCTGACCCAAACCTCTCTGAGCTCAGAGCAACCAGGAAGCCAGATGATGCGTTCAACACCCAGAGGCAGGCTGGGACGTTTCAGTATGTAGTCGGCCTGCTGATCTCTGGGGGCGACAGTGGACAGGAAAACTCCCCTTTAACAGGAAGAAACCTGCAGCAGAACCCGAGCGGCCGCCTGCCACGACCCACTGCACTGGTCCAGGAGTAGTTGCTATGGTAACCGTGATGCAGTAGATGGTGGGGTCCGATCAGAAATCAGTGAGGGTGGGGCTGGTTCTGGCTCAGGTTCTGTAGGGAGCTGAGGAAGATGTCAGGCTGTGATGAAGATGATTCTGCTATTATCCATTACCTGTCTCACCCCCCCCCTCCCACCTGGGTCAGAGAGGTACCAGTACTCCTGGGTCGGTTCTGATGTTTCTGCCCCAGCTGGTCACAGCTGCTGGTTCTGGTTCTGCTGGGTTTCCCTAGACAGAACCAGTTTAACCAGTTCTAGTAACAGGACCTGGCTGATAACTGGGCTCTGACTGGACTGGTCCATCAATCAGTGGAGGAGGAAGGACGAGGAGGTGATGAAGAGCAGCTCAGACTGAATCATGATCCTCATTTCCTCTCCATAAATTGAATATTTTACCCATCATAAATTATCGTCCAATCACGGCTGAGAAGGTCACATAGAGTGGCGGTTACCATGGCGGCGCCAGCAGCCAATCAGAGGGCAGTGACTGTGATTATTTATTTAACCTTTAAAGGTGAAGAAGAGGAAGAAGAATGATGACGATGGAGCGTCTGAACGGGTTCATGACCTGAAGGAGACCAAGACCACACGCTGCTGAACTGTATCTGAGGTCCGACCCGGTCCTGGCCCAAATGGATCGTTCCGCTCCTCCTGAAGTGCTGGTCATCCTGAGTTCTCCTCCAGAGTCCTCTGACCTCTGAGGCAGGGATGAACCACCGGTCTGAACCGATTCCTGACTGACCAACTTCATGGTTCTGGTTCTGATCGGGTTCTGAGACAACCCAGTCTGACTGACCTGAAGAGGGTGGTTACCATGGTTACCTGTTGGCGTCCTTGTCCACGATGAGACAGCGGACGGAGTGTCTCAGGCAGTAGATCCCCCCGAACACGGCGCTCATCCTGGAACAACAAGGGGTCAGAGGGAAGGGTTAGATCGGACCGGAACCAGAACCAGAACCCTACTGAGTTCTACTGACAGGCCACTGTCATCCAATCAGAACCAAGCATCAGCCTGTCTGGCCCCTCCCCCTCTGGACTATAATAACACACTGATGCTTCAGCACTAATGTCCCAGTATTAAATACACACCTGCCGCTGTGTGTGTGTGTGTGTGTGTGTGTGTGTGTGTGTGTGTGTTGACCTTTCCTCCCAGTAACTCAATCAGCAGGTGATCATTATTGAGTTGATTAAAGAAAACAAAGCATTAACTACACACACACACATACTTCATCAGCCTGTCACATGACCTTTTCTCAGTTTCAGAGTGAGCAGAAAGCTGGGCCGGCCCCCTGCTGGTGGTACTGGTGTACTACAGCATATCTGACTGGGATGTTCGCTGAGGCTGGAGGAAGGTCTCAGAGCTTCCTGGACCCATGACCCACTGTTGGTGAACATCAGCTGATCCATACATCCATCAGCAGGTTCTCACGCCACCGCCTCACACCTACACACCCGGACGTCCTCCATGTTTTACCTTCCAGGGTTTTATTTCCAGATCTTCTAATTATATGAACATTTTTCCAGATGTTTTCCACTGGGCGTGTGGAGCAGAGATCAGCTCAGAGGTGCAAACTAACGTCCACCATGTGAAGACCCTCGGTTCCTCAGCTCTCGCCGACCCCCCACCCGCTGCCTGCAGTGGCGACTCCACGGCTTGTGGAGCCAAACGTCCAGCGATCAACGAGCCGCTGCAGCACCGAGGCCATATTTCATGCGCAGACCAATGTCCAAACACTTGAGGGCTGCGTTTTACGGCAAGAAATCAACACAGACCCATCTTCCTGCTGTTCCTTCTGCTTCTCCTGCTCTGGTGAAAACCATCGGCCCACCCCAGTGGATGCTGGTCCTCCACCAGTCACTATACGTATAGAAAATGGCCCCATAGTTCTTCCTGTCTGACTCACCAAGACAAATAAAAAAACAATTAAACAGTTGCTAACCTACCAATAAACCTTATGAATAACCCCAAAATAAAAAGTGAACCAAGGAGTAATTACAGTTCAAAGTGACAAAGATCAAGAGTAGAAGCTGCAACGCTGACCTCAGTGGCGCTCAGGGACCAGAAGCAGCGCTGACGTCAGAACCTCTCCATCTGCGGAGCGGTAATATCCGCCGAGCTTCATCTAACATGTAGATGAGCTCAGCCCTGGGCGACGCCCCCCCATTAATATTCAGGCCCGGCTGTAATGAAGCAGAACCTGTCAGAACCTGAGCTGCTGGGGATCCACGCTGACAGCGGCCAGGAAGAGATACTTCGCTCATCTGGGAGGAAAACTTTGGATTTAAAGACACAGGCGCGCATTTATTCAACACCTCCATCCATCTGGGGGGGTCGCATCCAGTTTGGAGACCCACACCTCCCTCTGCAGCAGGTTCTGGGTCTGGCCGGGTTCTCCCTTGATACCAGAACCAGCTGCGGTATCGCCATGGCAACAGTTGGTTCTCACCTGCAGAAGCACTGGGGGATCTCTCCGAGGCCATACACAGGAAACAGGAAGGGAGTGTTGCCGTAGCGACCCAGGCTGCGCAGGAAGTGGCGTGTGGAGGCAAGGCCTTCTTCGGTGGGCGTGTCTTCTGTTACCATGGCGATAGAATGAAGCAGGAAGTGTTGCAGGCTGTCCCCCAGCTGCTGGTCACGCAGGAACTCCAAATATGGGCGACCGTTGTAGGCTGAAAGTACAAGACTGCATTACCCATGATGCCTCAGAGTGATCTGTTTGTAGTACGAACCAAATCCTGAGACATCCTGGTGATGTCAGCAGGAGGACAGGTAAGGAGTCTCACCTGCCTGCTCCTCCGTCTCCTCCAAACAGGAAGTCAGGAAGCGCATCAACTTCCTCTTCTCCACCACCGACAGCTGGCGGCTTGCGAACACATCAGCTCTGCTGCAAGGCACCTGGCAGGCAGACAGGCGAGAGGCAGACGGGTGAGAGGGGCAGACAGGCGACAGACAGACAGGAGAGAGAGGCAGACAGGTGAGAAGCAGAGCAAACACCAACCTGCTGTATGTTGCCATGGCGATAGGTGAGTATCCTGGTGACGTTCTTGAACTCGGCGTAGCGACTCACGTTTGACTTGATGAGCAGATCAACCAATGAGCCGCGAGAGAACAAGAGCTGAGGAAGAGAAGGAGGTGTTTAATGTGATGACATCATCATCCTGCATCATCATGTGCTTCTGTGACATCATCAGCTCATCTGAAACCCGTCAACTGACTCCTAATATCCTGTCCCGATGATGACATCACAGTTACCTTGGAGACCAGGTCAACGTTGAACCTGCGGCCTTCCTTCACCAGCTGGGCATAGGTGATCTTCTTCCTGACTGGCTCTGATTGGTTGGCAGGAGGGGAGGGGCGTGGCTGGTCAGCCTCTGGCTCCTCCTCTTCCGTCTGAGTGGGCTGTGATTGGTGGATAAGAGTTAGTCACATGATCAGGCCTGACAAAAGTATCTGCATCAGTGCACTCTTCCTTACCTCCTCCTCTTCCTCCCCAGCTCCCTCCTCTTCCTCCTTTGAATCTGCAACGTTTGAATCTTCCTCATTAATACAGGTGAAGATCATCACATTATAATAAATGATGAATATTAATGAGGTCAAACCTGCAGATTCTGTCTCTGAAGACTCCTTAACTGCATCTTCATCAGCTGCTTTCTCTTCTTCTGAGGTGTTTGGAGAATCAGCACTCTGAGCTTCCTCCTCTTCCTCACTGAGGAGAATTATCGACAATGTCAACAACTCAAAACAATAATTAAAATCAAAAAATCAACACAGCCTCAGGATAAATCAGGAGGGCGGGGCTTACCTGGTGTAACTGTACACCTGCAGGTTGGTGATGGAGGCGGAGTCTGAATGTGAGAGGTGTATTAGCTCCTCCCCTTCCTCCGTTAGACTCGACCAATCCCTGACCTCCTCTGGCTTTGACTCCTCCTACCAACACACACAGTCCCTCAGGTCAATAATCTGATGATTAATAATCAATCTGATGATTAATACCCAATAATCTGATTATTAATCCCCAATAATGTGACTATTAATAACCAATAATCTGATTAATAATAATCAATATGATTATTAGTACCCAATAAGATGAGGATCAATAATCTGATGATTAATAACCAATAATCTCACGTTCTGCTCCTGGATCCAGGTGAGCAGGCCGTTAAAGGTGAAGCTGGCCCAGTTAGCTGCATAATAGCTCCTCCTGAGGACACAAACAGGAAGCCTTTCACAATAAAAGCCCTCCCAGATCTTACTGTAACAGTGATATTATTGGTGATGGTCAATAATCTGATTAATATCTGCATTCATTAGCTAAACAATGACCTGAGGAAGCTGGGTGGAGCTCACCTGTCCAGGTGGAGAACTCTTTGTCCAACCCTCGAGCAGGCAGCTGCTACCACCGACTCAGCCAGACCTGATCAATCAATAAGCGATTCAGATTCATCATCTATTATTCATAATCTATGACAGGAGAGGATGAAGAGGGAAGAGGAGGAGGGAAGGAGACCCGTCTCAGTTCGTCTCCTTCATGACCCAGAAAGACCAGAACCACAGATCTGAGATTCCCACAAACTTCCCTGGTGTCCTAGTCAAAGTACCGGTCTCTCTCAGGTGCTACCATAGACAGAGAGACAGTCCCTCCAGATCTGCTGTTCATTCAGAAAATTAACTGTACTTTATATTAATATACCGACATATGCAACATTTTACAGTGAAACTGATATCTGGGGTTTCAACTTTTAATGATCAGTTTTCATCGACAAGTTTTCTGCTGTTACTAACTTTATTAAACCAAACAAGAAGCTAATAAATTAGATTTAACTCATCTGATCACTGAGGTTATTGATTTAAAGTCAGGCATGTTGCATGACGCCTCAGAGCGGCTACTGACGGCAAATAGTCTTTGCTGGTCCAACACTAGCTCCTGTGATGAAGATCCAGCTGTGAAGAAGAGGAGGAGAACGCCTGGTCCAGTCCCTGGTTGGTCTGGAACCGAACCGCTGAGGCAGTGACCAGTGCTTTGGTCTTAATAAAACCATATGATGATAGAAGTGATTTTTAATTTTCTCCACATGATGCTGATCATAAACATTGTTTACTACCGACTATCTGACACACCCACCAGCCTGACTAGCAGCTAGCCTCGGCTAACTCCTGCTAGCCTCTGTTCTCTATTAATCCCAATTAGCCCATCTTTCTTGTCTTTTTCTCCACCTGCTTCTCTTCACCTTCAACCTCTGACTCGGTTTTTCTCATTACATCATTAGTGTTTATCTTGCTTCTTCCATTCAGCAGCTAACTGTTAGCTGCTAGCCGCTGTCATTGGAAATACATTGACTGTTAGCCTCTAGCTAACGGCAAGGCTATCCTCAACCTGGTCTGGTTCAGACTGGTTTAAACCGGTGTTTAGGGGTGTTTTGGATCGAGTCAGAACCAGAACACATTCCGACACAAGATCCAAACCAGGTTCTGTGATAAAATCCAGGTGAGCCCCTACCTGTGCCCAGAATGACGATGTCAAAATCAGATGGCAGGTCCTCGGCAGCCATGTTGCAAGCAGAAACACAGTCACGTGACCCGGAGGACGAGGATGAAATCTGTTAATTTTTTATTTTTAGTTTATTATTTTTACGTGTCCTGTCATTGGCATTTCAGGCACAGAACAGAGAGAAGATGGCTGCTTACATGTGTCAGGGCAGAGCTGTTCTACAAAAAGCATATCTGAAGATGGTAGCGTGACTGCTTGATTGACTTCATTAAATCCAGGCTGCATCCAGCACAAGGTGTAGGCAAGCATGGGGATAGATGGATCTGTGCTAATTTATAATACTGTAATAGCTGTTTCTATTCCTTGAATATGATGTTTTCTGACACACTGCAGCTGCCAATAGTTCAGTAAATATAGAGATAAAATGGTAAAATAATATAGCGAACAGTGGGGGGTGGAAAACCCAGTCTGGTTCTTCTTTAAAGACTGAAGCTCTGAGAAATCAGGTGGTTTGTTTTCATACAAGCGTTGGTGAGCTGGATATTAATCTGATCCATGACAGCGAAATCTGTCCACATCCAAATGTATGTAGAGTAGCAATAGATCATTTCTATTCTATTCTTCAGTTTGTTTTCAACGTGCCCAGTGGGAGGTGACCTGCTGACCAAGACTAGAGTTCAGATGAAAACGAAAGCATTCATCACCAGGTCAGCTTTAAGGAGCCCGACTTTAAAGATCAGCATGGAGGAATCATCAAACATGGCACTCCAAAGAGCCTTTACTAGTAAGTATACTCTTTCTAGAAAGCATGAAGGTGATCTGATTTTATATATATATATATATATATATATATATATATATATATATATATATATATATATATATATATATATATATATAATATCAGATGTTTCTGGCATAGTGTACAGAAACATCTGTGCAGGATATGGACTGGAAGCCCCGAGATCAAAGTGGGGCACACCCCCAAAGGTGGTGGAGAATGACCGAGCTAAGATCCTGTTGGACTTCCAGATCCAGACAGACAAAATGGTAATGGCGAACCAACCGGACATCGTGGTGGTGGATAAACAACAGAGGAAAGCCGTTGTGGTGGATGTAGCAATACCAAGCGATTGCAACATCAGGAAAAAGGAACACGAGAAACTGGAGAAATACCAGGGCCTCAGAGAGGAACTGGAGAAGGCCTGGAAGGTGAAGACCACAGTGGTGCCTGTGGTCATCGGGGCCCTCGGGGCAGTCACCCCCAAACTGGAGCAGTGGCTAAAACAGATCCCAGGAACAACGTCAGACATCTCAGTCCAGAAATGCGCAGTTCTCGGCACAGCCAAGATATTAAGCAGAACCCTCAAGCTCCCAGGCCTCTGGTAGAGGACCCGAGCTCAGAGGTTGAGAAAGACCACCCGTGGAGGGTGAGAAGGGAATTATTTTATTTTTTTTATTTTATATATATAGTATCCGTAGAATCTGTTTTTATGTTCATTAATGTGGTTCTGAGCGTGTCACTGTGGCAGTGGACTGCTTCCCCTCTCAGTTCATAACAACGGCAGTGTGTTTGTTCTGCTTCTGGCTGACTGTAATGGACCCATCTATGGTAAAAGGTTTTTGTTTGCCTCTGGCCAACCATCCACCACCACAGGTCGGCTAACGGAGCACACCGCTGGAGCTTGGCCAACATCTACTGGTAGTCCCCCGCACCCACCTTACCCTCAATCTCTGTCGTCTGGTGCTTTGTATCCCTGGACCTGCTTTCCAGAGGAAAGCCCCCTCTGGACCTGCTTGGGCTTCAGAAACAGACTGAGGAGGAGAGGGACCCATCATGCTCTGGAACAAGATGGAGGAACTTTCCACTCTTCTAAAGTTTGATCAGGACTACCGACATGCCAGCCTATTTTCCCCAACCAAGACCTGGCTCACCGAGCATACAGACCTGCAGCTGGGTGGCTTTGGCACCATTCGCTTTGACAGAGATGCAGCAAGAACCAAGAAACCAGTCGGAAGCAGGCTCTGCATGGCTGCCAACAGGAAGTGGGCTGCAAACTTCACAGCGAGAGAAACCAAGAGATGTAACCATTGCAAGCTGTTGACAGTGTCCTTCAGACCACATTATTTACCCTGGTAGCTCTACCAGCTATCTGGATTTCAACACAGCAGCAGAGCGAATAGCTGCCAGTTATCACAGAGGCTGTTGATCAAACAGGAGCGCAGCCTGTGTTTCTCCTGGGCCACGTTTCAGAAAGCTGGGTCAACAAACTCTGAGTAGACTGAGTAGACTAGACCTACCCACTCGTGTCGTCATACTTTAGACCTTGTGCTGACATATGGCATTGAGTGTGAAGAAATAACAGTACTTCCCCGTAACCCTGTGCTGTCTGACCATTTTTTAATAACCTTTGAGTTTATTCTAACTGAGTATTACAAACCTGAGAGAAAATTTCATTATAGAAAATCTTTATCAGACACTGATCTGATCCAGTTGAGCTCTCTGAGTTATCAAAAATAACCCCAAAAGTTGTTTACATAGCACATCTTTATGTAGATTTAAAGCTACGCATCATCTGGTGTTCTGTTTAGCTGTGACACCTTCCTGGGGGGATGGGGGCACCGGCTGAGCTGCTGCTGCCAACAACTAAATGTTCTTCTGTCTCTCAGTGTTTAACCCCGTCTCTCTCTTAGACGAAGCTACTGGCTGAACTTTCACTGCGACTAACTATGTTCTCTCTTTCAGCCTTTAACAGCAGCTTAGAGCTTAGAGTTTAGCTGCTTCTCTCCTCGATGAAGCCACTAAAAGAGCTTCTACTGCCACTACCTTATTTTTCTCAAGCATAGAAAGTAGTCCTGGATCAGTGCTTCTGGGTGTTTTTGTGTCTCTGCTCTGTCTTCTCAAACCTCGAAGAAAGTTCACTGAAAAATGTTTTGGTTCTTTATTTATTTAAGCCACTTCTTTTAATGGGTGAAGTTGGCTTCTGGCTTGAACTGTAGGGAGAACATTTGTCGACTCAAAACAAGATAGAACTTTTTCCTAAAATTCATCAGGAGCATAAGTGCTCCCAATAAATGTCTCAATAGTTTCTCTGTTTTTTATGAGAACAATAAAATTGTTATAATTTATGTTTTTAACAGGAGCAGAGGAGCAATGCCTCAGGATGATGTTGGTTGGGAAAACTGGATCTGGGAAGAGTGCATTAGGAAACACCATCTTGGGAGAGAAACGTTTCAAATCTTGCATGAATTCCTCCTCAGGGACATCGGTGTGTCAGAAGGAAACAGCCGAGTCTGAGGGTCAGATTCTGGCTGTAGCTGATACTCCAGGTCTGTTTGACACATTGAAGACTGGGGAGGAGGTGAAGACAGAGGTTGCAAAATGTATGTTGCTCTCTTCTTCGGGTCCTCATGTCTTCCTGGTTGTGATCTGACCAGACAGATTCACAAAAGAAGAACAAGAAACAGTGAAAATCATCCAGAAGATGTTTGGAGAGAAGCCCTCACGCCACACCACGGTGTTGTTCACGCATGGAGATCTGGATCCATGGAGATCTGGATCCGATCTGGAAGCAGATGATGTCTTCATAGATACCTTTATTTCTAGAAGTCCAGCTCTCCGTAACTTCATCAGCCAGTGTGGAGGAGGACATCACGTCTTCAACAACAGAAACAAGGGTCCATCTCAGGTCAGAGAGCTGCTGATGAAGATCAACCAGGTGGTTCAGATTAATGGAGGAAGATACTTCACCAACAAGATGTTTCAGGAAGCTGAGAGAGCCAAAAGAGAATCTGTGCTGGTAAAGCTGGTCTGCTTGGAGCTGCAGTAGGAAATACTTGCGCTCAAGGGGAGAAACAATCTGTAAAATGCAGGAGAGGATAAGAAGGTTGGCTGTGATCATTGATCTGCAGCTCATTACCATAACAACAAGAAAATAGTCTTTCTGATGTGATCTGTTCTCCAGTCATTTATTGTGTCGATAGTTTATATTTCTATCACTTTGGGAGTCTGGAAAGCTCAGTAATCAGTATTTGTTATTGACATGATTAGACAAATGCATCACTGTTCAAGCTTTCTGTCCTTTCAGTAACAAGAATCAACAAGCTGTTGATGAATCTGTAGCCATTATTTCTCAGTGTTGTCATTTTTTATTTCCTGTTCGTATACAGTCAGACGGCGTTCTGTCAAGGGATTGAGCTGAAATGGGGGGGGGGGTCATATCGTGAACCTAAAAGCTGAGAAATTACATGAATTACTTTGGACGGGGGCCCAGATGGACGGGGGCCAGCTGGATGGACGGAAGGACAAGGAGGGTGGACGGGGGGGCCCAGATGGACGGGAGGCTGGACGGGGGCCCAGATGGACGGCTGGATGGACGGCTGGACGGGGGGCTGGACGGGGGCCTAGATGGACGGGGGGCCAGATGGACGGGGGCCCAGATGGATGGGGGGCTGGATGGACGGGGGGTCCAGCTGGACGGGGGGCTGGATGGAGGGATGGACGGATGGACGGATGGACGGGGGGCCAGATGGACGGGGGGCCAGATGGACCGGGGCCCAGCTGGACGGGGGGCCAGCTGGACGGGGGCCCAGATGGACCGGGGCCCAGATGGACAGGGGGCTGGATGGAGGGATGGACGGATGGACGGGGGGCCAGATGGACGGGGGGCCAGATGGACCGGGGCCCAGATGGATGGGGGGCTGGATGGAGGGATGGACGGATGGACGGGGGGCCAGATGGACGGGGGGCCAGATGGACCGGGGCCCAGCTGGACGGGGGGCCAGCTGGACGGGGGCCCAGATGGACCGGGGCCCAGATGGACGGGGGGCTGGATGGAGGGATGGACGGATGGACGGGGGGCCAGATGGACGGGGGCCCAGCTGGACGGGGGCCCAGATGGACCGGGGCCCAGATGGACCGGGGCCCAGATGGACGGGGGGCTGGATGGAGGGATGGACGGATGGACGGGGGCCCAGATGGACGGGGGCCCAGATGGACCGGGGCCCAGATGGACCGGGGCCCAGATGGACGGGGGGCTGGATGGAGGGATGGACGGATGGACGGGGGCCCAGATGGACGGGGGCCCAGCTGGACGGGGGCCCAGATGGACCGGGGCCCAGATGGACCAGGGCCCAGATGGACGGGGGGCTGGATGGAGGGATGGACGGATGGACGGGGGGCCAGATGGACGGGGGCCCAGCTGGACGGGGGCCCAGCTGGACGGGGGGCCAGATGGACCGGGGCCCAGATGGATGGGGGCCCAGATGGACGGGGGGCTGGATGGAGGGATGGACGGATGGACGGGGGGCCAGATGGACGGGGGCCCAGCTGGACGGGGGCCCAGATGGACGGGGGCCCAGATGGACGGGGGGCTGGACGGGGGCCCAGCTGGACTGGGGCCCAGATGGACCGGGGCCCAGATGGACCGGGGCCCAGATGGACAGGGGGCTGGACGGGGGCCCAGCTGGACTGGGGCCCAGATGGACCGGGGCCCAGATGGACGGGGGGCTGGACCGGGGCCCATATGGACCGGGGCCCAGATGGACCGGGGCCCAGATGGACAGGGGGCTGGACGGGGGCCCAGCTGGACTGGGGCCCAGATGGACCGGGGCCCAGATGGACCGGGGCCCAGATGGACCGGGGCCCATATGGACCGGGGCCCAGATGGACCGGGGCCCAGATGGACGGGGGGCTGGACCGGGGCCCATATGGACCGGGGCCCAGATGGACCGGGGCCCAGATGGACCGGGGCCCAGATGGACGGGGGGCTGGACCGGGGCCCATATGGACCGGGGCCCAGATGGACCGGGGCCCATATGGACCGGGGCCCAGATGGACCGGGGCCCAGATGGACCGGGGCCCATATGGACCGGGGCCCAGATGGACCGGGGCCCAGATGGACGGGGGGCTGGACCGGGGCCCATATGGACCGGGGCCCAGATGGACCGGGGCCCATATGGACCGGGGCCCATATGGACCGGGGCCCAGATGGACCGGGGCCCAGATGGACGGGGGGCTGTGTCTCGGTCGTTCTCTGCCATCAGGTGCGCTCCCCTCCGGCATCCTGTCCCTGAGAAGCTCTCCGTCTCGCTCTGAGGTACCAGCCTCCCCAGCTGACGGGTCCGCACCTGCCAGCCGGTTCCTTCTGCAGGGCCCGGTCCGTGCGGCGGCAGAGTTTTACCCAGGATTCAGCAGAGACTCTGTTTAGCCGGCTTTCTGGAGAAGACTCGCCCGGATTCTACCAGCCAGCATCTGAATGTCCCACCCTCTCCCTCCTGAGGGGTCTCCGAACTGGCGGCCTGAGTCAGCTAATTCCCACAGAACACGTTCATTACATGGCTGCTCTTCTCATACTACTGCTAGTAATACTACTACTACTAGTAGTAGTAGTTACTAGCAGTAGACTACTACTACTACTACTACTACTACTACTAGTAGTAGTAGTAGTAGTAGTAGTAGTCTACTGCTAGTAATAATAATAATGATAGTGATAATACATTTCATTTGAGGCACATTTCAAAAACCCAAGGGCGCCTTACAAAAACAAACAGAGAAAAAACAACAAATAATAAACCGAGTCAGCAACAATGATATAAAGCAAGTCGGTCAACAGGATGTGGCAGCAGTTAAGCTGGATCTGCCCGTCTGAGCAGCAGCGTTTCCAGCTGGGAGTTAAAACTGGGAGCAGAGCCTGTTCCCAGCGGCAGGAGGAGGCCGTGACTGGTGGCTCTGCTCCCCGGGGGGGCAAGACGGCAGAGGGAGCCATGAGATGTTTGCTGCATCATCTGCGACTGGTCGGTTTTCTAACGCATAACTTTGGATTGGAGAGATCTTAGTGCATTTCCATCCTTCCAGTCCATCCCAGTTTGTCCAGTGTCGTGCCTCGGATGCAAAAGCTTTCCTCCCTCTGGCCTGTTACCGTCTGCCTCTCCTCAAGCTGATATGAGCCTGCCTCGCTGGCGGTTCCTGTCTGAGTGTACCCAAAACAAGCTGCACTGCTCGTTGCTCATGCGTTTTAAATATAGATTCATGTTTTAATTATGAATATAAAAATAATTTCCACTTAATATTTATTCATTACCAAGTTTGAGCCAACAAATAAGAAATCCCAGTTTGATTGCATTGTCATATCGCAGCTGTGCCTGTAAAAGGGAGCAACCCTCGCTGCTCTGTTCACTGGGAGAGAAAAGCAGACCCATTTCTGGCCTTCAGGCCTCACATTACACATACCTTAGAGTAATAATCACAGTCTGTTTAACTAAGACTCATTTCATTTAACATTTAATCCCTTAACATAGCTGATCCAACGAGTAATACTTTCAGGTTGATTAAATAGTTATATATCTCTAATAGAGAAACCAGGAAACAATCATCTTATCAGTCTTTGGCCTCATGGCTCATAGGGGGCCGATCCGTGACCACGCGGGGACATGGCAACAAGATTGGCGAGTAGATTTTGGTCATTTTAATGAAAAAATGAAGAACAGAAACTTACAAAAAGCCCACAGGGAATGCAGGTCACCAGAGCAGAACAAAAACACAGCAATCCAGGTGCACAGTCAGGTTGAGTAGAGGTTGTGGGAGGAACGAGCGAGAGCAGGACCGGAGTTTAAATACTGGGAGAGTGAATGCTGGCTGACTGGCTAACGGGTTGCAGGTGTGAGGGCAGAGAGCAGAAAAGAGACTGAGGAGAAGGAGAGAGAATGGCAGCAGGGGGCGAGGGAGAGCAACATGGGAACCAGGAAAAGAATCTCACAGAAACGAAGGATAACTAAGGAATAAACAAACATAATCAGCCAGAATCACTGGGAGGACTGACCGGAAGCAAAACGGGGACCAGGCTGACGGGAGAGGCTGAGGAACACAGGGCAGGAAACCCCAAATCAACCCAGAACCTGACATCTTGGTGCTCAGAATAGAGGATGCAGAACCAGTATCTGAATCAGAACCAGACCCAGAACTGGGTCATTTTTGGATCTTTTCTGTGTTTCCTGCTGAGTATTTTGGTTCATTTGATGCTTTTAATGTGAAGACCTCACCTGATCAATGTGTGGTTCTGGTAATGACCAGGTGAGAGCAGAACCCAATCAGAACCAGCAGACGGTCCAGATGATCAGCAGCTCCAACCTGCAGTGGTAAATCGATAATAAACCAAGTTCTGCCTGTTTAAACCCACTTTCATTTCAGCAGGTAATAATGGATCACCTGTCAGGTCACAAGCCCCGCCCCCAGCCTCCTAACAGCCATTCACAGGCCTGTCCGTCTGCGATCCTTCCATCCCATTGGCTACTGCAAAAGAGAGAGAGAGGAGGTAGAGCGAGCTGGCGTCAGAGCAGAGGAAGAGGAGCAGAAAAGAAGCTGTTCTGCTCCTCTTCCTCTCACTCTTCTTCCTCTCTGCTCCGGCATGGCTGACCCCCCCACCCGGACCTCCACACCTCTCTCTGACCCGGTTTACCGCGCCCCGGACCCGAGCTGCCCCCCGCGGCTGCTGAGCGGCAGACTCCCGTTCGGAGTGAACGGGGCGGGCGGCAGCGGCGCGGCGCCGCCCGCGGTGTGCCGCCTGGTGGAGCTCCGCGGGGTGCGGGTGGCCTCCTTCACGGTGGACGGAGCCGAGCTGATCTGCCTGCCGCAGGTCTTCCAGCTGTTCCTCAAGCACCTGGTGGGGGGGCTGCACACCGTCTACACCAAGCTGAAGCGCCTGCGCATTAGCCCCGTGGTCTGCACCGTGGAGCAGGTGCGCGTCCTGCGGGGGCTGGGGGCCATCCAGCCCGGGGTCAACCGCTGCAAGCTGATCAGCAGGGCCGACTTCGAGACGCTGCTCCGGGACTGCACCAGCGCCAGGTGGGCCTGGGGGTGGGTTCATGATTATTTAAATATGCGATGGAAAAACATTCAGGTTTTGACTTTTAATCATTTCTCCGATTTTTCTCCATAAAACTAAACATTTTAAAAATATTTTCCCGCTGATGTTGCTCAATAAACGGAATATATTGAATTAATCTGAGCTAAATGAATAGCAGGCGGGCAAACAGCTGCTTTTATTGATCATTATTGAAGTTAATCTAACCTGAACCTGGATTATAGATTATAGATTATCGATGCTGTAACCACCTGGGATGTGAATTATGTCTTAGTGGTTTCAGCCAAGAACCAGTACCGGGTCTGATACCGGGTCAAACTGGAGCTGCTGACACACACACACCTGAGGGCTCACTCACTACCCACGAGTGAGGAAGGACCTCCCTGATGGTCAGAACCAGGAGGTCCGTTCCGGTTCATGGATGGTTCTGGACGGGAGTCCTCACGGGTCCTCACAGAGGCAGAGTAACGGCACACGCGCGTACACACACACACACACACACACACACACACACACACACACACACACACACACACACATCGTGAGGTCTGCCGTGTTTCAGAACCAGAACACGACGACGGATCCCGACCATCAGCAGAACATTAAACCAGAACATGGGAGCTCCTGTCTACTGGGTTAAAGTGGTTCCACTGGGCTAAACTGGGTTAACCGGGTCGATGTTGGCAGGACACAAAAGAAAACTTGTTCCAGTTTAATTATCCCCCTCCCCTCCCGGGGGGTGTTTCCTGAGGAATTTAATCTCGCCTCCGTGGGCGGGCCGGCGCTGACCCGTCAATCAAACAATGACCCCCCTGAACTGTCCTGGGGGGTTCTGATGACCGGTTCTGGTTCTGGTCCAGGTTCAGTTTCAGGCTCAGGTTCTGGTTCTGGAGGATCAGACGGCTGGTATTTTATGCCTTGTTGAGACTTCAATTCGAATCAGAGTTGTGACCCGGTTCTGTTTCACTGGGACAATGAACCATGAACTGGAGCAGCTGGCTCAGATCAGAGAAGCAGAAACTTATGGAAACATGAAGCCGTTCTTATTTAGAACAGAATTATTATTATTATTATTATTATTATTGTTATTATTATTATTCAGAACAGAATCATTATTTATTATTTAGAACAGAATTATTATTTACTTAGAACAGAAATATTATTTATTATTATTTATTATTCAGAACAGAAATAGAAATATCCTTTATTGTCCCAAAGAGGGGAGATTCAGGTGTAACAAAACAAGAGTATTTATAATACTATATTAATAACTGTACAAGATTATAACATAAAAATGCTGTATAGTTATCAGAAATAGAAATAGTCTCTGATGCACTATTACTCTGATTATGCTGCAGCATTAAAATCAAGTGAATTTGTCAAGAATTAATATAAAAACTGCTGAATCAGCTCATGTTCAGACCATCAATTTATCATTAAAAAACGTGGAAACATAAATTATTGTATTTAAATCTGATCTGAATTTAGAACCAGAGGTTTTTCGAATGTAATTTAACAGCATCTTAGGAAAACAGGGGCCCGGGTCTGGGTGCCCAATAGTGTCAGATGCAGATTTGTTGCTGTAGCTCAGTGGACTCACCTGGTTCTGATTGGAGACCAGACCGTGGCAATATAAAGAGATGAAACTGAAACAATCATAGAAATAATAAAGTTAATATTTATAACATTATGTTCAGTAATAATGTTTATAATAATGTTTCTAATAATAATAATAATTAACATCAGGAGTAGCAAATATTCGCTGCTGTTTCTCCTCCTGCCTCTGGGTGTCACTAGGCAGGAAGTTGGTGGGAGGAGCCAAGACCGGATGAGGGAGGCATTGACCTGAGACATGAACTGGACCACAGGTTACCCTGGCAACCACCAACATCCCAGCCAGAGTAATGTGATTGCATTAATAGCAACATACTGATGACTGATGATGTCATCGATGACGTCATCAGTGTGTTCACCTGTTCTCACCTGTTGTCACGTGACCCGATGGACCTGATACCGACACACTAATGCTGTCTCCAGACTGGTTTCTCTGGGAGACAGACGCTGTCACCTGTTGGTCCTCGGGTCAGCTGACCAACAGGTGACAACATGAGGTCCAACCAGGTGATGCTGTTGGAGGCGGGGCCAGCCCATGAACGCCCCCCCCCCCCCACGGTGTGTAACTCTCTGGGTCTGTCTCTCAGCTCTCGACCGGGTCGTCCTCCAAAGAGAACTTTGGGTCTGGCCGCCATGAGGGACGGCTCCAGGCCCCTCCCACCTGGCCTGCTAAGCCCCGCCCTCTGGTCTCAGACAGGTGAGTCGAGCTGCCTTACTTCCTTCAAATATTCTCAACATTTCAGCTTTTAACACATTTCCTCTGAAAACAGGTTGAACCATAAACGCCTTTATTCCTTCATTGAGCTGTTACCAGAACCAGAACCTTTCTGCATTTTAACCCAGCCGATCATAAACAGCAGAACGTTTTCAGTTTTCCATAAATTATTAAACTCAGCAACGACACGAAGGAAAAGTCCAACTGCTAAATGGGTCCGACCAGAACTTCTTGACCCACCGGTTCTGATCAGTTGAAGCTTTTTAAACCAAGAAGCCAAAAATCAGCAGGAAAATGAACTTTGGTCCATTTGAGCTGAGAGCCGACCCGGTTCTGATAGAGGCCCGTCTGGATCTCTGGTTCCTGCAGCAGCAAGAACCCAAACATCTGAGGAGGAGAAGCTTCTGGTTTAATGTCTGGTTAGAACCAGCTGAACCTGGACCAGAACCTGGACCAGAACACAGCTGAACCTCCTCCATTGGCCTGAGGAGAATCCAGCCTTTCCTGTCTTCATGTTTCTGCTCGGCCGAGCATTTGGCCCCTGCAGAGAGGACGCGGCGGCCCCTGGACCTCCATCACCTGCTGACAGAGCTGACAGCTTAATGAAAACACTTTTATTAAAAATGTTCTGAGCCCGGCGGTTCTGCTGGGAGGTCACAGAACCCAGATTAAAGGCCCGGTTATTAAAGCGGGAGGTTAAACTGCTGCTCTGCAGAAACTCTTCATCTCGTCTGCAGAGAAAAGCTTCACATCATGGTTCTGTTGGGTTCATTTAGAGCAGGGGTCTTCAAGGTGGGGGTCCTGGCCCTTAGGGGGGTCATGGAGGCACTACAGGGGGGTCATGAGATTTCTGATTAATCAGACATTTTTGTATATTTTTATTAATTCAAAGTTTTGTCTTTAAATCCTCATTAACATGAATCCAGCATGGAGCAAACCGATCAATGAGGTGTGATCACATCACGTTGTTTTATTGATAAAGTATATTGAATTAAGGAGTTGTACCGAGTTACACCACAGGGTGGCGGTGCTTCCCCTGCTTTGCCGGTCCTCACAGACACATGAAGTAGAGCACAAGCAGTAAAGAGTCTTCGTCTTAGCCTCGTTTAATTCCAGGTTGTTAACATCCACTAAGCACATGGATATGATTCCCATAAAGCTTTGACCATATAACATGTCTTATTCCATCAACAAGTCTTATATAAACAATGTTTCAAGAGTGAAATAACTGTTCTCCTGTCTTAGCATTTTGGCGGTAGCATACTAGTTGATCCGCTAGCTTAGCAGCTGAGTGCTAAACTGTTAGCAGTGATTGTAGCGGCCTGATAGCTGCTACAGAGGCAGAAACAATGTATTTCTGTCAGAAATAAATACATTCAGTGAGCAAAAAAAAAAATCTGTGCATTATATTAGTAATTCTGCATTTTATACAAAATAACAGCATTAGTTAGGGTGTTACTTTAGTATTCAGACTGATGTTTAAAATAAAAACGTGAAATAAAAAAAACCACGCTATTATTTGTAAGGAGTGCTCAACAATAAGATATGCTTTATGTAGTACTAAGCTTAGTCTATTGTAATATATATATATATATATATATATATATATATATATATATATATATATATATATATATATATATATATATCAGAGACAGCAAGGAGGCGTACAGGAAGAAGCTGGAGAGTAAACTGCAGAGGAACAACACCAGAGATGTGTGGTCAGGGATGAAGATCACAGGCTTCAAGCAGGAGGAGGATCGGATAGATGGAAGTCTAATTCAGCCTGATCTGCTTCGTCTGAAACTCCAGGAGACTCAGCTGGAGGCCTCAACAATCGCCTGGATCCATGACTACCTGACAGACAGACCGCAGGTTGTGAGACTGAAGGACTGTGTGTCTAGCCAGGTGGGCAGCAGCACAGGAGCACCACAGGGCACTGTACTCTCACCTTTCCTTTTCACTCTGTGCACTTCAGACTTCCAGCTCAGTCAGACTCCTGCCATCTCCAGAAACACTCGGATGACTGGAGGTGGTTGAGGAACATAAATACCTCTGTTTTCATCTGGACAACAGACTGGACTGGAGACTCAATAGTGAAGCGTCTCCAAGAAGGGACGGAGCAGACTGGACTTCTGGAGGAAGCTCAGATCCTTCAAGGTTTGGAGCAAGATGTTGCAGATCTTCTATCAGTCTGTTGTTGAGAGCGCCATCTCCTCTGCCATCATCTGTTGGGGCAGCAGCATCAGAGGCAGGGACCTAAAGAGGCTCAACAACCTGATAAAGAAGGCTGGTTCTGGTTCTGTTCTGGTTCTGTTCTGGGACGGCTGTGGAACCTCTGGAGATGATGAAGCAAAGAAGGATTTTGCATAAAATCAAGAAAATTATGGACAACCCTGGACATCCTCTTCCTGAGACTGTTATTGGAAAACAGAGTCTCTTCAGTCAGAGGCTTCTTCAGACTGGTTGTAAAACAGACTGCTACAGGAGATCTTTCCTGCCCACAGCCATCACCATCTATAATCACTCCTTAATTAAATGAGTTACATCAACATTTAATTTTCCTTTGGGAGAAATAAGTATTTTTGAATTTGAATATATATATTTATATATATGGTGGAGGGTCCTTGCTCCGTCTCTCTATCAGTTTGAGGGTCTAAGGCTAATAAACGTTGAAGACCCCTCATCCAGAGCTGCTGTGAGGGTTGTCTATTATTGTTAAGGGCTTGGCATATTGGGCCAGTGTGCTGAGGTTCTTGGTTCTTCTTGGGTTCTGGAGTTCAGACTCTTATTTTAGTGTTCTGGTTCTGCTTCCCCTGATTGTCCTCACCTGTTCTCTGCTTATTTTCTTCTTCACAACATTTCATCTTCAGTTTGGTTTGACGGTTCTGGTTCTGGTTCAGTTCACATTATCTGTTCTTGTCTCTTGATGAATCTTATCCAAAGACAAATGGGTCCAAATTGTCTCAATTTATGCTTCTATATTTTGATCTTTGGTCAGATTTGGGTTAAATAAGATGAAAGCATGGATGTGGCAGTGTCATGCTGTGGGGGGACCAGGCAACATCTCTCCGACAGGTTCTGGTCCTGTTCTGGTGGGTCTATGTGATTCCAGCCTCAGTGGTACCAGGCGTGGTCTCCTGCTGATGTAGCTCAGCTTCTTCCACATGTTGGACCTTCAGAGAAAATGTTCTGGAGAACTGGGTCGGAACCAGTGGTTCTTGGAGCTTCCTCATTTTCAACCAGTCAACCCATTGTCCCCTGACCTCTGACCTCCACTCAGCTGCTGCTCTCTGGAAGTTTTCTCTGGAACCAGCCTCCAATAATCTGGGTTTAAAGTTCTGAACAAGATCGGTTCTGCCGGAAGTTCCAGATCTGAAGAAGAACAGATCTGGTTTGGGTCGGAACCAGATGGTGACGGAACAAAGTCCACCTGAAACCCCCTGTCTCTGGGTGAAGATATCCTGAGGTTCTCCATCCAGGCTGAAGGTTCTCCAGTGCTCCCAGTCTCTGTGATCCAGTTCTAACTGGGATCCATCCTCAACCTGCTGAACGAGCAAAGCTGAGAACAAAACACATCTTTGTTTTTTCCAGAGTTTAATGAGCTGCAGGGAGAAGCGGCCGCTCGTTAGCGGACCTCCTTCGTTAGCGGCGCTCCCCCGTTAACAGGGCTCCCTCGTTAACACTCCAGGAGTTAATTAGAGGAGCTGGTTATCTGGGCCATGAGGCTGCAGGCCAGAGAGCTGGTCCAGAGTCCACCTCTAGAGACCATCCAGCTGTCAGCACTATTAATTATTGATCAGTAGTTAACACCCCCCCAATACTGAAACTGTTTAACATGAAACTAATTAACTTCTGATTAACGAGGAAATCCCTCCTGACTTGGTTTCTGCTGACGCAGCGCCCCCTGGAGTCCCAGATCAGATCTCTGTTCTGCCCTCAGGTGTGACGGCTGCAATGGCTGAAGCTCTGAAGATGCACAAGATGAGGATGATGATGTGTTTCCATGGAAACGGTGACCAGCAGCGACAGCAAAGTGAAGCAGAGTCGGAGAACGAAGATGCAGGTTTGATTCCTTAAACAACAGAAACTAGTTTCCGGGTCCTCTCTTCACTTCCTGCTTCTTTGGCCTCCTAACTGTTTCGCTCCCTCGTCTCCTTGGCAGGAGGAAGTGAAGGATCATGGGAGAAAGAGCAACGCCTCCTCTCTCCTGTGTCCTCAATTGTGGCGCCCCCTGCTGGTTCCATTTGCCTCAGCACACTGCAGCAGCGCAGCTCCTTATTGGCTAGCCGTGAGTCACATCTGTCCTCTGATTGGATCACCAAGCTCTGTGGGCGTGTCACTGATCCTCTTTATCTCTGCAGGTCTAACAGATCTTCCTTTTATGGTCATGCCACACCCACTCCTTCCTGTGGGTCTGCCCCCTGCTAGTGTTGCCATGGCGATGAACCAGATGAGTCAGCTGAGCAGTTTAGCTAACATAATGGCTGGATCGCAGACAGATGACAAGGTGACTGTAAGCAATGCTAACCATGCTAATAAAGTGCTAACAGGGCTAACAGATCAAACAGGGCTAATAAAGTGCTAACAGAGCTAACAAAGTGCTAATGGAGCTAACAGGGTTAATAAAGTGCTAACAGGGCTAATAAAGTGCTAATAAAGCTCACAGAGCTAACAGGGCTAATAAAGTGCTAACAGTCGTGAACATTTCGGCTCTTAGAGCCTCCTCACTGAGACTTGTTTTTCACTCGAGAGGAGGGGCTACAAACACAACAGCGCAGCAAGCACACCATACGAGAGGTGGAAGGCAAGACTCCAGAGAGAGAGAGAGAGAGATTTTCCTTAGTCATTTGTGCAACAAAATCTAAGGAGCCATTCGGGAGCTGGCTCGTCTTTGGGAGCCAAGCCTCAAGAACCGACTCTCTGAGAAGAGCCGAACATACCATCACTAGCCAGCAGGGCTAACAGAGCTAACAGGGTTAACAATACTCATGTGAACTGATGAGAATGAATGCTAAAATGCTAATGCTAACTTTCTCCCCTGGGCTCAGGAGTCTCCCAATGGAAGCCCCTCCGCCTGCCCCACACCCAGTGACGAAGACCTCCATCTTCAGGAACCAACCAGCCAATCACCTTTCAGAGAATCTTCATCTTTCTCTTCATCACCACCTCCTCCAGAACACACACCAGAACAGGGTCAGCGCACAAAAACACACTCCTTGCAGCCTGCAGTCTGAACTCAGGGTTTGTTCCTGACAGAACCAGATGAGGGAGGGGGGTTCTGGATGTTCTCCTGAGCCGTTGAGAGACTCCAGATCTTCTCATCATCAGCTGAGCCTCCATCTTCAGACCTCTCTCTGCAGAGGATCTGTTAGAAATCCCAGGCGTGATGACGGCGCAGGGGCACAGCGCGTGACTCAGGAGGCCTCAGTCCTCTACCCGTCACGGGTTCGAGTCCCGGCCCGCTGACTTCAGCCGCATGTCTTCCCCTTCTCTTACAACCTGCTTCCTGTCGACTCCTGTCATTAAAGGCCATGAGAACAGGAACAAAACTTTTAAAAAAGCAGAAATCCAGGGAGTATGCGGGCCCTCATTCTGATCTTAGTGGTCTTCTCCATGCCCAGATCATGATGCTGCCACTCCTGTGTCTGACAGAAGGAACAGCTGAAATGACTGATTGTGAGGTTTTTCTGCTGACTGACGTTAGATTTTGGATCGTTGCTCTGCTTGAACCTTCTTACATTAAAGCTAGTTCAACACTTTGCCCCTCCCCCTTCTCCCTCCAGCCAATGAGAACTTGCCGCCATCATTCAACCACGCCAGCGGCTCCTTAGCGCCGCTCCAATTGACCGAGGGCCTGTCGTCCACGGAGACGCTGCTGACCAACATCCAGGTGACGGAGTCCTCTAAAGCTGAGAACAGAGCCCAGGTGAGATCCCATTAACGCAGCGACTGTGTGTGGTTCCCAGGACCTCCTGAAGGTGGCGGCAGAGAGCGCTCGCTCCCAGAGCAGCCAGAGCCAGACGGAGCGCAGAGAGTTAAGACTGGAGCTGGACAAGGAGCGCGGCGCAAGGCACGCCCTGCAGAGACAGCTGAGCTGGGAGCTGCAGACGCAAGGTGAGACAGGTGGGACAGGTGGGACAGGTCCAGGTGAGGTTGAGCAGCAGACAGACATGTCAGCTCGTCTGTCTCTGGTTGTCCTCAGTATCGATGCAGAGGAAGCTGAAGAAGGAGAAAAAGGTGAAGAGGAAGCTACAGGAGGCCTTGGACCTGGAGTGGAGGAGGAGAGGACAGGTAGAGCGACCTCTGACCCTCTCTGACTGTCTGACAGGTGAGTAGGACCACCTGTAGAACCTCCAGGTGAGCTCTGCTTAAACTACAGATCAACTTCCTGTCGTTCCAGATGCAGCAACTGCTGAGAACCAACAGAACAAGCAACAGGAAACCTGTGCTGCTGCTGCCGGTACCGACCCGTTTGTTCTTTGAACCAGAACCAAACACCTGCAGGCTCAACTTTGATCCTGTCCTTCACTAACGACATCATGAACTTTGACCTTTAAGATGAGATGAACTCTGACCCTAGAGGTGAAAATGTTCTAAGATCTGAATCCAGGTTGATGTTCCGTCATCGGTTTTCTGTCCTGCCTGCAGCGAACCCGGGGTTCACCAGACCCCGCCTCTCCTCTGAGACACCAGCACACCACAGGACAGAGGGACGACGGACGGACAATGGAGGGACGATTGACAGACGACGGACGGACAATGGAGGGACGATTGACGGACGACGGACAGACAATGGAGGGACGATTGACGGACGACGGACGGACAATGGAGGGACGATTGACGGACGGACAATGGAGGGACGATTGACGGACAATGGAGGGACGATTGACGGACGATGGACGGACAATGGAGGGACGACGGACGGACAATGGAGGGACGATTGACGGACGACGGACGGACAATGGAGGGACGATTGACGGACGGACAATGGAGGGACGATTGACGGACAATGGAGGGACGATTGACGGACGACGGACGGACAATGGAGGGACGATGGAGACTGAAATATTCAAACCCATCATTCTCTCCTCTCAGGCTGAGTTAATATAGACTTGCTGAGCAGCAGGTGTTCCTACTTGTTGGGGGCGGAGCTACACCTGTAGACCTGTCTCATTCACAGCAGTGATGTAATCATCACAGTGTGACATCACAGTTAGGGTGTGGCCAGAAAGGTTAACTGACCTGGGTTCAACCAGAGCTGTGATGTCATTTAATGTAGGCGGGGCATGTTTAACGAGCCAGCAGTCTAATCCTGATTGGCTCCTTGTTGACAGGTTATTGTGGGATGTCTGTGTGTTTATGTCTGAATTTGTAGTGTGTGTGTGTGTGTGTGGGGGGGGGGTGTTCAGGCTGCTGGGCCAATCAGTGACTCTGTAGAATCAGTGTCATGTGACTGGAATGCAGGGCTCTGATTGGCTCCTGGGATCAGTTAATGTAACAAGTCATGGAAACAAGAAGCTGATCAATAAAACGTTCCCTCAACATGTCTCCTGTGTGCAGACTGGTCATATGAGTCAGAACCAGATCTGAACTGGGACCAAAACCTCTGGTTCTGAAGCCTTCATTAAACCGGAACATGAGGTCTTTGGCTGTTTCAGAACCCAGGAGGTCCGACCAGAACCAGGACCCAGGAGGTCCGACTTCATGGACCAGTGTCTTTAGCTCTGGGCTGATTTCTGTTCTGCTGCTGAAAATCATCAGTATTCATTTTTCTGAACAAAGAATAAAAACAAAAACAAGACTTCTCTTTGATGTTCATCAACTTCCTGGTGGGCGGAGCTCTGGGGGCTCGTTAGTGTCTCGTTAAGCTCCTCAGAACCACCCAGATCCATATTCAGCAGCTGTCCATCTCTCACTAATTAACAGAACCTCGTTAGGCTCTTCCAGCTGATCCATTAACGAGCAGAATCAGAACCTCCTGAGACCAGAACCAATCAGAACATCAGAACCCACACAGACGAGATGCTGATTATTTAAAGTCTGAATAATGAAGAACTTTCTCTGAACCGGAACCAGCACCTTTAGCTCAGAACAGTGCTGCCCCCTGCAGCCAGCATCAGGTACTGCAGCTCATGGTCCATCTGGTACAGTTCAGAACCTGAGGGGACAGCAGGTGGTGCACGGTCCCACCTTCAGAACCAACCCAGAACCTTCAGCCAGGTCTGGATGTGTCCGGTCCAACAGAACCAAAGACTCTATGGGTCAGCAGGAAGTGATGCAGTCTGAGGGACAGGTTCAACAGAACCCGGTTGGAACCCTTAGCAGGACATCAGGAGTCCATCATCTTCTCCAATCAGCCTCAGAACCCGTGAACCCAGTTCATTGATCTTCCTAACTGGTTCCACTGGGTCCAAACTGTGCAGGCTGAGGTAAATCTATGGAGAAGCTCCTCAGAACCAGAACCTTTCATCATAAAGCTTCTCTCACTAACTTTAGCTGACTGGACCGGAACCAACCAGAACCAACCCAGGAAGCAGATTTGGGTTTCAGGAGACTCAGTTTTCACTTGTTCACCAGGCAGGTCGGGTCCAACCGGTACCGACTGAGTTTACATCCATCCTTTAGCATCCGTTAAGTTGAACCAGAGTTAGACACCATCAGAACCTGTTCTATCAAACTAAAACAGAAGAACAAGATCCCAGCTTCCTGTGTGAAAACTGCAGCATCATGTCTTCTCCAGCAGGAGGCGCAGAGGTCGCGGTCCATCAGAGATCATCATGACCCGCAGACATTTACTAACAGATGATATATTTATAGATGTCTATGATCTAACCAGGCAGGTCAACCTTCAAACTTTATTAACTCAACTTTAATAAAACTATTCACCTTTCTGACCTGACAGGAGCAGATTTCTGCCTCAGGATGAGGGACAGACTGAATGTCCATCCTTCTGTCCCCTGTCCAATCTGCTGCTACGGGAACCTGGAGGGACCAGAACATCAAACCAGTGAGACAAACTGGAATCTGATGGTTTTATTGGGAACTCACAACTAACTGATCAATAACAACAGATACAATAATCAGGGGGAAAAAAAAAAAACTTGTTTCCATGACAACAGACGGTGTGTTTATGTTTCCTAGTAACAGGTCGATACGGGTCAGAGAGCAGAACCTCAAGAGGTCTTCAGTACTTCGGTCTCTTGACATCGACCCTGGAAAGAAAAACAACAGGAAATAATAAACAGGAAGTAATAAACAGCAAATGGTAAACAGGAAGTAGTAAACAAGAGGTAGTAAACAGGAAGCAGTAAACAGGAAGCAGTCACCCGTCAGCCTCCATCTTCTTCCTCTTCTCGATGATCTGCATCAGAAGCAGAGAGTTAAACCTCTTGAGAAGAAAGGAGGAGCTTCAGTGCGACACGTTAGCTTCCATCAGACTCACCGCGCTGATCTTCTTCCACTGGCGGTCCAGCTCCGCCTTCTCATTGGTCTCCTTGAAGCGCCGCGTCTTCCTGCCTTCAGACATCTTGATGCCGTACTGGAAGGCAGCCCTGCAGGGACAAACATCGGCGTTAGCAGCAGCCTGGCGCCTGTCAGTCAGCACTGAGGGAGAAGCAGGTGTACGTACTTGGGCAGAGCCTCCTTGTTGTTCATGTAATCAGAGTACTCCTCCTGGGTGTCGAAGTCCCAGCGGCCCAGCGGACCTTTCTTGTTCCCCTGGAGCAGAAGCAGAGTCCATCATGTCTCGTCCACATGGGAGCAGCAGCAAGGGATGCTGGGAGCCGGACTTACCTGGTCCATCTTACTGTAGTCCACCTCTTCATCGCTGTCCACCGCCAGGTCGTCCATCCTGCAGAGACACAGTCATCTGATGAGAGACGGACCTGAGGACACGCTGGTATGGGGACGTCATCCACTGTGGGGACACCAGCTGGTCCTCAGCTCAGGACAGATGGTCCAGACCTGGTTTCACCTCCAGGTCAGTGTGTGTGTGTGTGTGTGTGTGTCTTACGTGGCTGGGTAACACTCTGCGTAGGAGTTGGATCCTCCAAAGAAATCTCCCAGTTGCTCCTTACTGGAGTCCCTCCTCTGGGAACCAGTACAGACCAGTTAAGGACAATAACTGGACTCATAATAACTGTACCGGGTCAGAACCTGAACGGATCAGGGACAGACGGGGACAGGAAGTCCCAGTAAACAAGGATATGGCTCCTGGTTCGTCCACTGATTGGCTGCTGCTCCTCCAAACTTCTCATTGATCATCTTGATCTGATCTTTGATCGACCCAGGAGCTGGAAGAGGGACGGGGGACGGACAGGGGGACAGATTACCCATCAGGTCATCAGTCAGGCGTCCAGTTCACAGCGAGGGACACCTACCCGTGTCCACCTCCATCAGCGGGTGCTCGTCTCCTCGAGGTTTCTCAAAGTAGGCGTGTCTCCTGCTCTTGCCTTCCTCGTCTCGTCCTCGGTGGCGCTCTTTGTCTTTGCTCGGTTTGGACGTGGCGGACGGGATGTAGTCTCCAATGTCATCAAAGATGCTGTAAAACAAGCAGAGGTGTTACTCGGAGACATTTCCTGAGACCCAGGCTGAGGGACAGAGACGGTGGAGGACAACTGACCTGAGATCAGCTTCAGGGGCTCTCTTATCATCCAGTTTACCTGAAACAGAGACACTGTTAGGATGGAGACCCGTCCTGAGGACACTGCTCACAGGCTGTGACTGAGTCCACCTTTGTCCTTCTTCTTCATCTTCTTGTGACGTGTCCCCTGTCTCAGGTAGGACAGGATCTGAGTCAGCTTGGAGATCACGATGTCGTTGGTAGTCAGAGTCGTCTGAGCCTGGGACACGGGAGGACATCAGCAGGTTAGGGTTGACATCTCATCTCACACGGGGACAGTGTCTCTGAGTGGGACAGTGTCTCACCTCCATGCTGGGGCAGTCGGCCTTGCTGCGGATCAGGGTGGTGGGGATGTCTGTGTCGGTGAACTCGTCGTCCAGGTCCACCACGTAGGCCATCCTGCCGGGCAGGAAGAGCTCGTTCCTCTCCGGGACTCCGGACCTGAACACCACGCGGTAGATGTTCCTCCCTGAGGACCAGGAGACCAACCAGGAGCGTCTTCAGGTTGGAGGACAACATCTGGACCCGTATCCAGAGAATTCTGAGACTAAAGTAGCTCCCAGTCATTTTAGGAAAATTTTTAGAATTTCAGGACTTGTGAGATTTCTCCCAGAATTTTCCCTCAGTAGATAAAAGTTGTTCCCAGAGCATCTCAGGCCTTCAGAGCTGCTAACGAGACGAGATGTTTGGAGGAGAGAGGAGGAGCTTCAGTGATCCTCAGAGAGTCTGAAGCAAGGAGGAAGGAGAGATGATGGAGCTCTGCCAGCAGCAGGCTCTGCTTGGTGGAAATTAATTTAATTTCAGCTTCATCATCCTGGCTCACTTTTCTTAACCCAGTCTAGATTCAATGATCGATTAATTTCTATCAGCTGTGAACTCTGGCCACATTTGGGTTTGATAGGTTTCATTTAGTTTTGTGTATCAACCAATCAGAGCCCAGACCAGACCGGTTGATATATTTCAGAAAGACTCAGGAAGTTAAAGCTTCAAGGACAGATTCCAGCTGAACACAGAGTCGTCAGGATGAGAGGACATGAGGGGTTTTCTGGGTGACATTTGGTCCTCCCTCCTCACCAGCAGGTGGCGCTACGTTCCAGTAGGTTGTTGCCAGCCGCCGTTAAACAGAAGAAGAGGAACCAATCACAGTCCCCAGAAGACAGCATCACACCTAGCAACAGTCTAGCAACGAGATCAACCGCGCCTAGCGACGGAGTCAACTGCGCCTAGCAACCAGGTCAGCCTCCCCTAGCGCCCTAGCGCCGGGGTCAACAACCCCTCCTCAGTGAGACAGAAGCATCTGTAGTCTCCTCCTCAGAGTGGCTCTCAGCAGCTGAATGAGTATCTCTGGAGCTGGAAGAGGAGCTCTGAGAGACTCTGAGGCGCGTGGAGAAGACGGGTTCTGGACCTGAAGTTCTACTCACGTTCAACTCTAAACACGGAGACTGGGGGACTCACCGACACGAGTTTTGAACTCGATCTTCTCCTCTGGCTCCACGTCCTTCCTGTTCAAGCACAGAGCAGGTGTTAAAACTGGTTCTGAATGGTTCTCAGCAGCTTCAGCAGCTCATCCTGGGTCTTACTTGGTCTCCTTCTGGACCTTCTCCATCATGTCCTCCTCCTCCTTCTCCTTGCTGGTGATCTCAGCTCTCACCTGGAAAACACACACAGGCCCAGGTGAGCTGGGGACAGGTGACCCACCTGAGCGCGTCCACGGTCCCGTCCCTCAGCCTGACCTTCTGCAGCAGAGCGAAGTCCAGACCTTTCACCAAGTGAGTGTGCTCCATGTCACCTCCCAAGAACTTGGACTCCTGGATCAACTGCCGTCTCTTCTCTGCTGCCGACTTATCCCTGAATCACAACGAGGCGCTGGTCAGACCTGCACACCTGGACCAGGACCAGAAACCTTCAGCCAACCAGAACTCACGCCTCGGCCGTGGGGCCGACGGCCCGGTAGTTGGCCGTGGTGCTGATCAGCTCCGTCTCCTCGTAGTCCTTGTTGACGCCGTCCCGTCTCTCTCTGGCGCGGTCCCGGTACTTCTCCGCCAGCTCTCTCTCCCGCTCCATCTCCTGCTGACGGAGCTTGGCGTAGTAGCTGCAGGGGGACAGACAGGAGTCAGCTGAGGACGTCTGGACCTTCTCTGACCAGGTGGAACATCACAGCCCTGACGCCTGACCTCTTCTTCTTCCTCCTCCTCGCTGCAGGATCCTCATCCTCATTGTAGTCCCTCGGCATTCTGGGAATTAAACACATGACTCACATCAGCAGAGGTGGAGCAGAAACACCTGACCTTTGACCTGCTGCTGCTCTCAGGTTCACTCACTCATGATGTCTGGACTTGGTGGGCGGAGCCGAGGCAGGCGTCGCCCGAGGCGTCATCAGCAGCTTCCTGAAGTCATCATTGGTCAGTTTGGACCTGAGAACACACACACACACACACACACACACACACACAGACAGTTTAGCAGCAGCATGTGACGTTGCGTGTGTTGGTGTGTGACAGAGTGAGCAGCACTTACTGAGCGGCTGATCTGTGGTCGTCCACATCGTGGCCCTCAGGGGCCAGAGGGTTGGAGTAGCTCTCAGCTGGAACACAGACACCATGTTAGGCGGCAGGCTGACAGCAGGGGGCGCCACACATGCACACACCCACTCTGAATAACAGGAAGCTGCTTCCTGGTTTCAACTGAATATTCCTGGGATTTGAAAAGATAAAGGACCAAACACATCGCCTGACCTGAGGACAGACCTTTGACCTGATCACTGACGAGGTTTAAAGTGGAGGAGGTGAATCGCAAAAATGCTTCAAACCGAAGGAAGATGAGCGGAGTCTGGTGAAGGCCTGAACTAACAGAGCCTCGTTCAGATGAAAGGAAATATTCCGAAACAACCAGATATGCTTCTGGGATTATAAACTTTATATGATTATAACAGATTCAGTGTTTAAACTATATTCTAAAGATTTTCTAATGAATTAAATATAAGATTTACAGGAGGCTACATTAGCTAACGGACAGTTAGCATGCTAGGAGACTCACTCTCAGGCATCTCTGCGGGCCGCCGGTCCTCCTCTGCGGGATAATAGGAGCTGAATCCTGGCTGAGGGACGGTCTGAGACTCGGTATATAACTGTTTCTCTGCAGGCTGAAGCTGATTTTCTCCGAAGCTCTGTCTGTTGTGTTTGTCTGAATCTGTGCGGAGGTTCGATGACGTCACTTCCTGCACTTTATTTCAGACAGCGACACCAGCAGGAGGGTTAAAGCAACGCCCCGAGGGCCACAGAATCTACAAGTATAAACATAACGAAAGAAAATCAAACCAAGAGAATAAAGTAAAAATTTTAAATGTGACACGGTTTATGTAGAAATCAAAGTTATTTTTAGTTTAGTTTCAATTTAGTGCTTTCTTCAAGTCAGACTGAGTAGGGTAACACCGCCCCCTGCAGGCCAGAGAAGCCACTGCAGCTTATTCTGCTGAAGGTTCTCCAGGACCAGCTGGAGGTTCTGTCGCTGCTTCTGGTTCAGTTCGCTGGATTATCCAACAAACTACCTTTGGCGTTCTGACTTTTAGCTATAATAAACATGAGATGAAGTACCAAAACATTGTTATTTATGTATTTACAGGAAAGAAAAAAACGTTGATCTTTTTATTTGGCCTCTTTTACATATTAAATCTCTTCGCTGTGCAGAGGGCAAAGCAAAACCTATGTCAGAGGTTTTGTTTGTGTGCAGAATTTGGTGGGGAAAAAACCCCCTGATTCTGATGATTTCCCTGCTTAAAACCTGAGATGCAGTTGCGTAAATTAGAACATTATTTCAATAACTCAATCAACAAGTGAAACGCATGGTATAGATTCATTAGACAAAGACTGTTTCAACACCTTTATTTCTCTTAATCATGATGATTTTCTGCTAACAGCTGATGACATTTAAACTTAGAATGTTACATCAGACCATCTTTTTAAAAACAGAAATGTGGGCTTATATTGCTTTCATTTCTGGATAAGTTTTGATACCAGGTCTAGAGAGTCTGCAGAGAAGCTGTTGGTCTTCTTCAGACATGGAGGTCTCCATCACAGAGATGAAGGATGGGGTCTCTAGAAGATCTGCTCCTCTACCTCCTGCTTTCCCCTGTAGACTTGGAGCAACTGAATGTCTTTAGATGAGTTTATTGATCAGGAGGATCTGGAGAACATCTTCATCTCCAGAGTTCTGGGGAGAAATCAGTTGAAGAAGACGTTTCTATGAGAGCAGGTGTGGAGTTGCAGCTGGTTCTGGAGAACATGAGGAAGCAGCAGCAGCAGGAGTTTGATGGGAAACATCTCAGTCTAGAAGATCTGCTCAGGTCTCCTTGTTCTGATTTAAACCATCAAGAACATTTGATTTTCACTCAAACACTAAAATCTGAATTGGAGAAAAACTGTTTAAACGTTTTTTATTAACTGGATGATTTATTAATAAACTGAATCTGAAGCTCTGACAGGATTTTATTTCTTATAATAAAACATCAAATGTCTAAACCCAGATGTTCCTGTGAGTTTTGATGCTTTTTATGTTTAAAACATGTTTTATGAAATCAGAACCAGTGAAGCTGGTGGATCAAAGCTCTGGGGACGGAACCAGATCCAGGCTGAGTTTCCCTCATCAGAACCCTGACATGTTCTGGTTCCACCAGGTATCCACCCTTAGAACCAGCACCAACCTCGTTCTGACCCATTTAGCCCAGTAAAACCCCAAGATGAACCAATCACATCCCTCCATCAGGACTACTCCCAGTCCTCCCAGTAAACACACGGCTGTGGAGTAAGAGTCTTTATTCATATCAACACATTTACAGACAACAGCAGAACTGGAACCAGAACTGGGCTCAGAGGGGGCGGGGTTTAATGTTTGGACTGAGCCAGGGTGTGCAGGGCGGCGGCCACCTGGTCAGCTGATATGTTCTCCACGGAGACGCTCCTCTCCTTCCCAAAATCTGGACACAAGCACATCCATCCAGGTTGAGTTTAATGCAGCAGAGTGAGACCTCCACAGATCCTCAGGGACTCACCGTATCGGGCCCAGAGCCGGGCCTGGACTCCAGAACACTCCCGGATCAGGATGGGAAAGTCTGGGTTGGCCTTCTTCAGGGTCACATAGTGCTGCTCCACAAAGTCCCTGAAACACCAAAGAACAACCATCAGGGGGCGCTGTGCTGGTCAGAACAGCTAACATCTACATAATGAATCCAGATAATAACCAGACACAGACACCCTGCTGTAACTTTCTGCCTTCTTCCTGATCTTAAGCAGCTCCAGACTCCCCAGCAGTTTCTTCTTCTCCCAGATGGACCTCCTGCCAGAACCGTGGTTCCTTCAGAGAACATCAGCAGAACATCCTGAGCTCAGCAGCCTCACCACGTCTCTCTGACACGGTTTACATGAAACAACCAGAACCTAAAAGACTCGGAGTCACAGTCCGAATCCCTCTGAGGGACACACTGTGGTGGACCTGGTCCAGAGATCAGGAGGAGACGATGCGTTCAGGAGACAGTTGGAAACAAGAAGCAAATTTGCACTAGCACAGTGCCCCCCCATCCCTTCATATATGCATCCACACAAACACACAAGCATATATATGCTTATATATGCTTATGCATATATGTGGCCACTCTTGTAAACTCAGCTCCTGTCGTTTCTTCTCCCTCTACTGAGGCAGGAAGCAGAGCAGATGAGGAACATCTGCAGGTTCAGCTCACAGGCTGATGGGTTTAATAAACCGGGACAGAATCATTCAGAACCTTCAGCTGGGTCAGTATCTCTCCCAACTTGGACTCAGTGGACCACAATCTCAGACAAACTGGACCTTCAGCTCAGCCCAGAGGTGAACAGGAAGGTTCTGGTTCCGTTCATCCTGTCTGCTGAAGGAGGTGGAGACCAACCCGGGTCATGTGGGTCAACCCTGCGATTATTATTCTGAACCTGGGAGAGGGTACCGCCTGTTAGCCTCGGTTAGCATCAGTTAGCCTCGGTATGAACCGGACAGCCCCCCCGCTCCAGGCCGCCCCGGCCCCCCGCTCACCTGGCCCCCTGGCTGGCCGCTGAGCTCTGGCAGAGGTGGAGGCGGATCTCTCGGAGGTTTTTAGCCAAACTGGAACCCAGACTCCTCACTGCGGCGGCGGCCATCTTGGCTTCTTCTTTTCTGTCAAGGACGAGCTGTGGGTATTTCAGCCCCGGGTTTATCCTTGCAGGCTTCTTATGTGGGTGTGTTTTACCCTGGGTTTGTCCTTACAGCATCAGGCCGCAGCAGATAACTGCAGGACCTTTCACAGGAAGTAAAATAAAAATAGCAATTTACAATCTGCCCAACTCTTTACTGGTATACCTGACAGAAAACAATCTGCTTTATGTTATCATTTCATTTCCTATTTTGAATCGTGGTACGACAACAGAACCTCAATCCAGGCTGAGTTCCAGCCGGGGAAAGCCCCCGCCCCCGAGCCCCCCTTCAGCCCAAATCAAATCTCAAATCGAGCTGATGTTTTTATTTTTAAATAACTTTGAAATGCTTACCTAAAAATATTTCCGCTCCTAAATTTGACAAACCGGAGAGTTTATCAGAGATAAGCTGCTGGCCGCTAGAGGGAGCTCAGCTACCAGTTCATTACTACACACTGAGTTCATAGAAAACTGGAGAGCTGCTAAAATAAACTCCAAATATTCAGTTTATTATAATTAATGGAGGAAAGAGAGTTAATAGTTGCAGCAATGACTGCTGTATAAGAACGGGAGCTTTTTGATTTTCTGCCTGTTTATTGTCTGAAACAGAACTTTTATATCTAACAGTATTTTATTTAATTACATTAATTTCAGGATCAGCAAATGATAAAACACTGACAATTATAGAAGTTTCTAAAGTGATGGAGTCAGTCTGATCCTAATGTGCTCTGGTTTATGATTATTAGTCATAGAAGCTACTCACACCATTCATAAACATAATCACAGATGACGATGATGCAAAGAAGGATTTTGCATAAAATCAAGAAAATTATGGACAACCCTGGACATCCTCTTCATGAGACTGTCACTGGAAAACAGAGTCTCTTCAGTCAGAGGCTTCTTCTGATTGGCTGTAAAATGGACTGCTACAGGAGCTCTTTCCTGCCCACAGCCATCACCATTTATAATAACTGCTTGACTAAATGAGTTACATCAACATTTAATTTCCCTTTGAGATAAATAAAGTGTTTTTGAATTTGAATTTGAAACCTAGAGTTGTGACCTGTCAGAACCTGGAGGTCTGGTGGGTCATGGAGGCCCGAACGGGTCCAGTTTACGGGTCGTCTTCTGGTTATTAACCTGATCTCAGTCATTTAGCAGATTAATTTACCTGATATGATCCTCAGAATCAGAGCTGAGGGTCGAGAGAAAATATGGCTGCAATTAAATCTGTAAAAAAATAATAAAAATAAGACCTGAAACATCTGCTGAAGATAATCATGTTTCATTTCCTCGTCCTGGCCTCATCCAGAGAGAAATGGATCAGATCCATCATTAAGCAGCCAGAAAACCAGAATCAGAACTGAGCTAAAAGACCAGGCTCTCTGATTGGTCAACGCCTACGTGAACCACGTGACCGCCTCTCTGCGAGATCAAAGCTGATCATTTCAACCCTGATTTTCTCAAACATGTTGTTAGAAACTCGTCCACTAGAGGGCGGTGTCTGACCCACTCAGGACCGGAACACCGGGTCCAAATCCTGCCACAGCATGTTAGCTCGTTTTGGATCAGAACCGCCTCATTCTGCAGAACCAGACAGATTCCTGATTCTTGAGACAGAGCCTGATCCAGAATCAGGTAAATCCTGAAGCAGCAGGTGGTTCTGAATCAACTGGACCTTCAACAGGATGAGGAGGCAGGAGCAGCTTTTAGAACCGCTGGATGGTTCTGGCTGATGTTTACTCAGCTCATAAAGCTCAGAGCGTTTTCTGGTTCTGGACGTTCTGATTTATCCGTCCTCAGTTTACAGCCCAATAAATGTCTTTAAAATATCAGAACCAGCAGGAGAACCAGAACCTTCCTCTAATGCATATTACACAGAACCATCAGAACCGGGCCTGCTGCTAATATGTAATCCACACATTCTCTTTAGAACCAGAGGTTTCATGAGGCCTGGTTCTGTTGGATCCAACCCTGAGAATTTGGTTTCATACTGGGAGCTGCACTGGTTTGATTTATGAGAAACTGGGTCCAGAAAAACCTCTAGAGGAGTCCGGCGCTGATCTGAGTGAACCACTCAGATTCTGACCCGGTTTCCTCCCACTGTAAGAAACCCAAACTGGTTCTGGTTCTGGGAGAGCGGGTTGGACTCTGACCTCCACCAGGTCCTCTTCTCAGAACCAGACACAGCTGTCCTCTGCAGCTCCAGGATTGCTGGTTCTGATCCATTCCAGCTGAATTCTGACAGATAGGAACACTGGCAGACCACTCGCAGATGGGTCAGAACCAGAACTCCTCAGTGACATATTGCCTCACAAACCCTGAGCTTCAGTCGCTTCAGGATGTTGGACTCTGGTTCGGGTTCGTTGGAGGCTGAAGTTCTGAGCAGAGTTGGGTTCTGGATGACGGACCAGTTAGAAATGTCCCCACTGCTCCCTCACATGGCTGACCCGACTGTTCTGGTCGGAACCGGGCCCGGGCCCAGCTGGTGGAGCAAGGTGGGACGGGTCGGCGTCTTCCTGTTCTGAACACAATGAGACCTTCATGAAGGTCCGGTTCAGACTGGTCCCTCATCAACTTCCTGGTTTCAGTGGTGTCCCAGGTTGCTATGCTCCAAGGTCAGAGGTCACAGGGTGAAGCTCAGAGAAATGACCAAAAACCCAAGAGGGTAAAGGTCATGACCCTGAACCAGTATGGCTGCCTGGAAGGGTTGAAGGAGAAAGACTCTTCTCTCTAGAAACAAGATGGCCGCCGCACTGAGGTTAGCAGGGCTTCTGGGGCAACAGCTGAGTCTCAGCTCAGGGGTCGCATCGTTACGTCATCGCACGGCGACTAGGCCCGTCCTCTAAACATGTCCTCCTTTCCCCGATTTGAAGGGCGGGTCCGGTGTACCCTCCATGGCCCACCCGATCCCATGATTCACTGCGGTTCTGAAAGCTCCTGTTGAAGGCCCAGTTGATTCAGAACCACCTGCTGCTTCAGGTGGTTCAACCAGACCACCTGTCTGGTTCAACCAGAACCAGACAGAAGCAGCGATGGTGGTGGAGAGCGGCAAAAGCTGCAGGTATACTTTGGAATATTACATTTTTATTGACACAAAATTAACTTTTGGGATGCTTTTAGGCGAGAATGTGGCTGTGTAAGTCTCAAATGTCCGTTCCCGCCGCACTGACAGCTATCCGCTGAGCGGGCGCTCCAGGTTCGGTCTACCCAGAGAGATCACCTGACTCCCGGCACAAAGTTTTCAAACTCCCGCTGACTTTCCTCAGTGAGTGGAAGTTAATAAACAGATATAATTCAGTCAGATGATATCCAGCGGCTAAGGTTTGGTTTATTGAAATGTTTGTTTATTCCTGAGCAAATCAGTTTGGGTGAGATTTAGGCTTCTAAACATTGTATTTAACTGTAATGTCTTACCTGAGAGCTGGAGAGTGTATTTAAAAATAATTTTTTTTATTGATTATTTTTATTTTCTTGTTGTAGAAATGTTTGAACATTTTATAATCAAACTCACAGATTTTTTTTTTTAAATGTTTTTATATATATTTAAACAGAAGAGGAAGGATAATAGACTTTATCCCAGTACAAGACTTAAAATGTTAAAAGCACTTGTGTTGTTAGACATTTGCATAGAAGTATCGTAATATTTTCTGCACATGAACCTGAACGTCAGGAAGAATACTGCTGTTTGGAGGTGTTAAGCGAGACATGTTCCACTGATGTGCCAGTTTGTTTTAGAGACCAAGGAGCAGACGACTGCAAAGGGAAGCAGAGGATGGAAGAGCACAGGAGAGGTTACTATTGATTTGAGGATTATTCAAAGTTAATAATCAGTGTTTCTGTTTTAATAAACTGAATGAATGTTATCCTATAAATGTATTTTTAGTGTTACATCTAAACACACAAATGAATGAGCATTTTTAAATGGTTGATAAATGAACAAGATTTAAAGATAAAAAAACAAGAGCATTTTAAACAAAACCAGATGACAGAACATCAAGAATATGTAAAGGGAAGAAATAAACCATGTAAAGTAATTTACAGTGGAAACTGCCACATTAACTTAGTGACCGGCTCCTGGACAACTTCTTTTTATTCAAAAGCACAACAGCCTGATGTTTGACTAAACACGAAGTCTTGTCTAAATGTGCTGTGGCAAGAAGATCAGGTGGTAACTCCCCCAGGGCAGACAGCGTGGCAGAAAGCTGGTCCCGCCAGAGAGCTGCGCTGACTGCGTCCCACCGGTCCCCCCATCCTCAGCCTCATCCTCTGGTGCCATGACACCACCTGCACCAAGGTGGATGTGAAGGATGGTGCATGCTGTTATGACCTGAATCAATTAAAATATTTAAAACACACATACACACACACACGCGCGCACGCGTGCATGTGTGTGTGTGTGTCGAGATAACACCTGTTCTGGAGTGATGCCTTCATCTATTATTATTATCAAACCTAAACCTCATCAGGTAGGTGCTTCTAGACAAAAACTGGTGGCGCCTTGACTTGGTCATTTTAATCTAAATTACTAGTTTATTAAGAATTGCCTTCAGCAGTTGTTTATCGTTATTAACAGCCAGAGCTAGACTCTTATTGTTGCAGAAGACGGCGTGACTGGAGCACCTTTCTTTGATGGAGCGGACCAGGATCTCCTCTGTGGACCAGCGTCCTCTAGAGACACACACAAACCAAAGCCGGGTCCAAACTGGGTCACCAACAGAACCATAAACACAGCAGCTGCTCTACAACAGAACAGAGGAATCAAGGTGCTGCAATGGCCTAGTCAAAGTCCAGATCTCAACCTGACTCTAACGCTGGACCTATAAGGAGTAGAAAGTCTGCAACCCTTGACAAGGCCCAGTGAATGAAACCATGAGGAATGACTGAATGAATCCGAGATAAAGAGTCAGTGGAGATGAAACAACCCACCAGTCTGCTGAACCACAGAAGAAGAAATGAAAAGAGCCGGTTCTGGTCGGCCTAGAGAGCCACTAAAGATTAATGGACTCTGGATCCGGGACAGTCCGAGGACTCAGACAAACTGATGTGATCCAGATGTTCATGAGTCATGATGACATCAGCAGCTGGAACAGACTTTGCTTTATTAAAACAAGATTAGTTGGTACAGACAGCATGAATATAAAACCCAAACAGAACCAGAGTTTTCTGCAGTCCAGGTTCTGGTCACTCCAGCCTGATTAACTTTACTCTTAAGCTCAGGAGAAGCAAACATGAAGGAGTTTATGTCAGTTTCTGTTTCTCATTGACAGTTTATTGGTTTGGCACTGATACTGAGAAGCTCAACAGAACCGGGTCAGTCTCTCCTGGCGCTCCTCCCCACTCTGGTCTGGTTCGACTGAGCCAGGAGGTTCCGTCTTGCCCTGGTCCGGTTCACCAGTCTCAGAAGGTCCTGCAGATGTCTCTCCTTCAGAAGCTGCTGAATGCGTTTGTTCTGAGTCCGTTCGTGGAAAGGCAGCATCCGAGGAACAAAGACGTTCTGCTGGTCTCTGCTGGTGTTGCTGTCCGTTCCCACAATCCGGTACTGGACCTCGTCCACTGAGTTCTTCTCCTTGGAGACCGGTCCTGAGGCTGGCACCACTGATGGTGTGGTGGAGACGACGTGTTCAGCGGACGCTGCTGTGGGGAACGCTGGGAATGTTCTGATTGGTGCTGGAGTTTGGTTCTGGTCACCCATTGCTACGGACGCCGGGCGAGTTCTCCTGCTGAGTGGAGTGGTTTTTATTGGACGCATTGTAGTAGGAGCAGTGGCTGTAGTACCAGCTCTGGTATCAGCTGTAGTAGTGGTAGTAACACTGGTAGTAGTAGTGGTAGTAACCGTGGTAGTGAAGACGGCAGCAGTGGTAGTTGGAACGAGAGGTGGGGTCTCAGATCGTGGCGGAGCATCGTCATACGTCTGAAACTCATAATCGTACTCCACATAGACAAAGTCTGTGCTGCTCTTGCTTGTAGGGGGTGGTGTGCTGATGACATCACTGGTGACATCACTAACCAATGAGGTAGACGAGGTTGATGACATCATCATTTCAGTCAAATCCCAGGAACTAAAAGACAAAAGCACAAAGTTCACATTAACAGAAAATAGCTCTGCAAGATTATAGTTTCATTTTTCTATGTTGGTACGAGTCGTTTGGTACGAGTTGTTCCATATGAGTCATTTTATACGAGTTGTTTGGTACAAGTAGCTTGGTGCAAGTCGTTTGGTACGAGTTGTTTGGTACTGCCTGTCCCCCCTATAAATAAAAACAACTAAATTCTTTATGATTTCTGCTCATTTGGTACCAGTTGTTGCAAACAATTGATTCATGATAATCAAAACATTCTAACCCATTTTGACCCATTTTGACCATTTTGACCTGTTCTGACCCATTCTAACTTGTTTTGACCCAGTCTCAGTTCAGTGGGTTTCAATTCAGTGTAACTGTTTATTTCATCTCTTAAAACTGGTCTGTTGTTACTACTCTGACTGACCTGTTGTCCACTGGGGAGTTTGTGGGACTTGTGTAGCTGAAGTTGCTGGAGTTGCTGGAGTCTCTGGAGTTGCTGAAGTTGCTGGAGTCTCTGGAGTTGCTGAAGTTGCTGAAGCCATCAGTGCTGCTGATGTTTCTCTCACTGCAGGACTTGCAGCACATCTGTCTGTATCCAGAGATCGAACAGTACCGACTCAACGCCTCCATCCGGCAGAAGACAGAGCGGTCGCCACGGCAACGCTGCCCTGCAGACAGAGATGGATCAGGTGAACATGAGAAGTACTGGAATGCCAAACGATTTCATCTCTGCTGGGAGATCAAACTGGTTATCTGGTCCAAGCCTAGACAATCCTGAATGATACAGTTCAGCTTCAATGTTTGTCATCAGTAACCAAGAAGTTCTATAAACCCACCGAGATCCTCAAAGACCTTCTAAGTGAGAGTTCTGCTGCCCATTGGACAATGCTAATGCTAGCCTGACCCAGTGGGACAGACAATAAGCGGTTCTGGTCAGAGAGGTGAACCCTCAACTATAGAGGTAATGCTGCAAAGGTCCAGTTGGATGTTCTTCATGGTTCTGACTGGTTTTGTTGTTGGCATAAAGAGGAAAGATCAGGAAAACATCAGTTGAAACTGGTCAGAACTTTAACTGAGAGACAGATAGGTTTCTTACTGGGAGACACTTGTGGAGCTGGAAAGTTTAGGTTGGACTTGGAAAGCCACAGGGTGAGGGCGTTCTTCTGATCTCCTGAGAAGGAAACAGAACACCATCAATGGTACCTTGTTGGCTCAAGTAAAGAAACATACTGATTCGTGGAAGCCTACCGTTGCAGGGCAGGGCCTGACAAGGACGTGTTGCTGTTGGCTGGAGATCGCTGCAGTTTCCAGGTGAACCTTCAGGATTTAAACACGCAACCTGACGGTCCTGAGTCCCGTTTCCACAGGAGACCGAACACTATGAACACATTCATGGTAGTTAGACTCGAAATGGAGCTCTGGACCAGAACTAATGATCCTCCTGCACTGAAATAGTCTGAAGAAGCAGGAAGCTAACAGCTATGTGGACATAGAAAATGAGCTTCAATATGAACTGACTTCAGATCTATGGGAAGGAAAACAGAGTCTATATGAACAGTGGTTCCACTAAGAAATATGAACTTTAGTGAAAGAAAACCATGTTAAAGTCCTTCAGAACAGTCATATTAAGACCAGAACAAAGCAAGATACTGGAAGACTGAAGAAATTTGGTCTTAAAAAGAACAGAAAGGAATCTGGAGATATGGAGTTTAATGAGAATCAGGTCAGACGTAATCCTCTAACTGTCTCCTTACCGGGGTCCAGGGCCCAGTTCTCCAGCCTGCGGGGCAAGGGAACCGGTTGCAAGTCTGCTTGGACTCTGGCCGGTCATCACCACAGAGCTTGCTGTTCACTGAGCGGCGTTGCTTCCCACTGCTGGACTCTTGCTGGCAGCTCACCAAGCGGCGCTGCCACCCAGTCAGACCACAGGAGGCACTGCAGGCCTCCCAGTCTCCAGTCACCCACCTGGTGGTTGGGAAAAGAGGCAGATGTGAACCTGGTGCTTCCGCCTGGATGACTTTGGGATAATCCTGTAGGGTTTCTGTGGTTGTTTGCACCAGTTACCGTGGAGATCTGCAGCTTTCAGTGTTGCACTTGCGGCTGATGGGTCTGGGTTTGTTGATGTCAGAGCAGTAGATCCTCTCAACCATCTTCCCATCAGCCTTCCTCCTACAGCCGAACCTGGTGTACTGCGTCCCTGCAACAGACGTTGACATTAGTCCATTCCAGGTGGGTCACTGGGGACTGGACACCTATTGACCAGAACATACCTCCACCACAGGGTTTGGAACAGTGAGACCACTTCTTCAGAGCCCACTCATAGAGAAGAGCTTCTTCCTGAACCAGGTTGGACTCCAGTGAAGATCGGATGTGATCCTGAATGATATAGCTGTAAGACACCGTCACCTTGGAGTCCAGGTGAGAACGGACCTGTGGAACAGCAGGAAGAGGTTAGCTCTTCTGGACCTTCCAAACACATCAACAGTACTGCATCTCTTCTTCTGGTGACTGACCATGAGTATGACGCCATATTTCAGTGGCCCATTGGTGAGGAGAGACTCCTGCTCACCAGTCTTATTGTATTCCCAGACCACTCCCTTCTCAATCACCACCCGACTTTCAGGAATCTCATGTTCATCATTGAGGAAGAGGTGATCCGTTTCCTGGTTCTTCACGGCTGCAACATCAAACTCTGGATCAACACTGGTCCTGAATCATCAGCAGACAGAATGTCTCTTGGTGTCTTTGGTCTTCCTACCCAGAATGTGAGGGGTTCCCTTAAACTCCTGGATCACCAGACGTCTGGCTCCTTTGGGAATTTCCAGCATCTTCAGGTAACCTAAAGCATGTGGTCAATTATCAGCCAATTAAGACAATCATTCAGACATTCATGAACAACCAACTGTAATGACATTATCACCACAGACTTCATTCCTGGACCAAAGTAGACCCTGAAGGTCTGATGGACCAGACTGGTTTGTCCACAACTGTCCACTGATGTTTGACTTGATCAAGACTTGAAGAATTGGAGACTTAGACAATATCTTCTACTGGATGTTAGGAGGTAAAACTTTATTCCCAAACTATCATTTGGGATTTAGAAATCCCAAAATGCTTTAAAATCATTAAAACTAGAAAGATGAACCAAAAGCAGGTTAAAATATAACTGTCCAGAGTGAAGAAAGGCAGACAGGAAAGAAAGGTTTTCAGTTTACTATGAGGAGGTGGGGGGGAGATGTACAGTTGAATATCATCTGCATAACTGAGGTAGGAGATATTGTTCAACACTGAGGGAATTTGCCCAACAGTGAGCAGCTCCATTACAAACAGTGGTCCCAACAGAACTATGGGGTCCACCAAATGGAACCAGACCAGGATGGATTCAGTACTTTCATTAAGGTTGATCTGACAAACATGAAAAAAACCACTGCAAAGCAGATCCCAACACACCAGCCCAGCACCTTGGCCTATGGAGCTAGATCTGATGGAATAAATCAGAAGCTGAGGTCAGGTCCAGCATCAACAACCAGAGCATTTACCTCCATCGTTCTGCTTTCAAATGTCAGTCTCAGAAGAACTGGTTCAGTTGAGAGGAAAGAAACCCCAACTGAAGGTGGTCCAGCAGCCTGTTGATCAAGAGCTGCTGTTAGCTGCTGCTAGTTGCTGCTAGCTGATGATAGCTGCTGTTAGCAGCTGCTAGCTGGTGTTAGCTGTTGCTAGATGCTGTTATCTGATTTTAGTTGCTGTTAGATACTGCTAGCTGCTGTTAGTTGATGGTAACTGCAATCTCTTAACTTTTTTTCAGTCATCAAGCTGCAGTGGAGATCAGGCTTCACCTGATTTTTGGTCATGCCTGACCTGGTCTCCAGCTTCAGGGTTTCTTTATGGGTCTTACAAACCAAGGATGTTCCTCTGAGCTGCTCTAATGAGCTGTGACTTTTGTGAGTGGTCATAATGTTGTGGCTGACAAGTGTGGGTCACCTAGCTTCCTGGTGCTGCGAGTGAAGTTTCCTTTCACAATCTTGCAGGTGGAATCGTCTCCTCCACAGACTCCACACTGGTCCTCATGCTGGTCTGAGGCAATCTGGCCATCACATCCTACATGCTAAAGGGGGAAGGAGGGACGAAGGGGGTGGGCAAAATCAGAAATGCATCACTGCTGAATGTTTTTGGACCTTTGAGTAAAATAAAAATTAATTCACTCATGAAAGGACAAAATTAGTAAATTACAAAAACTAACGACTGCATGACAGAAAAGAAAAGCCCAAATATTCAGCATCATTGGGTCAAGAGCTTCACTCAGTTTTTATTCCTCATTAAATTAGAAATAAAACTCAGGAGAAAAACACTTCAGGATGTGAGTCACGCTTGGAAACCGAAGCACAATAAAGACCTCACACTCTCCTCGGACGCAGACGCTGTAGGCGTCGTCGTAGGAACACAGCGTCCCATCATGCACCATTCTGTTCATGGACACCACAGCACCCGTCTCCTTGGACTGACAGTAGAGATGACAGCGCTCATCCTCTGCACACAAACACACACACACACACATCTGGCCTCAGAGAGATTTAAGGTGGAATATCTGAAGATGATCATAAAAAGTTCTGGAGACATGAAATTATTCTCAGATGATGAAGAGTTAAAGGGAGGAGAGGCTCAGAGTTTCCTTCCAACAACAGATTCCTGCCTGATGACTTTAACATGTGAGTGCACACACACACACACACACACACACACACACACACACACACACACACACACACACACACACACACATCCTTGTACTTCTATCCAAACTGAGGACTTATTATTGACTTCCATTCATTTTAGTATCTGCATTTCTGCCTAACCCAGACATTTTCCCAAACCCCAACCTTTGGGGGTCTATTCCTTTCCCTAATCTTAACCAAAACTTAACACACACCCTACCTCTAAATCTAACTAGTAGAGCTCAGTAGAACTGGGGGAAAAAAGTGAAAAACAGGAAAATGTCCTCACTTTCCACAATGACCTCAATTTGTGGGTAAAATTAGTGAAAATGGTCCCCTATTTGCAGTAATACAAGTACACACACATATTTCTCACCATATGAGGACTTCTGTTCATTTTAAGCATCTGCTCCAAGCTTATTCTAAACCTAATTTACACCATGGCTTGGCTCCTGATCTCTGACCCCGACAATAGTTGTTTATCAAATTTGGACCTGGCTTTGGTCCCAATAAGCTCATTGTATGGCCAGGACTGTAACACATTTAATTTTGTTTAATTTATTACATAGGTTTTAACACTTAAATCTTCGTACAAGCATTTTTTTAAATTTTACATACAAAAATCAAGAGCTGAAACCTTTGTATTCATGTTTCTGGTATGGCTGTAAATCTGGTCGTAAACCACGAGTTCACTGGTCCTCAGAAGGGTAGTGAAAGCAACAGAAAAGGTCCTAAATAGATAGCCTTAACGAGTGAACTCACACACACAGGTATGTCTTTAGGACTTGTGAGGATGGTGAGTTACGTAGTGCATTCCAGGGACATTAGACCCAAGTTGAACCCAGGTCTTGTGTAGGTCAGTCCCACAGCGTCTGCATTACATAACTCCCCCACAATGAAAGGAGATTCCACTGAAACATGAACCCAGAGGTCCTCAAAAAAACATCTGTCCACAGCTGAGACGTCTGTTTATATCAGCAGCAGCCAGGAATGGTTTGTTTCTGTTTACTGACATGATGTTAGCATAGCTGTGTGTCTGGGTGTGTATATTTACGGTCAGGATGCTCATATGGACGCCAGTGATGCTTCATTCCTTCATGATCCAGGAATGGATTCCAGGCTTTACACTGATCCTCCCTGAAACACAACAAGATTTCAGATGTCCTGACCCAGTCAGCCAGAGCACACAGAACCAAGCTTTAGATGTCCTGACCTGAAGTCAGTCAGGGGGGGGCAGTCCTCTTGGCTGCACAGCTGGAACTCGTAGCTGTTTCCGTAGCAGGTGCGCCCTCCGTTGGCTGGACTGAGAACAATGACAGGTAAGTGTGTCTGATTGGTGTAACTGATGCGTGACATCACTGCTGATCACTCACGGTGGGTTATCACACTGTCTGGTCCGAAACCTGACCCCACCCCCGCAGGTCCGGGAGCAGCTGCCGAACGGACTCCATCGTCCCCAGTTTCCGTGTTGCTTCAGGAGATTTGGGGTCAACTTGATGCAGAAGCCTTTGAAGCAGTGCTGCAACACAGACAGTTGCCATGGTGACACATTTTAGACTCATCCAGCTCTGCAAATAAAGACTGAAAACACATCCTGCAGTTGTCCGCATAAAGCCAAGCACACCCTGATGACCAGTGAGGTAAAGCTTGGTCTTTAGTCTCTGCTGCCGTGCAGAACTCGGACCATTAAAGCTCTTCTGCAGTCTGAGAATAAACTTTAATTATGATGAATCAACGGCTCTGAATGCAGAGAACTGAAGCATCTCCTCACCTTGCCTGGTCCACACTTGGTCCCATCAAGTGGCGGGCCTTTCTTGGTCTTACAGAAAAACGGGTTGTTGTAGTCGCTGCACCACAGCTGCTTGCAGGAGTCAGGGGTCGTGTACTGAAGACACAGGCAGACAATTGTTCAGTAATGAGTATCTGTGGTTAAAGTTGATATTATTGATAATAAATTAATCAGAAATTTCTCCAGATGTGAAATGAAAACAGCCATCAGCTCCTTGAAAGAAAAACCTGCAAAGTGAAAAGTATCAGGAAGAAAACATCAGCAGGACTTTAATGAGTTTCCTGATGTTTTTCCTGATGAGTCCAGATGTTGACCAAGTCTGCAGCATTTGTTCAGAACGTCAGCTGAAAGTGGACCTGATAACAGGAAACATTCCCAATGCTCTGAGTCTGATAAGCTGGAGGTTTCTCCTCGTGACTTTGGTTTCTGTGGTTTCACTCACATCCTCCTGTTTCACATTTCCTCTGAAGCTGATCAAGATTGGAAACAGATTTCAGCTCAGGGATGTTTGCTGCTGCCTCAAACTGACGTCCATTGCTGAGTCGAATCTGGATTTTAGTTCTCATTCTGAGACAATGACCTGTCCTTTAGATCCAATGAAAACAGAAAGGTTCTGGAAATGTATGGTTGAAAGGATGATGCTTATTGTCTGTTTATGTAAATATTAACGCAAGTTTACTGAATAACTGGATCATTTTTAACAGGGAACACAGTGACAGATGAATTGGGTTGCTGCTCAGGGTCGGGAAGAACCCTGGATCCAGTTTGGACTCAGACTTACGGCGGTGCACAGGCTGAATCCCGGCCCAAAGTCGAAGCGACACTGCTGGTCCATGGAGTACTGGAAGCCTGGTAACTGAGGCTGAGCAGGCCACTCGTGGTTGAAGGGATCATCACGGAGACAATCGTAGGTGCTGCAGGCAGAAGGACCAGCGCTGAATGAAAAGTTCTCCTGGTCCTGCAGAAAGTGCTGGACCTGCTGCTACCTACTTCAGGTAGCGGTGCAGTTCCCTCCAGCTGCAGCTGGACCAGTGGTAGCGGTAAAAGGTAGCCTGGACCCTGGGAGACATGATGCTGCCCAGTGGGACGTCATCTACACAGTCATTCATCTCACCGTCATGCTCCATGCCCAACCTGGAAAACCACAGAAGAAGAGACACAGAGGGAGACCTTGACTCCACACAGACACCTTCTAGCTGTTAAATCTGACTCCTGGGTTAGATATTTATGACTAAATATGGTGTAGTATTGGTATTAGAATGCTTCATCTGTGACTCACACGTGTCCCGTCTCATGCGCAGCTACAAAAGCTGAGGAGAAGCCATCTTCTAGCACCAGAACACAGCTCCGGTGCAGCTGACACATTCCTGTAACTGGAGCATAACCTGCAGGACCAGAGGGCACACGGTCTTCAGACATCACCTCCACATGCGGTACCCATGGTAGTACCTGCTGCACGACTACAAGTACTACTGTAACTGGATCGTAACCTGTAGCAGTAGTAGTACTAGCAGCAGGGTTAGTAGTAGTAGAAGTGGTGGTGGCAGTAGTAGAAGTTGCAGGGATAGTAGTAGTTGTAGTAGTAGTAGTAGTAGTAGTGGTAGTAGTAGTGGTTGGGGTAGTAGCAGTAGTAGTAGCAGGGTTAGTAGTAGTAATAGCAGTAGTAATAGTGGTAGTGGTGGTGGTAGTAGTAGTAATAGTAGTAGTAGTATAGCAACAGTCCTTAGAGGATTCATCATTAGTTGTAACAACAGACTTGAGAAACATTTATTTCAGATGTAAAAACACTGAAAACTTTTTAGTTTTTATAAATTTTAATGAAATATTGTCACAAAGATGTCGCCATGTTGTTTACATTGCAATGCATTCTGGGTAGATGATGCATGCTAGGTGCTACGAAGCTAACACCGTCCAGCCAGAACAGTGATTTTTCCACAGTGAGTAACGTTTTTCCCTTTCAGTTTGAACTGGAATGCATTGAAGGTACAGCAGAAATAATGAGGGGAAATGAAGATGAGGAGGACCAAATGGAGGAAGAGTAATGAGGAAGACTGAAAAAGCTGCTGTTTATGCTACTGCTTGGAAATGCCAACCTGAAAGGAGAGCAAAGATCTCCTGTTTCTAACTCAAGCTGTTTATGGTTAGCATTTGTATCAAAACATTTTCTCAGATATATTAGAATAGTTTGTTACAAAGACTTAAAGATGCTTCATTTTTGCACTCATTCATTATCTTCCAGTTAGTTTTGATTAAAGTTAGCTCCTGCTATTGTTGTTAGCTTTTGCTAATGATATTAGCGCTAGCTAATGGTGTTAACTCTAGTTAATGGTGTTAGCTCTAGCTAATGTTGTTAACTTTAGCTAATGCTGTTAACTCTAGTTAATGCTGTTAGCTCTAGCTAATGTTGTTAGCTCTAGCTAATGGTGTTAACTCTAGTTAATGCTGTTAGCTCTAGCTAATGTTGTTAGCTCTAGCTATGGATGTTGGCTCTTGCTTATTGTGCTAGGTCTTGCTAAAGGTGTTAGCTCGTGCTAATAGTGTTAGCTCCTGCTAATAGTGTTAGCGCTAGCTAATAAAGTAAACAGGAGATCACAATCATTTGTTTCAACAGATATCTCGTGTTTAACAGTTCATGAAAACTTTGCCCTCGTCAGCCTCCACCATCTCGACTTCAAGTGTTTTATTTATGGACTCTAGTTCACTAGAAACTGCACTCATCATTGGCCCAGCATGCACTGTGCACTCTGTAGGTGAAAAATATAATAACTATATAGTTTCTGAAGTAATTATGAGTTTTTACTTATCAAAAACAACAACTTTTAGGTTAACAGGAAAACACAGCATATTTAGGCTGAAATGTTTAACTAGTTGTGATCCCTTTAATGTTGTCTGCTTGGAGAATTGGTAATAATACCAGAGGTAGTAGTAGTGGTAGTGGTACCACTGGTACTGGTAGTAGTAGTAAAAGTAGTGTTACCCTGCATGCCTGTGGGACCGAACTCCTGGCGGGTCAGGTAGATGGTGTGGTCGTGCTGCTCAGCCTGACTCTGCTCCATCTGCTGGAGATACGACCATCCACAGACGTTCTCCAGGCTCTTCTGAGGGTTCCCCACAGAGATCAGCTCCTGGGACTGATGGAGGCAAACAAATTAAGGTTTTACGCATTTTTCTACTCTGAACTTGAATTCAGGAGTTCTTTCTTCCTGAATGGTTCATTGGGATCAGAGGTCAGTGGTTTAAAAGTCTTCTGATAGTGGAACAAGATGAGCAGAAATTAGGGATGGATCTGAACTTCTAGAACTGTGACCCGGCTGGTTTTACCTGGATGGATCCTGATGTCTGTGTTGGGTTTTAATAGAAACAAGAACGAGCTACAGTGGACCAACTTCCTGTTATCATGTCAGCAGATGATGAACCTTCAGGACCAACACCAGGTAGCTTCTGGAGCTTCATACCTTTGTTCCAGAGAGCATGATGATCCTGGCCACGACAACGTTGATGTTGGCCCCCAGAGAATGATCCTGATAGATCTCATTGACCTGGAAGAGACAAAACCATCCTGCATTAATCCTGGAGGAGCAACCATCTGAGAGGAGGACCTTCTGATCCTTCAGCACAAACACTGGCTTCAGGTAACAGTCCAGAGAAATCTGGAGAATTAATGCCTGAAAGCCCAGAGCTCAGGAATCAACCAGAATGAAACCAAGGCAAGAAAACTTGAGCAGGTTCTGACAGAGCAGGAGAACATCAGACAGAAGGAACCTGAAACCAGGAGGAAATCTTGGAGCTCCTGAGTTGTTGAAGTCCTCATGATTCATCTTCTAACAGCATCTAGAACCGTTCTAACCTGCAGCATCAACACCTTCATGAATGAATGGAGAACTCAGGTCTCCGTTTCCACCTACAATGTTCATCAGGGTCAGGAGATACTTCAGGATGTGGTCTCGGCCGTGGAAAAGGACGAGGGAATAGTCCACCGCCAGCAGCACCTGGAGGACACAGAGGCCAGGTGAGCACCAATCAGAGAGCAGGAAACTGAAATGCTTTACAGCAGTGGATTCCAGGCGTCCTGCAGCTTTTAGACGTCTCTCTGCTTCAGCACACCTGGCTCCAAAACGAGCTCATCAGCAGAGCTCAGCAGAGCTGGACTGCATGCTAGGAAGGCAGCTTCTCCGTTTAATTCAAGCATGGAGGACAAGGGACACGTCTAAGCGCTGCAGGACTCTGGCCCTGGAGGACTGGAGTTTGAGACCTCTTCCTCTACAGGAAGAACAAAGGAACCGATTAAAAGCACCTTAAACATCAAATAGAAAATCTATCAGGAAAAAAAGCATAAAAACAGGAAAAAAGTTGCATTAAAGAAACGATAAAATGAGTAAATTTAAGATGAGATTGAAAAGATAACCTTTGACCTTTAAAGGAGAGCAGCAGTGAACAGTTTTCAGTCTCTGAGGGTGTTCTGATCAACAGTACTGAACTCGGCTCTGAGGACCAGAAGAACCTGGACAAACTTTTCTGATGCATCACTTTTAAGACCTTCAGAACCTTTTCGATGGCAGCCTTGGTTCTGTGGGGCGGTCCAGAACCCGACAGAGATGTAGCTGGGCCTGTAATTATTGGTTAGAACATCCAGACTGGCTTTGGCTAAGAACCCAAACCTCCTGGGAACCAATGCAGCAACTCATTCATTCATCTGGTTCAGAAGACTAAAATAATCTGGAAGTTCAGGTGGTTTTTCTCCTTGAGCTCAGGTGACGTATCCTCATCTCTGATTGGCTGACTCTTGGGATTTGAACTGTTTAATGACTGATTAAAGGCGTGAAAACTTTGTTCACAGATCAATCTGTAGTTCAGAGACCAGTAGGTCAGGAACACCATCACGTACCTCGATGTGAAACATTTCAGATGTGGTGTCACGCCGCCGTCGGCCCACAGACGGGTTCAGCTTCAGAGGCCCTAACAGAGGACCTGCAAACACACAGTTCGTATCTCTGCAGTCGTCTCAACACATTTCATTCAGTTTCTAAACATCAGGAGGTTTTAGTTCAGCTTTAGTCTCTGTTTACTTTCTCACTGAAATAAATTAAATGGATCCAAAGCAACTGATGAGGTTTCCAGGGTCTCTGAAGACCAGAACTTATGTTCAGGTGACCTCGACGAACCTCATCAGACACTCAGGGGTGGGTCCATTTCTCACAAGTCCAAGAGTCACTACCGGGCTGATCTCAGCTCAGCCAAGTCATGGAGTCCAGCACATTCTTTCAAGAACTACTTCCACTGCATACTCAAACCAGATGAAGCCCAAGCAAAGGAACCAACTGTTGACCTCTGACCTCACACACTAAACCCAGAAAACACTGATGTTTATAAACTGCTGCTATGGAAACAAGGAAGAGAAAAACTCTCCATGGTGGAAGGGACCCCCAGGTGGAAGGGAACCCCAGGTGGAAGGGATCCCCAGTGGAAGGGATCCCCGGTGGAAGGGATCCCCAGGTGGAAGGGATCCCCGGTGGAAGGCACCCCCAGGTGGAAGGGATCCCCGGTGGAAGGGAACCCCAGGTGGAAGGGACCCCCAGGTGGAAGGGACCCCCAGGTGGATGGGAACCCCAGGTGGAAGGGATCCCCGGTGGAAGGGATCCCCAGGTGGATGGGAACCCCAGGTGGAAGGGATCCCCGGTGGAAGGGATCCCCGGTGGAAGGGATCCCCAGGTGGAAGGGATCCCCAGTGGAAGGCACCCCCAGGTGGAAGGGATCCCCGGTGGAAGGGAACCCCAGGTGGAAGGGACCCCCAGGTGGAAGGGACCCCCAGGTGGATGGGAACCCCAGGTGGAAGGGATCCCCGGTGGAAGGGATCCCCGGTGGAAGGGATCCCCAGGTGGAAGGGACCCCCAGGTGGAAGGGACCCCCAGGTGGAAGGGACCCCAGGTGGAAGGGACCCCCAGGTGGAAGGCACCCCCAGGTGGAAGGGACCCCCAGGTGGAAGGGACCCCCAGGTGGATGGGAACCCCAGGTGGAAGGGATCCCCGGTGGAAGGGATCCCCGGTGGAAGGGATCCCCAGGTGGAAGGGACCCCCAGGTGGAAGGGACCCCCAGGTGGAAGGGACCCCCAGGTGGATGGGAACCCCAGGTGGAAGGGATCCCCGGTGGAAGGGATCCCACACTGGAAACAAGCTTGAAGTTTTCTGTAATTGCTACCCAGCTCAGGGGACCCAAAAGTTCTGATAGCTGTTCAAACATCTGGATCACCGCCACATTCATCAACTACCTTCAAGCCACGTCTCCATCTGCATCTCCAGTGCAGGACCTGGAGGTGGTCCATTCACTGACTCTGGAAGGTAACCCTATTCTACCTGTAACTTCTTCAGGCTAATCCCATCCCAGCACCAGGAGGCAAGGTTCAACCTTCAAGTGCTTCCTCCAAGGTCTGCCTCCAGAAGAGTGTCCTGGTCTCCCTGGTCTGGTGGAGGTTCAACTCTTCTTCTGGTCCCTAGCAGCTTGAGATGTCCCTGTCTCCGAGGCCTGAACATCCTCCTGGACGTGTTACCTCCACAGTGTTACCTCAGGAAAGAAGCAGGTTGCTCACCTGGATCCAACAGACATGGTGTTTGTGAATCTGACACTGCTGACACTGGTGCTGTGGTGGGATGGAGGAATGTGCTAAATGTGATGAAAACTGTTGCTGTGGTCAGGCCAAAGGCTCAGATGTGAGCAGATGGCGCTCCAGACCTCCACATGTGATGATGTCAAACAGCTGATGCACGTTTGACATCAAGGCAGCCCTGCGTCTGAACACATGTCTGCGACATGAGGAGGTGAGTCCAGAGTTCAGGTTGAGATTCAGGGGATGAACTGAACTCAGCTCTGATCCCAGATCTTCTAGAGCTGAACTCCAGACTGCCACGTTGCCCTCCCACCCCCCAGTTAGGCTCCGACTGGGTTCAAAGTGTTTTACAGCATTTTTCTCTGTTTCACTGTTTTGGTTGCAGTTTGTCTCTTCGTGTCTCTTTGTGTGTCTGTGTGTGTCTGTGTGTGTCTGTGTGTGTTTGAGCCTAAAGCCTCGTCAGCTTGCCAAGTTTCCTGGACCTTTTCCACCATTTTATTTTCCTTCTTTCCTTCTGAAGCAACTGGAATGAAGGAGGTGGAAGAAGCTGCAGTTCTGCTCTGTTTCTCACCATGCTAACATGCTAACACACAGGACAGAATGCAACACTCTACTCTGTCCAAGCTGAACCGCTCCCGAACTCAGGTTTGTTAACAGAAGTGGCTCCAGGTCAGTTCTTCATCAACCTCTCCTTCAAACTCTCGGGTCTCCATGGTGACCAGGGTTAATCTGGTTCTGTCTCACCTTCTGAAAACTGAGCATTGATTGGTCCTTATTTCCATTATTTTAGTTCAGATCCTTGATTGGCTAATTATAATGATGACATCATTGCCCCCTAATAAACCCAAATGCTTCTGATTGACCTCCTGATGATTCTGTTGCTGATTGGAGCCATGAGGCCATATTCCTGTTGACCAGCAGGTTGGAGACAGACCTGGCGGTACAGAACCGATACTGGACTCACCTCGCATATAGTCCTCTGAGGTCCGATTAGCAGCTGGGTTCCTGATGATGGCTGAGGAGCGATAAACGATGTGCCTTCGATCATCTTCATCCTCCTCCTCATCGTCTTTCAGCGGTTCAATGAAGAACTCATCTCCTCCAGTCCGAATCATCCCTGCCTGGAGACACGAGAGCGGGATTCTGCAGTAAACTGGTTCTGGAGCTGTTTACCTCTCTGTGCTGCAACCGAATCTAGTTTCACCCATTACAACCCATTGGATTTGACCAGCTTAGGTCTAGCTTCATCCACCCAAAGGTTCTGGATTTGAAGCCCTGGTGTTTCTAGACCTGAAGTTCTGGTGTTTCTGGACCTGAAGCCCTTGTGTTTCTAGACCTGAAGCCCTGGTGTTTCTAGACCTGAAGTTCTGGTGTTTCTGGACCTGAAGCCCTGGTGTTTCTAGACCTGAAGTTCTGGTGTTTCTGGACCTGAAGCCCTGGTGTTTCTAGACCTGAAGTCCTGGTGTTCCGGCTGTTACCCACCATGTCCATTAAACCTGGGCTTAGAACATTTCTTGTCTTGTTCTTGTTCAGTTTGTGAGCCCAGATCACATCTGAGGTCCAGGATCTAAACTCCAACCAGGATCTAAACTCTGTCCAGGTTCACAGCAAGTGTGTTTCTGAAGGTTTGATCTGAACTCAGTCAAGTGGGACCCTGGTTCTGGATGTTTGGACCAGTCCAGCTCTGGAAACAGTTTCACCTACCAGCCCATCGCAGTTGCTGATGGCCACAGAAGTGTCATCCAGGTATGACACTGTTCCTGTATAGAAGCAACCATCTTCTCTGATTGGCTCTGAATGCAGGTATCCTGACTCCTCCCACTCCAAGGTGGCCATGGGGGGAATGAGCCGGGAGTTTGGACGCAGCCTCAGGTGGAGATCCTGACCAAACACCGTCACGTTGTAGAAGAGCTCTGCCTCTTCCTTGGGACTTCTCCCTCTCCATGAATGTCTGAATGTTGAGGTCCAAGTGGGCGGGGCCTGTTGAGTCTGGGAGTTTTGGGGCGTGTCCTTAGTGGATGGGGCGTGTCTCTTACTTCGGTACGGATGGAGGGCAGAGACTGATGCTGACAAGAAACGTCCCTCTGAGTCGGTTCTGATTGGACGAATGATGCTAAACTCTGACAGAACCTGATGGAGAGAACCTGAGAGACAAGAAGAGAGATTTAAGATTGGTTCATCATCTGATCAGAACAATTATTGACCTGGTTAATGCAAGACTAGGTTAGGCTAGGCTAGGTAGACCCAACAGCATCTTCAACAGAACCTTCATTAAAAACCCAGAAATCATTCATTGCCTGTAGCAAGCATGGTCCTCATGTCTGTTAAGTTACTGGAGCTGCATCTTTAACCTGGTCTGTAGAAGACCACTGGGGGGTCTGCTAGGGCTATGTTACCAAGCCAAGACCCAACTTTCTGGTTCTGTTTGGTTTCACCAGTCAGCACCAATCAGCACCTGGACTATAGTCAGAGCCAAAGATACAGTTGTTAACTTTGTATGGGTACCGAAGAGCTGATGTTCCTGGTCAGAGCCAGGCTGTCAGTTCTGATGTTCTGGTGTCAGGAGAACCCGTCTAGTACTTTGATATGTCCAAGGAGGAGGTTGTCGGTTCAGCTTCTTGGGTTCTCCTTCCAGCGTTACTAACGGTTTCCCTGAGGACATCGGTACCACCTCCCATGGCGCTCATGTCCTGAGCCAACATCTTAACACCGAGGGTTGATCATCTGCTGCTCAGTTTGGACCAACAGGCGTGTCGGCAATGTCTGGTGGAGATGTTGGAGGTTAGGAGGAGGACTACCAGGCTGTTCTGACTCCACCTTTTCTAAACCACAAAGACCAGTGTCGCTTCAAACTGGTGGTATTAGTTCAGGCTGTTATCTGGACTTGGGGAAAGCAGACACCCCGACTCGGACTGGGCCGTACCACCTGACCCAGTTTATCCTCGTTTAAACTGAAATACAGCTTTTCCTTCCTTAGGAAAACAAAAGTGAGCTGCAGCTGATCCTGAATCATCTGCTCCTCTGGGAGCTTCAGAGTCTGGATCCAGGGAACGAAGCAGTGATGGAGATCATAGATGGAGACCATGGATGGAGACCATGGATGGAGATCATAGATGGAGATCATAGATGGAGATCATGGAAGGAGACAATGGATGGAGACCATGGATGGAGACCATAGATAGAGACAATGGAAGGAGACAATGGATGGAGACCATGGATGGAGATCATGGAAGGAGACCAATGCAGATGGACATGTTTAGAACCTTTTGATGGATCAATCCTCTGGGTTCTGGTCCTGGATCAGCTGTAATCAGGAATTAAGATCTGATCCCAGCCGGGTTTCTACAGGGGCTTCAGGTGGAACATCTGCGGAACCAACAGTGGTCCTCCTGATGTCAGAGCAGAAAGAGGCGTGACAGCTGAAGGAAGATGAGACATATTTTCTAGACTCCCTGTCTCTGACTTCTCCAGATGAACGTCTCACCTGCTGAGATGTTCCATGTTTCCAACCAAAAGCTCTCCTGGAGTCACTCTGGAGCTGAAGTCCAGCTTCCTGCATGGTGTCCTAGGTGGGTTTCATGGGTTCAATTGAGACGTGGTTCCTCACTGTGGACAGAAGATGCGGACCTCCAGTTTGTGTCCTGACCATAACAGCCTGATGAATCAGTTCTGATCCAAAAGATCTGAAAAGATCAGGTGATGTTTCAGCTTTTTGTTGCCATCATTAACATCTAAAGTCTGGAGTTCATCAAGCTGGTCTGCTGACCCCCATCTGATGTTCCTGTCCGGCTGCAGAACATTCCAGGAGAACTTCTTCCAGACCTCTTCCTCTCATTCCCAACATCTAAGGAGTCCTCCTTCTGTCCCTGAAGACCTTCGGATTCTGTCTCGTTCGGATGGGTCCTGCATTGATCACGGGCTGAGCAGCAGGTGGATCCAGAACCACCAGAACCCTGCAGGTCCACCCTGAGACTCTGCTCCACTCTGTGTCCCTCAGATGTTTGACAACACTCTGAATGTCCAGGTTGTTTCCTATGAGCACCTTGATGACATCAATTCCTGTGTTCAGAGACAGTCAGCCAACGAGACACAGTTAGACCTAAAATTATTCACACCCCTGCAGGCTCAGTTCAAGTCCAAAAAGTCTAAAGCTGATGATGTAAAGCTTCTGGAGTTTCTCTTCTGCCCTCTGAGATGATTTGAATCCTTAGTTTTGTTCTCTTTGATTCCTGTGAATTTAAATCTTCCTGCTCCTGTTTCTCTCGGTGCAGATGTTTCCAGATGGTCCCAGACGGGTCCAGATGCAGCCTGGTTCTTCCCTCTCTGGGTCGGGTTTCTATTATTTCCAGGTTGTTTCTGTTTTCCTGTAATTTTGAGGTGGAATAAATCTGACTGGGCTGGTTTCTGGATTTCTCTTCTTAGTTGTATCTGTATGGTTTGGATCATTTCTCCTGGTTCTCCACAGCTTCAGTGGTTCTGCCTCTTCGACATGTTTTTCCTGAGGTTTGGACCTTGGTTCTGGAGGGAGAACGGGTTCTGGAAGAACACCAGGATCCCTCTGACTCCTGCAGGTCCCTACTCTGTTCTCTGGAGCGCGCTCAGTTTCCCTCTCTGGAACTTCACACAGATGGATGCGTGTGTTCACAGTAGCTGATATGATTCACACACACACACACACACACACACACACACACACACACAGACACACACACACACACACACACACACACACACACAAACACACGCACAGGAGATGATTAAATCTGACCTGCTTCACATTCTCTAAGCGCCTGAAACATAAACACTGAGATTTATGGAGAAAGGCTGCTGAGCTGGTCAGCATGCAGGGGTCAGAGGTCAGAGGCTGGAGGACCTCACCACCACAGAAGAAGAAGAAGACAGGAACTGGAGTAGACTGGGTCTAAGCTCACCTGAGTTTCCGCTGATGTAAACAGAGAGGAAGCAGCTGATCTGCAGCAGGAAGATGAAGATCAGAAGTCCAGAACGAGGCTGGTCCATGCTGGGAGGGACGGGGACAGACAGGAGGACAGAGGGACGTCCTGAGAGACGGACGGATCCAGACTGACTGAGAGCAGCGCAGCTCCAGCTCCTCCACTCTGTCATTATCTCCTCCCTCTGCCGCGTGTGTGTGTGTAGAAATAATTTGATGTTGTGACTCTGAACCAACCAGAAAGGCAGCAGCTCCTCGGTGGGACAGCTCCCCCTGCTGGAGAACAGCTGCAGACACAGCCAGAGGCAGACATGGTGCAATCAGCCTTGAACCTGCTTCTGAAACACCTGAACAGGTGGGATTCTGCAGGTCAGCAGATGATCAGCTGGGTCCAAATTAAAGGTTCTGATTGGAGGAGAGGAACATCCAAGTGCACCCTGATGAGACCTGGACGAGGAGGACATCACCTGACCTGGAACCATCATTAGATCACGGCCAGATTCTGGTGAGCTGAAGAGGAGCAGTTCTGGACCAGGGATGGATCCTGGAGAACATCCTGGAACATCCCAGCTGAGTGTGTGAAGGTTCAGCAGCAGATGATCTGGAGCTGCAGGTGAAGGACCAGGTGGAGGTCAGGTCCAGCTTCTCCTCACACATACGACGTCATCAGTTCTCCACTGCGCCACACGACGCCCTGCATTTTTTTTTTTTTTTTTTTTACATGCAAAAGTCCCGATCTGGAACCTTTGTGTTCACATGTTTCTGGCACGCATGTAAATCTGACGCGCATCCTCCAACAGCAGCAATGGAAGCAGCTCTTCTGGGCCCTCTGGGGGTTAATTTCTGCTTCCAGAGCTGATCTGATGCTAGAAAAGACTCCAGTTGTGTTCAAGTTGAGCTAAAAGCAGTCGGCCTATCAGAGAAGCTATGCTAGCCCAGACTAGCATCTCAATGCTAACCATGTAGCAGCAGCGCTAACGTCAGCGTCCACAGTCCACGTTTCTAAAGAAGCTCCATGAATGACCAGGGGTTCCTGAAGCTCTGGAGAGATGAGCTTTGCTCCAACCTGATGCTGGAAGAACCTGAAGAACAGATTAAACACTAGAAACATCTCTGCTGCTGAGCTCAGATGCTGTTGATTCAATCACTTAGCAGCAAAACATTTTGAATTGAAAATGTTTCCATGTTGTTGCCATGTTGGTCCGATGTCGTTTCCAAGTCTTTGCCATGTCTTTCCCATGTCGACTCATAGCATTTCCATGTCATTCCCATGTCAGTCCCGTGTCGTTTCCAAGTCGTTGCCATGTCATTGCCATATCATTTCCAAGTCGTTTCCATGTCATTGCCATATCATTTCCAAGTCGTTGCCATGTCATTGCCATGTTGGTCCCATGTAATTTCCAAGTCATTGCCTTGTCGTTCCCATGTCATTTCCATGTCAGTTCCATGTCGTTTCCATGTTGTTTCCATGTCGTTTCCATGTCGTTTCATGTTGTTCCCATGTCGTTTCCATGTCGTTTCATGTTACTCCCATGCCTGTCCCATGTCTGTCCCATGTCCGACCCGTGTGGTTTCCATGTTGTTCCCATGTCATTTCCATGTCATTCCCATGTCGGATCCATGTCATTTCCGTGCCAGTTCCATGTCGTTTCATGTTGTTCCCATGTCGTTTCCATGTCGTTTCATGTTGCTCTCATGTCGGTCCCATGTCTGTCCCATGTCCGACCCATGTGGTTTCCATGTCAGTTCCATGTCAGTTCCATGTTGTTCCCATGTCATTCCCATGTTGGATCCATGTCATTTCCATGTCGTTTCCATGTGGTTCCCATGTCGTTTCCTGTTGCTCCCATGTCCGTCCCATGTCTGACCCATGTGGTTCCCATGTCGTTTCCATGTCAGGGTTTATCCTTAGCGGTGACATCACAGATAGAAAACATCTCCTAGAATTTACCCAGAAAATATTAACAATGAAGATTCAACAATCCAGACGCTGCAGAGACCCCACGCCCACTCAGGTCCACAGAGGGTCAGAGGTCATCAGAAGACGTAGAGCAGTATGTCATCAGCTCCTGATGGTCCGGAGGAGGTACTGCAGCCTTAGAGCAGGGATGGACTTTGAGGACTAGAACTTAGAATAATGCAGCTGGGCTCACCTGGTCCAGGTGGTGGTACAGAGTCAGAACCATGCACCTCAGGGTCAGAGGTCTACCTCAGGGTCCATCCCAGGATCCTGCAGGAGGTTCTAGAATCAGGCTCTGGATGGAGGTTCTAGATTCACGTTCTGGATGGAGGTGTTTGTGGGTCTTTGTGGTTCTGTTGTCTCCGGATCGTCTCTGTCCTCACAGCCCAACAGACCCTCAGTCCTGATGAACGGTTCTTGCTCCTCCAGGACCTTCAGACATGGATCCAGAACCAGAAGTGGACCTCACCATCGTCCTCCTGGGAATCTCTGGCGCGGGGAAGAGCGCCTCAAGGAACACCATCCTGGGTCGAGCAGCGTTCGAGTCCAAGGCATCCTTCAGTCCTGCAGACCTGCAGAGCTCACCTGCTCCTGGTGGTGGTGAAGGTGGGCCGCTTCACCTGGGAGCAGAGGGATGCGGTGGAGGCGTGCCTCAGGGCGGTCGGAGGTCCGGCCTTCAGCCACTGCTTCCTCCTCTTCATCCACGGAGATGCCCTGAGGAACACCTCGCTGCTGGACTTCATCTTCAGGGACAACCAGAGCTCCCTGCCGGAGGTGGCCAGAAGGTTCTCCAGGAGGCTCCACCAGTCCAGCAACGAGGACGGAGGAGGACGGCAGGTCCAGGAGCTGCTGGAGAAGGCCGGACACCTGCTGGGACAGCAGGTGTTGGTTTCAGCCTGAGGTCACCAGCAGATGGCCGGACGTTCTCCTTCAGCAGAACCCATGGATCCCTTCATCACAGCAGGTCTTCCAGGTCCTGAAGCAGCAGCCCAGACCATCACACTGCCACCACCGTGCTTTACTGCTACTATACTTTACTCCAGATGTAATGGGACACACACCTTCCGAAGAGTCCAACCTTTGTCTCTTCAGTCCACAGCAGGTTTTCCCTGAAGCTTTGAGGATCATCAAGATGTTCTGGAGAAATTGAGACAACAATGTTCTTGTTGCTCAGCATAGGTCTTCATCTTGTAACTCTGCCATGCAGCCATTTTTGCCCAGGTGTGGCTCACAGTGGTTCCCTGGAGTCCCACAGCTTCAGGAACAGCTTTTAGCCTAGGAAGCTAGGCTGCTAGCTGATTTCAGGCTCATTCCAGGCTGATTTCAGGCTGATTTCAGGCTGATTTCAGGCTGATTTCAGGCTGATTTCAGGCAGTTTCCAGACTGGTTCCAGGCTGATTTCAGGCTGATGGATCTCAGTTGTTCCTGGATCTCTCTGGATCTCAGCCTGACGTCCAGCTGAAGAGGATCTTTTGGTCTACTTCATGCTGTCAGGCAGGTCCTGTTAAAGTCTTGACTGAGAACAGGTGTGGGTGGAGCTGGAGACGGAGACTCAGGTGGGATAAACCACTGGTATGTAGTAAGGGGGTGGTTGATTTAACTGATAATTAAACATGTTGGAGCTGAAACACTAGAGAGAGGCAGTCAGGCAGAGGCAACCAGGAAGGTGCATGAAGACTTTAATGCTCCGCTGTCTATGCTGTCCTCCTGCAGAACCTTCCAGTGATGGGTCAGGTCCAGATGGTTCCGGTGTCAGGGACCATGAGACGAGTCCAGAGGATGGAGGAGCCTCCAGGCCGAAGGAGAGGAGGATCATCCTGATCGGACCTGCTGTTTCTGGGAAAAGTTCTGCTGGGAACGCTCTTCTCGGGTTCCGCCGCTTTGAGCCGGACTCGGACGTTGCTGAAGCCCGACGGGAAGCGGAGCGCAGATCTGCCGAGGTGGACGGGATCCGGTTCACCGTGGTGGACTCTGCTGGACTGTCGGGTGAAGGTCTGACTCTGGACCGGCTGGTCCAGGAGCTCCAGACCCTGATGGACCTGGTACTTTAGTCCCTGAGGCTGATGCCCCGTCTACTTTAGTCTGTGAGACCGACTGGCTGAGGTCATCCTGATCCATCTCTGTCCTTCTGCTGCAATCGGCTCAGGGTGCTGGAGAACAAACTGACCACTTATCCAGCTCCATCCAGCCGCATTAAGAACTTCTCCAGCAAATCCCAGTTCGTTTCTTCTGGTTCAACATGCTACTTAGTTGTTCCACCAGCAGGGGGAGACATTTCCTTGTTCCCAGCTGAAGGTTTGTTCTCTGCAGTCCAATCAGTTCATACTTGGTTCTCTCAGCAGCTTCCAGAGGGAAAAGGTTCCTATGGAGTCTTCATCCCTGGTGCTCAGAACATTCCAGAGAGGAACTAGAATCTGATCCAGAACAGGACCAGAACCCTTCAGGAACGGATCCATTTAGAAAGTGTTCAGCAACAGGTTGGCTGGTTGTTTCTGGGATTTGACGCTCAGCACCTCGCTTCTCCTCTCACTTCCTGCTTGGTTCAGTTTGGTTCCACATCGTCTCTGGTCCTGCAGCGACTCGGGTCAGCAAAGAACTCTCAGGTAAGGAGAACCTCTACGGGTCAGAGTCCAGAACCCTTTAGGGTCAGAAACCAGAACCTTTCAGGATCAGAGTCCAGAACCTCTACGGGTCAGAACCCAGAACCTTTCTGAAGAAAAATTTTCCCACCGTGGGACAATAAAGGATATTTTTATTGTATTCCTTCTTCTTCTTAGAACGACCACAATGATGCATTTCTGAAGCAGGTAAAGCGGTAAATAAATATGAACTGTATTCATTTATTCATCTGGGACAATAATCTACATTAATTTACTTTGCAATAAATGTACCAGAATTGGCCTGTTGGCTATTTTTTCATCTGTTGTTCCTCAACAAATGAGAAATTAATTTTGATAAAAACAAACAAACGATACAAAAACAAGGTTAAGATGAGCTTAACTACACAAATTCTGTCAATGAATTCAAGCAATACCAAACTGTAAATACAAAACAAATTATAATTGTTATAAAAAGTGTAAGAAGTCATTAAAACTAATTTAATCCTTCATCAAGATGGCAACAACACGAGTAGTCACATGGTGTGATCCGGAGGCATCTACTATTCATTATGAACCAGTTCTTTCGTGGTTTTTGAAATAGATTATATCAGAGCTCTGACTGTCTGGGGGTCAGAGTTAATCTCCTATGTGGCTGAAAGTGAAACAGAGCTCAGACTAAAAGTGCTTTTCCAGAGATGAACAATATAATCTTCCATGTCTGTCAATGTAGCGACTTCGATCCAACCATAAAGCTGCTGCTGGCTAAGAAGGTTTTGGTCCCGTGTCTCCAGTGAGCCTTGATGAGTTCCATTTGCATTCTGCACATTTATTTTTGTCAGCAGAAAAGTTTGCAACAAACCCCTTGATATGATATGATACGCCCATATCAAATCTGAACACCTGTGCCACCATGACAACTAAACAAAACGTAAACATTCACTCTGTCTGTCCATCTGGTCCAATGTTCTGATAGTTTGTTCAAAGACTCTCTGGGTTTTAATGTTGTCTTGTTTGCTTGTGAGCAGGCAGCTAAGGTAGGCAGGTAGCTTGCAGACTGTAGCTTCTGTGTGACAGAACCACAGCACGAACGTTTTAGCTGCCTGAAGCGATAAATGGGATCTAAAACTTCAGATACTAAATTTAACGACATTACAAACTGTTTTTATCTGAGATTTAAAAGTAAGTTTTGAGTCGATTTTGATGCCGAGATGTTTCAATTCTGTCAGAAGTTGCAGGACTGGTTCAACCAATCAGATGCAACAGACAGGGGCAGCAAAGGAGCTTCAGAACCAGTGCTAAAGCTACCAGAACTGACCAGAACCGACCCACTGAGCTCCTTTCAAGATTAAACTGGTTTAACCTCTGAACCATCATCTTTCTCCCAGTTCAACCAGTTAGTGGGTTTAAAACTGACCCAAAGCTGAAGGATTCTAGGAACCTCTGGGTCCAAAACTGATGATCAGTGTTGTTAGTAAAACTGGAGTACAAAGGTCATTCATGAATCAGAACCACAGAGCAGTGGAAACATCCTGCTTTAATTAGAGCTGCGATGCGCAGAGAAGAGACGAGACATTCTGTAAATACAGGTGGGGGCAGAGCCTCACTGGAGGCTGGGGGGGGGAGAGCAGTCAGCAGGTCTGGTTTATTCTGGTTCTGATGAGCTGTAGATGAGTCTAGGTTGAAACTGGGGGGGCAGAGACGACCTGGAATATATATTTATACTGGGGGGGCTCCTGGGGCTCCGTGCTTGGGGGGCCACTGGGTGTCTGTGGCTCCAGTCTTCCTCATGTTGTTCTCATGTCCTGGGGGGTGGATCTGTGGGCCCCCACACCTACTATCAAACATTCTTATGGTGAAACCTTATAGACACACACACACACACACACACACACACACACACAGGTGTTTAGGTTCAGGTGTTTGTCAGATCCAGTCTGAGTCGGGCTGCGGCTGCCACTAGATACATCTTGTGCAACCGTATACTTTTCATTGTGGTTATATCTGTAATTATAATGCATGCAGATGTCGCGGTTTCTGGGGTTAGTTTTCTCTCTTTCTGCAGGTCTAGAGGGAGACTTCTAGGGTGCTGTGTTCTCTATGCTTCTTTGTCTCCTCTACTCTTGTCTCCTTTAAACCTTTTCTCCGTTCTTTTCCGTCTCCGTGTACGTTACTTTTGAAATAAACCCAAACTAAAGTTCCATAAATATATAGATCAAGTGGAGCATCATGGCAAAAGCTGTATGCTGCTGGACAGGATACGTTAAAAAACGTTCAGGGAGAGAGAAAGACGGACAGAACCAGAACCAGAGGTCCATCAGCAGCTTTCAGCACCTCCTGCTGACCAGAAACAACTTCAACCTGAATATAAACACCTCCGGTTCTAGTTCTGGTCCTGGAGGACTAGAAGGTGGGCAGGATCCCCAACAGCTGAGGAGCATTCAGGGAGCAGAAAAAGGTGGAGCTTGGTGGAGCAGGACTGGACCTTTGTTCTGGTCCATCAGAACCTCCATTCAGCTGCAGATTAATCAGGTTGATCCAGACTCATCATGGCGACATCTGGTTCTGATCCAGCAGCCTCAGGTGAGGGTTTCCTCCTGCTGGTTGACCTTCTGCTCCACAGAGACCTTCCTGGTCTGGTTGGACCTCTGCAGACAGAAACGGGTTGGCTCTGTTCTGAGACCTGCTGCTCTCATCTCTGCAGAACTTCTCTGGTTCTTCACCACAGACTGAACATCTGCCTCTAACCTGAAGACCACCAGCAGAACCCAGGATGAGAACCCTGATCAGAATCCTGATCAGAACCCAGCATCAGACGTGCTGAAGGTCCAGCAGAGATCAACCTGACTGTTTCACTTCCTGCTCAGACCAGGTCATGTGACCTGAACTTCCTTCAGCCTGTGGTCTACTGGTTTTCTGACTTGGCCCAGTTTGGCTTGACTGACTGATCATCAGTGCTGCTGTTAGCTGCCAAGGTGCCCCCTGCTGCTGGAGATGAGGAACAGTAACGTCAGCTTTTCTCTCAGTATCAGAATCTGATTCTGAAAAACACGGATCCAGCCTTTAATCTGGGTTTATTCAGTGGGAAGAACATTAATAAATATAAATAATAAATAAATCTAATCTGAGCTTTTTTTAATTCCTACTTTCCCTTTAAGGTTGTTTCTAGGATCCTTTAACTATTAACTTCATGTTTTCCTGGGGTTCAATATGACGTGACACCAAGGCCATCTTCCGATGAGAAACTTTATTTATAAACCAGACTACAGAGAAACATTTCATTCAATTATTTATAAGTAATTAATAAATACTCCATCAAATAAATAAATGTCCCCATGAAATAAGCAAAATTAATATATAAAAAAATATATATTTAATATATAGAGCTTATTTTGTCAGTCACAATTTTATTTATTTACTTCAAGATTTATTTTTTATTAAAGGAGAAAAAAAAACTCTGCCCCCTTATTTAAATCATGAAACAAAAACAGAGTGAAAAAAGAAAAGTTCATGAAATACATAATGTAGCTTTACAAAATAAAAGTCTCACAAAACACCATTATCAAATAAATCAACAAATGAATACATGAATCCTGAAATAAATACATAGATCCCCATTAAATATATATATTTCACATTTATTTTGTTTTTATTTCATAGGGATATTTATTTATGTTAATGGAGTTTTCATTAATTATTGATCACCAATATTATGGAAGGTCTCCTCAGTGGTGGGTCAGGAGCACCCGAGGGAGCATGAAGTTGACCAGGCAGCTGGACTCACCTTAAGGCACAGCAGAGCACCCCCACTCCACTATTGCCCTGGGAAAGAGCCTTCGGGTCATTATGGGATGTCCACAGGCTGAGGGGCTCAGTTCTGGAGTCCTTCTGAGAGGAGGCAGAGGGGATTCATGTTGATGTGGGCAGTGATGGTGTGGTCTGGAGGAATGTGATTGGGAGGAGCCGCCTCATCAGTCTGAACCAGAGCCGCGTTTTGTTATCCAACATCTTTGCTATACATGGGATGTTCATAACTGACACCATGTTGAAGCATGAGGTGGTTGTACATGGTTCCAGGCCACTTGGGGCCTCCTGGAGCAATCCAGGGCCACCTGGGGATCACCTTGGGGCCACTTTGATCCCACCTCTGAGGCTCCTGTGGCCATCTGGGCCCAGTTAGGGCCACCTGGGGCCCACCTGGGGGCCAACATGGGCATCCTGGGCCCACCTGGGGTCCATCTGGTGGCCACCTGGGGCTACCTAGGGCCAAAAGCCAGTGATGGATTTTGCAGTTGCATCAGAGGGTGTAGAGGGCACACCTTTTAGTGAGTTCGCAGTCTGGATACCCAGGTGACCTTTCGGGTTGATCTGATGACGTTATTCCCAAGGAGTTTTGCCACATTCCCAGAACAAAGTCAAGCCTGGTCCCAGTTGGACTCTGCTGGGGCTCCCATGGTCTCAGATTCTGTTGGTGGTCTCAGGATGTTGTCATGGAGACGAGGGGGTCCAATGTTTGCTTTTTGCAGATGATGTGGTTCTGTTGGCCTCCAGCATTCACTGGAGCGGTTCTGTTCTGAGGGTGAGGCAGCCAGGATGAGAATCAGCTACTCTAGGTTTGAGGCCCTGGATCTCGACTGGAGTAAGATTTGAAGCCCTGGTTCTAAACCGGAGAAAAGTTTGAGGCCCTGCTTCTGGACCAGAGAAAGGTGGACTGTCCCCTCTGGGTTAGAGGTCCGTGTCTGCCTCTTGGTGTCTAGTTCCCAAGTGATGGGCAGACAAGGTGGGGCTTAACCTGCAGGAATGCTGCCGCTGTGCTGGTCTATTGTGGTGAAGAAAGAATCGGACCACAGAAGGAAGGGTTCGATTTTCCGGTCCATCTACATTCTGACCCTCAGCTGTTGTACTGAGATGTGATCACGACCTAAAGAAGTAGAGAGTTTACCAGAGTGTGTATGATGCTGTGGGCCTGTTTCTCTAGGGACCTTGTTAGAGTGCCTCCTGGCTATCAGGACATCTGAGATGAACTGTGTCTGGAAGCCTGGAAGGATAATTTCCTGAAGCAAAAGTTGGTTTGGTTGTTATTTCCTGAGTCAGACTCAGATTGCTCTGGTGCAGACGTTAAAGGATGTTCTGCAGTGTGGGTGGAGGATGTGAGTCCTGACTGACAGGAAATCATGTGACCCAAACCCACTCTGACAACTGAGACGGTGCGTTTCCTCTCCACAGAGACTGATCAGCGAGGGGCGGAGCCAGCAGCAGAGTCGGACCATGCGGGGCCTGTCCTGGATGATGACCCTGATGGTGATGATGCTGAAAAGAGAGAGTCAGTGACCTTTCATTACTACCGACAGACTCTGAACCAGAACCACTGGGTTCATAGATGATGGAACCTTTATTCATAAACCAGAGAATAAACAGGATATAAATAAAACACACAAACTTACAAATGTGCAGGGTAACCATGGAAACACTGTTTTAACCAAAGCTGTGTGTAATAAATAGGATCATTATCAATAGTTCAGACTGAATCAATTAAACTTGGTAAAATGACTAAAATCAGATGTTTTTTAAACACTGTCTGAGAGTAAAGTTCAGAATCAGCTTTACTCTCAGACAGTGCTGGGCACATTTCTGCTAATGTGCTAATAGCAGGGCTAATTTTTAGCACTTTTAGTAACTCTGAAAACATTTAGCACACTTACCTTCCCCTAAATTAATGTTTTTGAATAAATTCTAAAGCGTTAATTTACTTGGCGGATTTGTAAACATTCAATTGAATGAAGTTCAACATTTGTGTTGAAGTTTTGGTTATAAACTGTGACGAATCCTTCAGGTAGTTAGTTATTTATATTCATGCTCTTATTTTGAAAGGGTTGAACACAGCAGTTCAGTTTCCTCTCACGTTCTTTTTACGAAACTTTATTGAGCAAATGGCAAGTATACGACAAGGGATGGGGTATACAGAAGAATAAAACACTTACATGAACAAACAACCAGAGGTGTTAAACTAATTCATGCAAAAATTCACATATGAGTTGTTTTAAGGGACCGCCTCACGTTATCCTTGTGACACATGGTGGAATTTAACACTTTAGCATTAGCCTCTGCTAAATACTGCATTAGTGTAATGCATTAGCTTCCAATAAATACCATGCTGGTATAGCACTTCAGCATTAGCGGAACTAATGTTTATGATCAGTGCTTTAGGGTTTGCGCAGCTAGCATTTTAGTTTGCAGTGGCCACAACTGCTCTCAGAGTTTGAACTCAAGCAAGGTATCTGACTTCAGTTCCACTTTCCTCTCAGATGTTTGAAATATAGATAAATAAATCTGATGGGAATTAAAAAGATCTTTTTCTGTGTAATCATGATTATATTCAGTGTTTCTACTGAAGAGGACCTGGTTGAATTGGTGCAGAGATGCCTGGTAGGGATCTGGACTGTCAGGTGTCCATCAGAGAGAGAGACAGCCTGGGGGGACAAACAGTGCTCTGTAGCGCCACCTGAACGTAAAAGTCTAAACAGGTTGTGTCCAGGATGAGTGGGGTCTGCACAGATGTTAGCTGCTCTTTTCCTGAACCTTGAGCTGTACCAGTCCTGGATGGAGGGAAGGTCAGACCTGATGGTTCCCCACAGTCTGGACCAGTCTGGTTCTGGATGATCCAAACTCCACAGTGATGGACTAAGACAGGATAGACTGAACCTGGAGAAGATGGCCAGCAGGTCCTTGTTCTTCCTGAGGAGAAGCAGGACATCCAGTCTCTGCTGGACCCTCTGAACAGAGTCTGTGAGGAAATGATTCAAAGACCTGAAAGAAATAAAACGTTAAAGTCATGAAGGGTTGAAACTGATGAGATAAACTTTTAAGACCTGAAGGGACATAATGATCTAACATGGCTTCCTGGTGGACAGGTGAGGTACTGATCCATCACATGTTCTCTCTGTATGACCTCTGATCCCAGCTGCCTCTGCTGACATCATCAGCGTATCCAAAACCAGCGGAGAGAGCTTCAAGCTGCAGTCTGACTTCCAAAACGAGAGCATGGGGACCAGCATAGATTTCAGGTGGACCCACCCCCACCTGCTGCTCAACAACAGGACCACCAGGTGTCACCATGGCCGCTGTGAGCTGCAGCACGATGGATCACTGAGTTTCAGTCGAGTCCAGCCAGAAGACTCTGGGTTCTACACGCTGGAGGTCTATGATCCACATGGAATATTAAAAAAGAAGAAGGTGTTCCATCTGGAGGTGGAAGGTGAGTCCACAGCTCCTGATCTGATTAATGATAGGCTGGCACCGGTAACCAAGCAACCAGTAACAAGCAACCAGCGTGATTATTTTTGGTGTCATGTTGGATTACAGTAAACTGTCAAAAGAACATGTGTCAGTTCATCTAATGTATGGTGCCTACAGATATTGTATACCAACCATTTTTCTTGATAAAATTTTCTTTAAAGAAGAAAGTACAAGTCTTAGGTGACCAGCCAAGGCAGTGTGGAAGTGTGGCCAACACAGACTGAACGGCTTTGTTCACTTCCTCTGCTGCCATTGCTAAAACTACAGGCTGACTACGATTCTAAAACAGCGCAGAAAATCAGCGTCATCATTCACAACTCTTCCTCCTTCCTGGCCTTGGTTGAAATTCTACCAGAGAAATCCAATTCAGTGGGAGGAATCCCAGCCAGAGCACTGCAGAGAGATGAGAATCGAGTGGAATTGTGTAGGAAGGTAGTGGCCAGGCTACTCCAACGCTAGTTAGTACTCTTCTCATTTGCCAGTGCCGGCCGCTCAGTTACCTGTGTTGTCCTATCATTAGGATTAGATCAGTCCCCGGCATCAGAATGGATTTAGCCTTCTACAACAGGGAAGTAGCCACAGCTGGGTGGACAGTCTTAATTATGGTGCTGAAACCACGCCATAAAAACTGACCAGATCCAACAGACCTACCCCTAACCCTCATGAACCACCAGCCAGAACCTCCAGCCAGCTGATGGTCCCTTTGTGTCCTCAGATATCAGCCTCCCTGGGAGGACGACCTCCATCATCTCCTTAGTCATTGTGCTGTTCCTCTTGCTCCTCCTCATCACTTTCTTCATCCTGAGGAAGAGGAGGCTTCAGAGCTCCAGGACCTCAGGTGCAGTATACAGTCAGAGACAGTTGGGCCCAACAGAAGCTTTCTCCAACCAGAACATAGTGTGAATGACTGATTATCTGTTCTTCAGATCCCAAGGAGACTCAGGTTTACATGGTGATGCATGGTAACCATGGCAACAAGGACAAACAGGAGGAGGAGAAGAAGGAGGAAGAACCTCTTTATGGTAAAAATATGACTGCTGAGGTGGAGCTCTGTGTTGGTCTGAAGCTGAAGTTCCCTGTTTTCCACAGTTCCCTGTCATCCCGGGGTTCCTGCCGAGCTCGCCGAGAACGTTTACGTCTGACGGCCAATCAGAGCCCTGCAGGGCCGACGCTGAGCTCTGTTAAGCTGTTATTCTTTCTACCAAATAAAGAAAATAAATGAACCCAAACTCTGATGTTAGAACCTGCTGAGGTCCAGATGTGTTTATCAAACAGAACTAGAGTCTGACTCCCTGGACTCAGAATCAGACACTGTAACACTTCCACACTCTGAGTGTCTGATCATGGAGTCAGATCTGGATCAGAACTGGACCTTCTCAGAAGGCTGTAGGTCCAGATGGTGTCAGAGTCCTGAAGAGTTCAGAGCAGCTCTATGACTCAGAAGAAGGTTCTGTTGTTGTGGAAGTCAACCTGCCTGCAGATCGTTTTTCGTAGCCACATCAGGGGTGGTAGTAGCTGCGCCGAGCCGTGTATTGCGAGCAAACAAATTGACTGACAGCACACTGCCTTCCTTGATTGGCCTGTGATTTAGATCTCTGCAAACTCCAGCCAACAACATGTCAACCACCTCAGTGGGCCGGCGGTTCTGTTGAACAGGCCGTCTGCTACCAGAGCGTCATCACGAGTTGAATCCTGAGCAGCGCCAGGACCACAGGCATCAGCTGTTGGAGCAGAATCATGTGATCTCTCAGCCCTGCCAGCAGCAGGTCTCTCTGAAGAACAGCCAGCAATGAAGAAGAAACGGTGCGGCTCTGGTCAACGTTCTGTTGGAGCTACAGTTGAGCGCTGCCTGGTGTGAAACACTGGAACTACATTATAGTTCAGCCTGATGGAGTTTTTATTCTTTGTTTGGGTTTTTCTTTTCACTAAAGTTCATGTGTGGATATTGGTTTCCATCTTCTGACTGCATCATCTAGATCCAAAAGGTTTCACATGTTTACAAAATAAAAATAAAGTTCCACAATATCGATCGATGTGCAGGTGTAGCTAAATAATAAGCAGCTGATCTTTTCATTATGTTTGGACCAGCAGTGAGTTTCTAAAAGACAAAATGAAACATCTGGGTTTATCTGAGTCCATCAGAACCAGAACCTCCAGAGCTGTTGATAGAGCAGAGACGGAGGGCCTGCTTCATCAGGCCACAGGAAGCAGAGCGGGTGGATCTCTGAGATAGGAAGTGGTTTCAGAATGGTTGTCATGGCGATGCAGCTCAGAGGTGACCTATTTATCTGGGAGGAAATCTCATCAAACTCTGAGCTCCACCTGGCAGAAACACGTCACAGCAGGATGGTTTCAGCTGAAACAGAACCAACAGGTGCTCCTCCACCATCGCCTCCAGGAGGTCCACTGACTCTTCTGGTGGAACAGAAGCTCATGGTCTGGTTATGCTCTACCTTCCAGCAGGTTCTAGTCTCTGTAGAGACAGAGAAGAAATGAGACATTAAAGTCCTCAGTGGTGCAGCTGGAGGACAGGAACCTCAGGAGGAGCCTCAGGAAGAGCTGAAAGGAGAACCAGGGGCAGCTGCCTCCATGTAGTCCAGCCTTGCCCCCTCCCCTCCAGGTTAAGATCCTGTCGATAAAAACTAATCACACATTTGTCCAGAAGTCTCTTAAAGCCTTGAAACTAAATATTCATTCACCAAAGATAAATGATCGTAAATATAATCTTAGGTCCCTGTTGTCCATCCAGCAGCTGATCCAGGACAACAGTCTGTGGACCTAAAGGAGCAGCAGAGATGAACATCATTAGGATGAAGATGATCGGAGACCCAGTCTGATCACCTGAGGAACTCCTGCAGATGTCTCCTGAGCCTCTAGAGGGCCTCAGTCTGGGTCAGGAGGACACCATGGGACAACTGCTGGCTGGACAGATGTCCAGGAGACAGGCATGGACACCGTCCACAAGGAGGGGGAGACACAGAAGATTGCTGCTGAAGTTGATGCTTGGAGCTCCCCCTGGTGGAGGCTTTCTAACACTGGTTTAGTTTCCCAGAAAAACAAACTGGAGGAGGCAGAAAATCCAAGATGGCCGACTGTAATGATCAAAGTGTTTGTGAGTTAAGCTGATATCTCCCATGGTTTAGTGGTGACTAGACCCAAAATGGAAAAAATAAGGAAATAATTAAATAATAAATAATTTATAAATAATTATAATTATAAAATAATTTATAATAATGAAGGAAAACGAGGAGAGGGAAGCAGCTCAACAGAAGAAACCAGCAGCTGGGAGAGAGATTACTGGAACAATGGACCGGACTGGGCCAGGACCAGTTATGAACAGGCTGCAGCTGGGAGGGGAGAGAGAGGAGGGGAAGAAAATACAAACAGAGGAGCTGGAAAATCAAATCAAACCGTGACAACTAATTAAACACAATAAATAAATGAAGCAAATCGAACTAAAATAACTGAGAACCGACTGAACTAAAGTGAAACAGAAATGATGCTGATCAAAACAGATAATAACTTGAGGCAAAATGAACAAAACTATAAACCCAGAAAAACCCCAAAAAGGATTCAGGATTAATGCTGCGTTCAGACCGAAAGCGTTTCGAGCGTTAAAAAGGTGCCCAACGCTTGTGCACTTTAAAGTCAGACATCAAAATCGCTCTAGATGTGCGTCGTGAGGAGCCTCTATACTTGACTCCTTCGCATCGACTCCTCCACCATCTCCGGCACATTTCCTCTGAATAAGTACATCGATTCTTCAGGGTGAAATTAGTCGCGGCTCACCGTTGTGCTGGACGGATTTGGCTAGCTCAGACGGGAGGAAAGGTTTACTGTGTCCTCCAGGAAAGGTCCTTTCTCCTCCCGTCTCTGCAGCGATAGCTCCACTGGTCGTACATGGGCTCTTGGTCCTTCCGTCCCGTCAGAAAATTCGCCACTATGTCACATAGCAGAGTCTCTGATTGGCTGACACTTCGCATCCAGCGGCAAAAGTTCAGATTTTCCAACTCCAGCATCTTCCGCGATGGACGCGCGTCAAATGCTTGAAACGCTTCCAAACGCGTCGCAAGGCGAGACGTCCGCCCAGCATAGGTCACCAGACGCCCCTGCCGCTCAAACCGCATTCAGTCTGAACGCAGCATTATGGTACGAAACTCAGGTCCCAGTTTTAGAAGCCTAATAAATAAATCTAAAATTAAGTACTTATAAGAGAGTTAAAGCAACCCAAGATTCTGACAATACTGAGCCTAAAACATTGTTGCTTTGGACAGAAATATGGATTATAACAGAAATAATGTCTGTTATGTGTAAAAATGGTGATATTTGTACATTTAAAATAATTCTGTTTGTGGCAGCATCGCTGCAGCGTCGTCTCGCTGCTGGAAACCAGGAAACTCGGGGCGAGGACAGAGTAGAAGGTTCAGGGATAACCGCAGCCTTGACCAGATTGTCGAGCAGAATCCGGTCCAGCTGCACCAGGAGTCAGAACATCTGGATCCCTCTCGATCTGATCCTCGACTCCAGCTGAAGTCCACTGAAGGTCCAGTGGTTCTTCAGTTCAGAACCAAACCTGCGGTTCTGTGGGCCAAACCTTAACTTCATACTCATGTTTAAGACATCAGTAAAGACACAGAGCCGCCCAGCAGGGGGCGCCAGACTAGACACAAGGCTTTTATTAATAGATTCAATGTGATTATTTCAGATTGGATCGGAACCAACACCCAGAGGACAGGAACAGCTCATGATTTGGTTTAAATACGTCGAAAAGATTCTGATGATCAGGAAAATATGAAAATCACAGAAACTTCATCAGAGGATGGTGATCTGCTCCTCTTCATCATCCTCTTCTGCTTTTTCTTCACCCTTCCTGTCTGGAGTCTGGAGAGAAACAGATCGGATCAGAACCGTGAACTGAGCTCATCTTCAGTCTCACATCAACCAGCAGCAGCCAATCAGAGCTCAGGTTGAGGAAGCACACCTGGGATCGTTTCACCTGAATATGATCAGAGTTCCTGACATTCAGGAGGTCTCAGTGTTCTCCACTCAGACCGAAACCAGCAGGTGGGTGTCAGGTGGCTAACCTGAGGTTAGCAGCTAGCTAACTGTTAGCTACCTGCTAACCTGAGGTTAGCAGGTAGCTAACAGTTAGCTACCTGCTAACCTGAGGTTAGCAGGTAGCTAACTGTTAGCTACCTGCTAACCTCAGGTTAGCAGGTAGCTAACTGTTAGCTACCTGCTAACCTGAGGTTAGCAGCTAGCTAACTGTTAGCTACCAGGCAGCTTACAGGAGGCTAACATGCAGCTAACAGGAAAAAGCTGTTTTCAGGTGTGTTTTCAGGAGCGTTTTCAGGAGTGTGTCTCAGGAGCGGTTTCAGGTGTGTCTCAGGTGTGTTTTTAGGTGTGTTTTCAGGTGTGTCTCAGGTGTGTTTTTAGGTGTGTTTTCAGGTGTGTCTCAGGAGTGTTTTCAGGTGTGTCTCAGGAGTGTTTTCAGGTGTGTTTCAGGTGTGTCTCAGGAGTGTTTTCAGGTGTGTCTCAGGAGTGTTTTCAGGTGTGTCTCAGGAGTGTTTTCAGGTGTGTTTCAGGTGTGTCTCAGGAGCGGTTTCAGGTGTGTCTCAGGTGTGTTTTTAGGTGTGTTTTCAGGTGTGTCTCAGGAGCGGTTTCAGGTGTGTCTCAGGAGCGGTTTCATTTGTGTCTCAGGAGCGGTTTCAGGTGTGTCTCAGCTGTGTTTTTAGGTGTGTTTTCAGGTGTGTCTCAGGAGTGTTTTCAGGTGTGTCTCAGGAGTGTTTTCAGGAGTGTGTCTCAGGAGCGGTTTCAGGTGTGTCTCAGGAGTGTTTTCAGGTGTGTCTCAGGAGTGTTTTCAGGATTGTGTCTCAGGAGCGGTTTCAGGTGTGTCTCAGGTGTGTTTTTAGGTGTGTTTTCAGGTGTGTCTCAGGAGTGTTTTCAGGTGTGTCTCAGGAGTGTTTTCAGGTGTGTCTCAGGAGCGTTTTCAGGAGTGTGTCTCAGGAGCGTTTTCAGGTGTGTCTCAGGTGTGTTTTTAGGTGTGTTTTCAGGTGTGTCTCAGGAGCGGTTTCAGGAGCGTTTTCAGGATTGTGTCTCAGGAGTGTTTTAAGGTGTGTCTCAGGTGTGTTTTTAGGTGTGTTTTCAGGTGTGTCTCAGGAGTGTTTTCAGGTGTGTCTCAGGAGTGTTTTCAGGTGTGTCTCAGGAGCGGTTTTAAGGTGTGTTTTCAGGTGTGTCTCAGGAGCGGTTTCAGGTGTGTCTCAGGAGTGTTTTAAGGTGTGTCTCAGGAGTGTTTTAAGGTGTGTCTCAGGAGCGGTTTCAGGTGTGTCTCAGGTGTGTTTTTAGGTGTGTTTTCAGGTGTGTCTCAGGAGCGGTTTCAGGAGCGTTTTCAGGATTGTGTCTCAGGAGTGTTTTCAGGTGTGTCTCAGGAGTGTTTTAAGGTGTGTCTCAGGTGTGTTTTTAGGTGTGTTTTCAGGTGTGTTTTTAGGTGTGTTTTGAGGTGTGTCTCAGGAGTGTTTTCAGGTGTGTCTCAGGAGTGTTTTCAGGTGTGTCTCAGGAGCGGTTTTAAGGTGTGTTTTCAGGTGTGTCTCAGGAGCGGTTTCAGGTGTGTCTCAGGAGTGTTTTAAGGTGTGTCTCAGGAGTGTTTTAAGGTGTGTCTCAGGTGTGTTTTAAGGTGTGTCTCAGGAGTGTTTTAAGGTGTGTCTCAGGTGTGTTTTAAGGTGTGTCTCAGGTGTGTTTTTAGGTGTGTTTTCAGGTGTGTCTCAGGAGCGGTTTCAGGAGCGTTTTCAGGATTGTGTCTCAGGAGCGGTTTCAGGAGTGTTTTCAGGTGTGTCTCAGGAGTGTTTTAAGGTGTGTCTCAGGAGTGTTTTAAGGTGTGTCTCAGGTGTGTTTTTAGGTGTGTTTTGAGGTGTGTCTCAGGAGCGGTTTCAGGAGTGTTTTCAGGTGTGTCTCAGGAGTGTTTTCAGGTGTGTCTCAGGAGTGTTTTCAGGTGTGTCTCAGGAGTGTTTTAAGGTGTGTCTCAGGAGTGTTTTAAGGTGTGTCTCAGGTGTGTTTTAAGGTGTGTCTCAGGAGTGTTTTAAGGTGTGTCTCAGGTGTGTTTTAAGGTGTGTCTCAGGTGTGTTTTTAGGTGTGTTTTCAGGTGTGTCTCAGGAGCGGTTTCAGGAGCGTTTTCAGGATTGTGTCTCAGGAGCGGTTTCAGGAGTGTTTTCAGGTGTGTCTCAGGAGTGTTTTCAGGTGTGTCTCAGGAGTGTTTTCAGGTGTGTCTCAGGAGCGGTTTTAGGTGTGTCTCAGGAGCGGTTTTAGGTGTGTTTTCAGGTGTGTCTCAGGAGCGGTTTCAGGTGTGTCTCAGGAGTGTTTTAAGGTGTGTCTCAGGTGTGTTTTTAGGTGTGTTTTCAGGTGTGTCTCAGGTGTGTTTTTAGGTGTGTTTTCAGGTGTGTCTCAGGAGTGTTTTCAGGTGTGTCTCAGGAGTGTTTTCAGGTGTGTCTCAGGAGCGTTTTCAGGTGTGTCTCAGGTGTGTTTTTAGGTGTGTTTTCAGGTGTGTCTCAGGAGCGGTTTCAGGAGCGTTTTCAGGATTGTGTCTCAGGAGCGGTTTCAGGTGTGTCTCAGGAGTGTTTTAAGGTGTGTCTCAGGAGTGTTTTCAGGTGTGTTTTTAGGTGTGTTTTCAGGTGTGTCTCAGGAGCGGTTTCAGGTGTGTCTCAGGTGTGTTTTTAGTTGTGTTTTCAGGTGTGTCTCAGGAGTGTTTTCAGGTGTGTCTCAGGAGTGTTTTCAGGTGTGTCTCAGGAGTGTTTTCATTTGTGTCTCAGGAGCGGTTTCAGGTGTGTCTCAGGTGTGTTTTTAGGTGTGTTTTCAGGTGTGTCTCAGGAGTGTTTTCAGGTGTGTCTCAGGAGTGTTTTCAGGTGTGTCTCAGGAGTGTTTTCAGGTGTGTCTCAGGAGCGTTTTCAGGAGTGTGTCTCAGGAGCGGTTTCAGGTGTGTCTCAGGTGTGTTTTTAGGTGTGTTTTCAGGTGTGTCTCAGGAGTGTTTTAAGGTGTGTCTCAGGTGTGTTTTTAGGTGTGTTTTCAGGTGTGTCTCAGGAGCGGTTTCAGGAGCGTTTTCAGGATTGTGTCTCAGGAGCGGTTTCAGGTGTGTCTCAGGAGTGTTTTAAGGTGTGTCTCAGGAGCGGTTTCAGGTGTGTCTCAGGAGTGTTTTCAGGTGTGTCTCAGGAGTGTTTTCAGGTGTGTCTCAGGAGCGGTTTTAAGGTGTGTTTTCAGGTGTGTCTCAGGAGCGGTTTTAGGTGTGTCTCAGGAGCGGTTTTAAGGTGTGTTTTCAGGTGTGTCTCAGGAGCGGTTTCAGGTGTGTCTCAGGAGTGTTTTAAGGTGTGTCTCAGGAGTGTTTTAAGGTGTGTCTCAGGTGTGTTTTTAGGTGTGTTTTCAGGTGTGTCTCAGGAGCGGTTTCAGGAGCGTTTTCAGGATTGTGTCTCAGGAGTGTTTTAAGGTGTGTCTCAGGAGTGTTTTAAGGTGTGTCTCAGGTGTGTTTTTAGGTGTGTTTTCAGGTGTGTCTCAGGAGCGGTTTCAGGTGTGTCTCAGGTGTGTTTTTAGTTGTGTTTTCAGGTGTGTCTCAGGAGTGTTTTCAGGTGTGTCTCAGGAGTGTTTTCAGGTGTGTCTCAGGAGTGGTTTCAGGTGTGTCTCAGGAGCGGTTTCAGGTGTGTCTCAGGTGTGTTTTTAGGTGTGTTTTCAGGTGTGTCTCAGGAGTGTTTTCAGGTGTGTCTCAGGAGCGGTTTTAGGTGTGTCTCAGGTGTGTCTCAGGTGCGGTTTTAGGTGTGTTTTCAGGTGTGTCTCAGGAGCGGTTTTAGGTGTGTTTTCAGGTGTGTCTCAGGAGCGGTTTTAGGTGTGTTTTCAGGTGTGTCTCAGGAGTGTTTTCAGGTGTGTTTTCAGGTGTGTCTCAGGAGCGGTTTCAGGTAGTGTCATCAGTAGCAGCACTCACCAGGAAGAGCAGCGTGTGATGGATGATGAATTCTCTGGTGAGTGCGATCATATCCTGGGTCATAACGTGGAACGCTGACGGAGCCAGAACCACGGCCAGGTTGTGGGCCGACATCTTGTTGTCCTGGGAGAATACTTGGACCCTGGGACAGAGTGGGAGGAGCTAGTGAGCAGGTGGGCATCAGTCAGGTAATCATGTCAGGGTAAAGTTCAGTTACATGTAAAAGTGTCCGAACAGCACGTTGAGGGTCGCTCTGTTGTCAGCCGGTAGTTGCCGTAGTAACCGTCGGTACTCTTTGAACCTGCTGCGTTCATCTGGAATCACTGGAAGACATTAGATGGTTAGGCAGGTGGAGAAGCTTCACCTGTATTATTACTATCATAACCACCTGTACCTGCAGCCTGCTGCCACTGCTTCAGCTCTCCTTCTGGGATCAGGTTCTGATGGTCGCGGATGAACTGTTTGAGGGCGGAGCCAACGTCCAGAACGCCCTGCTCGTCTGCCTCCAGAGGGGCGGAGTTTGGTGATGTCATCAAGGCCTTCACCAGCTCTTTGACCTTTAAAGCCAGGCCGCAGCGTCGGTACAGGCCCTCTACCTTCAGACCTGGAGACAGAAAGATAAGCTCCACCCACTCAGGTTTCCATGGAAACAGCTTCAGCTGGGACACTCAGGAGGTTGTGGTACCAGACTGGATCTTTCTCTAGCCCAGTAATAGGAGCAGTGCTGTTGCTAACCATTTAGGTGCCCTATGTATGTTTCTCTGATCAAATTAAAATGAGTTAAACCTCCGCAACATTCAGGACTTTATCATAGCAGCAGTCTCTCATTTCCTCCAACTGACTGTACATCATGTTCCATCAACTGCTTCCATATAATCATCTGCTGTTTTATGTCGTTATCATTTGCTTATATCACATCAATCATTTCTTTATTATGATTATAATTGAATATTTCCTCTCAGATGAACTGCAGCTTTCACCAGAGGTTGTTTCTGATGTTTTTTCGAAATACATCTGTATTTTGCTTTTACACAAAGCTGTGAACAAATCAGAACTGCAAAGAGTAAATATACAGTAAGACAGTAAAGCATCAGTGTCTGAACTGTAAATGCAAAATGGCAGTGCGAATAGTGTCTGGAGCATTTTCAGGTACAGTCACCAGATCTGACTTTCCTGCGTTAGAAAACACTTCCAGACTGAGCGTTCATGATGAAAACATTATCCTGTTCATAAACATGGTCTTGGGACTTTTCATTCACTGACGTGAACATGTGCTGCTGAGGAACAAACTATCTATGCTGAACAAGTGACACGCTGTTGCAGCTTGGCCAGGTTTTACGGTGTTTTCAGAAATGCTCCATCTGTTGTGTAAATATTGATAGTGTTATGAGAAATGCACCAAAATGACTGAGAGACTGTAAAACCAAAAATCCTCCAAGTCAGCAGAACTTCTTCACATTTGAATTATTTTAGATCAACAGACTTTGCTGTTTGGAGTAAACCCTTTATTGGTTTTATATTTATCATCTTTACATGATTTTCATTTGTTCAAGCAGTTCAGTGCTGCTTCAGTTGTTCATGGAAAATGATGCTTCGCTGCTTTTTTGTCACAAATAGTGAATTGAAATGATTCTGGAGCTTCTCCCTGTTTCTGGCCTTCTCTATTTGGTGCCTAAGCCCAGTGCCTCATGGGCAGAGCTACAGCACTGCATGGACCAGAACATTCTGTCAGGTAATGAAGCTCCAGAACCTGGTTCTGACCCTGCAGCTTTCTGGGTCTGCAGTCACAACTTCTGCTTCCTGTTCACGGTTTGTGACAACAGGACCTCGGTCCTCCATCAGGCTCACCGTAGGTGGTGATGTGGGAGATGCAGCGCTGGATGGCTGGGGGCACAGAACCTTTAGTCCCTCCGTCAGTCACTGAGTACCGACCAGGACGAGCTGGGTTCTGATTGCCTCCTGGTGGTCGCTCAGAAGCTGGATCCTGATTGGCCAGAGCTCTCTGCAGGTGTTGGAACCAGGTCTCACAGCTGAGTTGCTCCTCAAACCGTAAGGATATGGTCCTGATGAGAGAAGGGAGATTCCATCGGTTGGTTACCTGCTGAGGGCTCAGCAACTCAGAATTCACTTAGAAGCTAGCTTTATGAACATCAGGTCAGTCCAACATGAAAACACATGAGACGTTCCACCATGTCTTCATTTAACTTAGATTAGGGTGATGGTGAGGAGGCCCTCCACTCATCAGAACCAGAGGAACCATGGAGGAGCTGCTCAGATGGAAGGAGAAGGTTCTGGTTGAATGAAAATAACTTCAAGTCTAAAGCTGCCAAGAGTATGAATACTTTTGGACTGGGTTTGAAGGTGTGTGAGAGGCTCACCTTTCTGTGGTTACCAAGGTGATGGTGTCTTCGTGTAAAACCGTGTCTGGAAAAGTTAGAGACAGGGAGACAGGGAGAGAGAGATGTAATCTCTATAGGAAGAACAGGAAGTTATTGTGAAATTCAAAGATAGCGTTAAACCCTTCTATCGCAGTCATTTTAGCTTAGCTTTAACTCGGCACAGCTGATCACTTACCGTTCTTACTGAGCATGCTCAGTTCGAAGCTCAGAGCCTGTTGCCTGTCTCTCTTTACGGGGTGGATGCTGACTCCATCTTCCCACAATAACAACCAGGCATCAGACTGATTGGAAGTCCCGCCCACATCAACCATGCACACCTTGCTGACAGCTGAGGCTCCGCCCACCTCAGCGTAGGACACACCGCCTGGTAGAATGACCTAAAGCAGGGTAGTGGTTAATGTGACTGCTCTGAGAGCAGATTATTGAAGCAGCAGGTGGAGGTGCGCTACCTTCAGGATGTGAACCAGGTGATTCTGCAACGAGTCTCTGTCATCAGCATCACAGATCAGGTGATCATTCAGCGACACCAACTCAAACTGATGATCTGACCTGAAAACACAGTCAGAGAGGACAGAATTGGAACCTGAAACCCGAGCTGAGGGCTCATTTCTGGTCGATGAGCTTCCTGGTCTTTCTCCACCTCTTAGTGCAGCTTATTACTAGAAAAACCCGTCAACTGTGGAAACAAGCATAAACATTAGCAGGCTAACCCATTTTGAAAAATGTCCACCGGAAAAGGAAATAGAAGATCAAGAAAATATAAATGGTTTCTGTGGTTTAAAATATGTATGCTATGATTTCACACCAAACACATTCTATTTGGGGATTTTAGTGCAAAAATGTATTTTCCTTGACAACCATGGTGGCCATCTTGAATTTTTCAGTAGGTTCTTGTATCCACATGTGAAAAATTTAGCTGAAATATTCAATTATCTGCTGCACTATGATGGAGGGTTTGTTGTGATCTCTAGTTGTTATGGACTTTTGCCTCCATTATTTCCTTGTCTTGATTTCTTTTCATTATTTTTCGTTATCCTAGTTTATTCCCTCAGTTTGTTCAGTTATTTCTCATCTGAGTTTTGGATATGTTCTTTTACATTTAGCATTTATTTTATCCTCCCATGTTAGTTTTATTCCTTCTGTTATTTTAGTTATTTCTTATTTGAAACATTGGATTTATTTTCGTTAGTTGTAGTATTTATTTCTGTTATTGTTTAGGTTTCCTTCTGGTTTAACCTTTTTTTTTTTTTTTTTTTTTTTTTTTTTGACATGACAGGTTTGGGTTAAACAGTTTATTCCAATAATTAAATTTATTCCAATAATTAAATTTTCTGGTATCAGAGCAGATTTCTGGATTTATTTATTTATTTATCATTTATTAAATTCAGTTTAAGGTAAAACTAAATAATTATTTATTTCATTCAGATTTTTACTGTTGACTTCTGATTGGTTGGTTGATCTTTAGGTCATATCAGACTGCAGTAACTAAAGGTGTGCACCAGAGGGCGGCCTTAGAAGCTGCTTCATCTAGCTGATAATCCAGCCTCTCTGACCCCAACCTGACCTGCTTCCTGCGCCTCCTCAGACTGATTTCTGTTTAACCTGTTTTTCAGATTCAGGAAACTGAGGAAAGGGTTTCCTGAATTCTGTTTGCATATCGATGGGAGCAATTCAGACAGTTTCCTCTGCTAAACAATGAACCTGCAGGAACTGAGCTGATAGAAGTTTCTTCTGGAGATGATCCAGGCAAACATGAGTCAGGTTTCTCCTTTTTTAGGGTAAATCCTGATTGTTCAGACTAATCTGACTGTTTTCTACACTAAACCAGCTCCACCAGATTTACCCGTCTTTGAGGAAAACAGACAGAACTTCTCGCAGGTCCATGACATCACAGGCTGCAGAATCATTTTCCAATGAGAAGAAGAAGCGATCATCCTCCAGTTTACCGTGGAGCTCCTCGTCCTCCTCACCTGCTCAGGTAACACAGGATACACACATGTTGTAAAGGGACAGACTGTCTCATGGTGGACACACTGAATAGAGGGCTTAAAGTCAGTGTTCTGGTAGAGGATGGAGACAAGCATGTAGAACTTCCAGATGACCTCCAGCAGGAAGCTCCAATCAGAACCTCTGGTATGAACATCAGAACCAGCTCCAACAGAACTGGGCCAACAATCCACAGTCAGTGTGATATATTGGTCCTAGATAGCAGGAGGTTCTCCTTCCAGACCCTCCTGCTCTGATGGGTGTCCACCATGAGGAGGTTCAGCCTCCTGCAGACCTAGAGCTCCCTCTGCAGGCAGCGTTGGGTACTGCGATGTTTCGGCTGTGATGGATGAACTGACTGGATCTGTGACCCAGATCCAGGCATATAGCTAAATACTTCAACCAAAGAGGAGCCTGGTTCTAAGCCTGGGGGAACACCAGAGATCATTTCTGGTATAGGGTCTACCTTCACCTCAGGAGCATCTCTGTTGAGGCTTAGCCAGTCATTGTTCTCATTTCACCAGAACAGCCTGTACCTCCTGTCCCAGTTCAGTGCCAGTAGCTATGGTGGAGCTCCTGGTTGGTTGGATCATTGAACATCAACAGGTTCTCCACCAGTCTTTAAGTTCTTCAGTGTTTCAGTTTCACTCAGTTTAGGGGGAAGCTAACCTCATTGGTCATCATCTCTTTAACTCACTTTGCTCAAGGGATCAAAGGTAGTTACTTACCTGCAGGGGTGGAGTCCAGCTTTCTATTGGCTGACTGAGGCTGGTGAGGCGGGACCTCTGAAGAGGAACACACATATGTTAGAAACCTTCAGAACGCGTCAACTTGGGAGGACCTTCAGTTTTGGGTTACCTGTGTACTCGTTGAGGCGCAGCAGCTCAATCTGCAGAGCCTGGTTGGCTTTCTCAGCCAGCAGGATGGGGGAGTGGCTCTGTGGGTCAGACGAGGACACCTGCACACAGGTAAGATGGTTCAGGTGAGGACTGGGTGTGTGTGTGTCGGGGGGGGGGGGTGTCTGACTACCAGAAATAAGGGAGAGAGAGACCTTCGCTCCTGAGCAGATCAGAGACATTGTTTCCTCCACGTCATCACTGACAGCCACCTGACACAGCCTCTGAAACATCACCATCATCATCATCATTATCCCCTGTATAGCTACTCCTGAGGGGTAACCGCTGGACCACCTCTGGTTCTCACCTGGTTCATCATGGAGCGGCTGGAGGTCAGAGCATGAACTCGTCTGTAGCGCCCCCTGCTGTATTTGTTCTGGATAAACGTCAGCCTCTCCTCTTCTGTTGACTCTGGACGCAGCTGTTCTGCCGCTGGCACGGCTGGAGCCCACACCTGATTGGCCAGCCGGTTGCCATAGGTAACAAAGAGCTGAAAGGATGAAAGGGTTGAAGATCAGGATGGATCTCCTGTCTGACAGGTCCAGCTACCTCATCTCAGCTCATCTTCTGACAGAAACTTTCAGGTTTCTTCAGATGTTGCATCTGATGCACAAATATGGCCCTTATTGAACGCTCACAAATCAAATAAAGGTAAATATTTAAATATTGGACCACTTTTTATTGCTTTTAAATATTCTGCTTTTAGTGTAGAATAATCTAGTCTGTGTTTGAAAAGGCTGAATATTGAAGTTTTCTAACTAGAGCTGATTAAAGATGCTGAAGGTAGTGGAAAAATTAGATGGAATTGCCTTTTATCCATTTACTGAATTGGACACTGCAATTGGAAGCCAACCTCAGCTCCATATTACACAGCATATTTATGCTTGGTGTCATGTAAACCCTGTGAAAAGAACATGTCAATGCATCTAAATGTATTTTGTTTACAGGAATTGTATGCCAACCAGTTTTCTTGATAAAGTTTTCTTGAAAGAAGAAAGTACAAGTTGCAGGACCAGCCCAGGCATCATAGCTTATCCAAGGCTAACGCCAGCCTATCCAGTGCTAACACTTGCCTATCTGTGCTAATGGACAGCAGAGGAAGTAGGCCTTCAGTGGGTGACCAGCCTAGGCATGCTAGTTGTTAACCTAACCTATCCAAGGCTAACACTAGCCTATCCAATTGTTAACGCTAGTATATCTGTGCAGCAGAGGAAGAAGTCCAGTGAGTGACCAGCCTCGGCATGATAGTCACCAGCCTCTCCAAAGCTAACGCTAGTGAATAAATTTCTTCTCATTTGCCAGTGCTGGCTGCTCAGTTACCAGTGCCGGCCTCAAAGATCTGAACAATGATCATTGCTCCCGAACATGTTGATGATGCAGGGCAGGATTTAATTTACACCTCACCTGTATCAGTGGTTCAGTCCAGGCCTTGTTGTCCATCCTCAGACTGCAGACTCTTGACAGGTTGTTGCCCAGAACGCGGTGCTGAGCTGAGAGAAAACAAACACAGATGGATGTCAACATTCAGAGCAGTTTGGTATCTGTCAGTACCTTCAGTAGCCACACCCTCAGTGGCTCCTCCCACAGCACCCCACTGAATGTTCGATTCCTACCTGCACAGCTGTGACAGATGACCAACAGCAGGTTGACCGATGCCCACTCAGGATTGGCTGCCCCACAGTCACCACACACTTTGTTGTAGGGGTTCTCCCACAGACGTAGCGCCACCTGGCTGCAGGACACGGCACTCTGGATGGTGGAGGTCAGGCTGCCCTGCCAGAGGGACAGGTCTTTTGACGAGTCAACGGACAGGCTGTAACACAGAAACAAGGTTAGCAGCAGTGCCCTGCGTAACAGAGAGGAAGACGTGATGGACAGGTGACAGGTACTTGAAAGTCTTGTATGGAGTGAGGAGGGCAAACGAGTGCTTTCCTGTAGCCTTCACCGTGGCCACATTCAGAGGGACAGAGAAGGAGGCGATGCCCAACTGGAAGCTATCTTTGTTGGGGTAAATCCAGAGGTCGTGACCCCAGACAGCAGCGTAGGCGCGACTCCGAGTATCTTTCAAGGTGACCTGTCCATGAAGCTTAGAGGGGATGGGGCTTTGCAGGCCACGAGTCGCCAACAGAGATGTGACCCACCCTTCCTGAACCTCTAAGGGATAGAAAGAAGAAGAAGAGAATAAGGACTGGATACTGAGGTTCTACCAGAGGAACAAACCCGAAGATCTATTCATGCTTCCATCTTCTGATCTACTGCCAGTGAGACAGTTTAGAAGATTCTCATTATGGAGGATGGATCAGGAATCCTAACTGGAGATGATTTGATCTGACAATACTGTCCTGGAACCGGTGTCTCCCCGAATGAATCAATCTGCTATAAACCGTAGATTCTCTACAGAGTTCCCAGGATCAGCTCAGTTGAATGTTCCCCATGCTTTCTCTCCATAAAACTTCTCATCAGAACCAGCATTTCAATGACATCTGAAAAGGGACGCTGCTTAAATCAGAATTTAACTGAACAAGATACAAACTATGACTAAAGCTATGCTAGATTAAAAGAGTGGGCAGAGTTCAAGTTTTCATCTCAAAAATATCTTCAGATCTGAGGACAAGAGATGGGACGAACGGAGACAGGGTCAGCTTAGATATGAGGAACCGATTCAGGACAGAGTTTTAAAAAATGTCCATTTTGGAATACGTGTTTACGTTTGTCTCACCTGAGACATGTGGACAGCATGTTACAGGGTATCCGTTCATAACCATATTAATGCGAACAGGTCCTGAGTCTCTGATGGACCAAGTCTCAGTCCCAGGAAGAAAACACTGTCATGGAATCTTGGTCCTACCACTACTATGAGCCATGAAGTCATAATGTTTCTTCCTGAAGTAGATGGAGAAGCGTCCTTTGTCCTGAGGCTTCACGGTGGTGATACTGGAGACATGAAACAGCACCTCACTGAACCGATCCTGATCCACAAAACAAGAACCGGGTCAGTCAACGGGCCGACACACACAGGTAAACACAGCACAGGTGACCCAGGTCCACTTACTGTGCGCTTCTTACGCAGGGACATCAGCTGGCCGTCCAACGTCACCCACAGAACGCTGTACCTGATGGACAGAGAAGATATAATCTCTGATATAATCCAAGAAGATATAATCCACCCATCCATCCATCCATCCATCCACTTATCTGTCTGTCCATCCACCCATCCATCTAGTTGTGGTTGCATTGGACATCAAGAAGTCCAGAACCTTCCTGGACCCCCCCCCCCCAGCAGAGACCAGAGGTTCTGGTTCTGTTTGTTACCTGAAGCCCTTCCAGACATCCAGCCAGCTGGCTCGGACCACGGCGCTCTGAGGAGACGAGTCGCCACTGCTGCCCTTCTTCCTGGAGACCCTGATGGTGGCCGCCCTGCAGAGCAAACAGCAGACTGAGGGATTTGGTGATCTTCAGGAGGTCTCATCAGATCATCACTGATCCTTCTGGTTTAACTCTGTGATCCACTGGCGCCATCTTAGGGAAGATGGTAGGATGATTGGTAGGATGATTGGATGTGTGATCAGGTCAGAGTTCAGCATCCATACGTTACCATCATTAACAGTAGGAGTCAGTATGGTGACATAAAACTCTGAGCTGTGGTTATAACATGCTCTGGTTTCTATGACAACATGTCTGTGTTTCCACCTGTTAGTATTGCACTGTAATAGATGCAAGAATTTTATTTTGAAGGGATGGCAGATTTCAACCAATGGGAGAGTCTGGAGGCACTCCAACCAATGATCAGCTCTTATTCTTAGCAGAACGTACCTGGGAATCTTCTGCTTCCCTGGTTTGGTCTTCCTGCTTGGAGGGGGTGGAGCTGGGCGAGTCGGTTTCAAGCGATCTGATTGGTTGGTTGAAACTCTACAGAGTAAGGAATGACAGAATGGTGTCAGTGTTAGAGGAAGAAGAAGATATTGTAGCATCACAGACTCACCTGGTGGTAACCGGATCAGAACCAGGATCTTTATCCACTGATCCATCAGAACCAGAGGCAGCAGGACTAATGCCTTTATCTTCCTCCTCATTGGACGACTCTGACTCAGCTTCTTCCTGATTGGTCCAAGAACCCAAGACTGTGACGTATGGATCTTCTTCTTTGGTGTACAGAGGGGATGGAGACTGAACTGGAACCAGAACCATCAACCCAGAATAAGACAAAGAGAAGGAACCACTTCAGTGTGATGTGGTCTCATTTATCGTCTTTATAGTGAGAAAAAAAAATGCCTTTATTCAGTGTATGTAAAAATCTGATTTCAGCTGTATTTATCTAATGCTGATGTCCGTGTTTTAATTTTTTTTTTTTTTCTTGGGTGGGCAGGTGAAGTAGCGAGTCCCTTTGAAGGTGCCATCGGTGCATCCGGGACACTCTTGTTCCAGCTCCAGTCCAGCCAAAGGCTCCAGCAGGCCAGGAGGCTAATACAATACAGACCTTTACAACATGGATTAGTCGGAGTTAGATCAGAACTACTTGGACCAGTAAGACGGAAACCAGTACAACCCGGGACATCGGGCAGGAAACGATCAGACCAGTAAGATGGGAAGCAGAACAGAATTCGGATCAGCAAAAGTGGGTTTAGAAGAACTCGGATTGAGACAGGTCCTGAAATAGCAGAACAGGTTGATGGTACCAGTACCTTCCTCAGCAGCTCCTCCAGCGCCCTCTGCAGATGGAAACCTGACTCCTGCAGTTGGGTCCAAAGAGGCCTTGACCAGCTGCGACAGAGCCCCAACATCTGGACACATCGTCAGAACAACATGGAGAGACAGGCGTTACCATGTGAAGATGTCTCACTGAGACCTCAAGGATCTGTTTTAGGGTTGGGGGTTCTGGTCCGAAGTGGCTCTGGACTGAAGGTTTCTGGACTGCAGGTAGAACGGTTCTGGAGAAGAACCAGGACTTCAATGAAATCTGTCTGACCTCCTTAGGAAGGCTTTTATTGTGAAACACTCCACAGCTTTAAAGGTGACCTGTTCAACCGGACTTGGACCTACTCAGCACTTTATCCAGAACCAGAACTGGTTCAGAACCTCAGTGTGATTGGCTGGCTTACCTGTGTGACTGCCTGCAGACACAGTCCTTTCCAGTGGTGGGTGTGGCTCAGGTGGAAGGGGCGGTCGATGGGCCGATGGGTCAGGAATACTGCTAACAAACTCAGCCAAGCTGGTCATGTGACTCAGGGAGCTGATGATGTTGTCTAAGCTCGGAGAATCTGAGATGGTGGCGGCAGGTGTGGAGAGGGCAGGGCTTAAAGGGGTGGGGTTAGCCACGGCGTTAGCAGCTCCAGCTAAACCAGGTATGGTTGTGGAGATGCTGTCAGTTAGGCTGCCTATGGAGGGCGGGGCTGAGGGGGCTGGCGGGGCGGGGCTTCTGATGCCTGAGGTGACTCCTGCCAGAGACGGGATGTTGGCGGCGATGATGTCTGTGATCCCATCTAGAGTCGGGAAGTTGTTCCGCATTGACCCACCAGGTGAGGAGAGAGGAGGAGCATCTGAGGGGAGGAGACAGTGACATCATCAGTTACATTATCTGATAGGTTGAGACATTAACTGCCCCTAGTGGATCCCGGTGGAACTGCAGGGTCCACCGGGGGGCCCATGAAGGCCTGAAAATGACTGAGACTGAAGCAAGTCCATGTGTTTGGGTTTAAGCCGCCTGCTCATGAGCACGGGTGGACCTGGGCTCAGTCTGAGGTCCAATCACACAGAACCACACAGTTCAGACTGGACCTTCTGGATCTGCAGTTTGTGAAGTTTGATCAGATTTCAGTAAATCTGCTTGTGGCTCTGATCTGGTTCTGATGCCAGCACTCAGGTCTCAATCTAAATGGATCAAAGTGATTCTGAATCAGAGAAAAATGGGTTTAATGATTCAGGACCAGAACCGCTCCGAGAACCAGCAGAACAATCTGGCAACATTTGTCAGGATGTTTCCTGATGGAACTTTAAGAACCAACGGCTTTGTGAAGATGAACCGGGTCACAGTCTAGGTGGAGAGGTTCTGGAGGATGAGAGCAGAACTTTCTGGGTCTGCAGAGTGAAGGTGGTTGTGCACGGACGTCCATGAAACATCTGGACCAGAACTTTTGAGTTTCAGAAACTTCAGGATTTCTGGCTCCATAGTTATGATCCGATTCCCTCAGAAGGAGCTGAGAGCAACTTATTCTGCAGCTTTCTGCCTCTGAGCTGCAGCTCAGTGGTTCTGATTCCAGGACTGGTTCTGGTCCAGTCAGGCTGCGGGGGTTCCCTCTGCTCCAACAGAAGAGCTGAGCTGAAGCAGCTCAGTGTCAGAGCATGATGAGACAAATGGCGTTCTGGTTTAAAGGAGGAATGCTGGAACCAACTGGTTGAACTGGTTCTGCTGGACCACATCAGCAGCTGCTGGTAAACACAGATCCATCGTCAGCCTGGGTCATGTGACCATCCCCTCCTCAGGCTGAAAGGACTCTTGTAAATAAAAACTGAACAAACTGAAAGGAGAATCGATGATTTTATCTTCAGAGACTTTTAATTAGTTCAGAGAATTTTTTACTGGATCAGAACAAAAACTAAACTGTTTTCATATCAGAGGCCAGGTTCTGGTTCTAAACTTTGTCACGTCACCTTTGTGATGAACCCAGAACCAAAATCCTGATAAAACCTGAAGATCAAACCGTTTTCTTCCTGACTCAGGAACAATGGTCTTCCAGAACCGATCAGGTGAGACCGCTTCCTGTCAGATGATGACATCACTGCAGAGGAACCTGAACGGACGTCAGACTTACAGTAAATGTTGGAGGAGTTTGTCTGCAGATGAAACAGAACCTGACCAGTCAGGTCCAACTGGTCACATCTGATGACTCACAGGGAGACGGACCAATCAGACGGCACCTGGAACCACCTGTTTACATCCTGACTACAAGCTGACTCACGATGACAGCGTGATGAGGTCATGATGAGGTCGGAGCTGGAGTCAACCTGCTGAGGTCACAGTGATGTGAGTCCAACATGGAGGACACCACAGACACATCCACAGAGATCAAAATTTAAAAAACTTTAAAATTTTAAATCATTTTTAAAAATTGATCCTAAAATCAACAGGAAAGTAGTGGAGAGAGGCCAGAATGTGTCATGTGATCAGGATGAGAGTCATGTGATCATGCATTCTGCTCTGTCTTCTCAAACCTCCAGTCGGCAGATGGCCACTTGTACTGAGCCTGGTTCTGGTTCTGCTGGAGGTTTATTCCTGTTAAAGGGAAGTTTTCCCTCTCCACTGTCACTACATGCATGCTCGCTATGAGGAATTGCTGTAAAGTCAACAACACAATGCCATGCTGTCGCCCCCTGCTGGTCAGGAGTGATGCTGCAACGACGCGATGCTCTGCTGGGTTTCCTTAGAAACTTTTTAAACTACAATGAATTATAAATTAAGCTTAAAGGTTTGGTAATTGGGATCAACTGGAATGAATGGATGATTGAACTGAAATGTTTTTTTTCTGAAGTGCCTCAAGACAACATTTGTTGTGAATTGGAGCTACAGAAGTGAACTGAACTGAATTTGCATGCTGCAGGTTGGACGGTTTCAGGGACGTGGTGGACACCAGACAGGACTAAAGCAGTCCAACCAAGAACGGACTGAACCCGTAGAATTTCAGTTAAAACCTGGACCCAGATCCAGAATTGATCTGTTCAGCTGAGGGTTCATATGAACACAAAGATTATTAACGATTAGCAGAGATCCAGATCCAGAGGAGCACCAGGGTCCGACGGGGTCCAGATACAGGTCCCTCCTAGAGCCTCTCAGCAGACATATCAGGGAGGGTTCCTGGTTTTCCCAGCCAGAGGTCAGCACACACCGTGAGAGCTTCTCTAACAGGAGACATCGGGCCAGGAACTGAGCCCTGGGGGACTCCAGAAAACAGAACAGTGGAGAAGGAAGCATCACCAGAGCAGAACCAGTGAGGGGCGGGGCCTCTGACACCCCCACGGTGCTCCAGATGAGATGAGAGAGCTGATTGGTCAGCCTCAGCAGCGCTGATCACTAGAAGCTCCAAGATGGCCGAACTACCAACACCAGGAAGTTAAAGGTCGCTAAAACCTGCTGGCTAGACTCTGTTGTGGGACGGTTTAAATCCAGACTGGTGAACTAGTTGGACCTTCGGGGAAAGCAGATCTGGATCTGGCCAGAATCAGAACCAGAACTGCTTCTGGCCCAGAGTGTTTACCTGTGCTTAGGCGATGTCCTCTGGAGAGGCTCAGCTGCACGTTTTCACCAGGCAGGTCTCTGAAACACAAAGTCTGAGTTAGTCTGAGTTGGTCTGAGTGGATGAGCAGGTAACAGGTGAGCTCACCTGTCCAGGGAGCAGGGGGAGCTCTTAGTGGAGTGAAGCCGAGGTTTGGGAACTGGAGGAGGAGGAGGAGCCATCTGCAGAGGAAGAGCACAGAGATCCATCAGAACTGACCCCTAGACACACCTGTCAGGAAGGGTCTTCCTCCTGATGAAGACTCATCCAGGATGATTCACCTGGAAGAGTTTAGTTTCCATCAATAATCAATGAAACAGAATCAATAAGCCATCAGTTCTCCTCCAGCGGTTCAGTCAGATGAACCTGCTGGCATCAGGGAGGCAGCTGATTGGTCCTCCAAACAGCCCTTGGCTCCGCCCACCATGTAGCTTCCTGATGTCGGATCACCAATCAGGGTCAGGCGTTCTGGACCAGGTTCTGAGTTCCTACAGTAGAACCTCCTGTCCTTCCAGGAGTTACAGTTTCCTGCTAAAGTTTCTCATAGAGCCACCAGGACTGGAGGTGGATGGAGGGAGGAGCCTCCAGATGTTCGGAGATAAGATCAGATCCTGATCAACAGTTTCAGTTCTGGTTCCATCTTATCAGTCAGAGCAGATCAGGATCTGGACCATCAGTTCTGGACCATCATCAGACTGAATGCTTGATGCTAACAGCAGCTCTGGGGTTCTTATCTCCCTCTAATCCCTCTCTATCAGATCCTGGACTGGATCTGCTGGATGCTGAGGACCAGAACCCAACATGACGGGGGGATTCCCAGAACTACAGGATTGTGGGTTCACCTCCTGTCGGACCCGATCACCAGCTGATGGTGCTGAGGGCCACCATGACTCCATGCAGTGTTTTAATTACTGCTTCCAAGAAAATTCCTCATACTGATGAGAACCACGAAGGTCAGAACTTTGGGTTGGACCCGACCTTTGACCTTCCAGCTCCTTTTATAAAACAGAAAGCAGAAAGTCCAAGTTCTGACCCGGATCAAGTAGCAACAAGCCGGAGACCAGAGATGAGTCCAGAACCCATAACTGGACCAAGATCTGACCAGAAGCTGAGATTAAAGCTGGGGAGGTGATTACTGGACAAGGAGCAGCCGTGTTCCAAGACACACAGGGATCCAGAACAGAACCCATTATCAAGACTCACAAGGGGTCTAAAGACACGCAGAAACTCGAAAAAAGGATGTTATCAAGTAAAATCAGATTTTCAAAATAAAACGAACTAAGACAGCAGAGATAAACAATAAAGACCAAAGTTCTGTTTTTAGGCTGTATTTTATGAGCTGCTTTGCTTTTTACTCGTTGCTCATCAGAACAGGTTCCTCTTGTTCAGGAGATCTTAGATCTCGGTGGGAAACCTGGAGAAATAAACCTGAGGAATGAAGTGAATATGAGAAGCAAAGAGGGACAAACCCAGAATAAAACAAAACCGCAACAGTTCAGGACAAATTCAGGAGAATGTTGATGTTTTCATGAACCAATGAAACGAAGACATGAGGAGATCCAAGCTGGAGCCTGGATGACTGGATCCGTCCAGAACCAGGTGGACGTTTCCTGGGATCAGAGGAACATCCTGGACCACCACCTGGTTTCATGGAGCTGCCACCAGAACAGAACCTCTGTTACTGGGCCTGAAACTCATCTGCTGGTTCCTCCGATGGTTTGTTCTGATATTACCAGCTGATGGTACCATGAGTTACTCTAGAACTCTGGACCTTTAGACGGGCCTGAAGCACCAGAACCAACAGAGAAGATGGAGGGAGAACCTGGACTCTGTCTGACCTGCGGGCCGAGACTGGTACCAGTACATGCTCAGGCAGAACCGACCCAGTGACAATGATCCACGTTAAAAACAATCAGCTTCTGAATATTTAGAGAAAAATTAAATCAGTTTGAATCAAAACTTAAAATTAATCAGCAGGTTTCAGTTTAACTCGGTTGCTTCCTGGAGGAAAACATGAGTCTGGGTCAGAACCGCCTGCTGGCAGAACCTCCTGCAGGTAAAACCACCTGTCTTCATGTTCTACTAAAAGCTCAGAGTCTGGGTTCTGGTTCTGGAGCTGAAGTTCACCTGAACAGGTCAAGTCTACCTGAGAAACAAAAGCAGATTCTTACCTTGCTGTCGTCTCCTCTGAGTTACCTGCAGCTCACCTGTCGACACCTGTCCACCTGTGTGAACCTGTGGCTCAGGTGTGTCTGCTTTCTTCTTCTCTGCACTAGTAAAAACTCTCTGTTGAAACAACTCGACTCCTGCTGCTGGTTTTCTGTCTCTGAGGACCCACACAGAACCCTACAGAAATCTCAGGGTTCTGGTCCGGTCCAGTCTGACAGGCTGGAGTTCTGATGGCTTTGGGCTGAGTCCAGAGATGTTTCTAGAACCAAAACCAGACAGAAGATCATCCAGAGTGACCCTCAGAGCTGAGGTTCTGGTCAGGACTAAGAAATCAGAACCTGTTGAAGCAGAACCAGAACCATCAGAACTCTGCAGAAGCAGTTTCAGCCGAGCTGCTGATCTCTGACTGGACCGCTGGTTCCTCTCAGAAGGTTTTACAGTGTAGCCTCACCTGTTCTACCTGCTGCAGGAATGTGGGCGGGGCTTCCTCCTCTGCTGTGTTGAGTGTGTGTGTGTGTGTGTGTGCATTAGTGTGCGAGTGTGTGTGTGGGAATGTATGTGTGTGTGTTCAGTGGAGCTTTATTTAGTGTTAAATCTGGATCAGAGTCAGAACTTCAGGTTCTGGTATCAGCCCAGGTGTTTCAGAACTTCAGACTGTTTAATAAGGTTCTGACCCGTTGATCTGATCTGCAGAACCTCCCTGGAGCTAATGATGATGGTGGTTAAGCTTTTCCATGTAGTCCTGAAGGTTCTGTTGTTCTGGTTCAGTTCTGATAGCTTCAGTGTCTGTCAGAGTGAGACATCCGACCCAGAGAGGATCTGTGGTTCTGAGAACCCAAACCAGATGTAATCTGTTGAGTTTCTGTTAGATAACCCCCCTGTAGGCCACGCCCACATGGAGACCACGCCCCATTGTTCCCATTGAGTCTCAGTGAAGCAGCGCCACCTACAGGCTGGACATAGTTACGGTAGCAGTGTCTGGGTCATTGTGGTTCTGAACACAGTCTAAAAGCAGAACCATCTCTCTGGCGCCAGAACTGGGTCTACTCCAGGGCCTGTGTTCCTCCTGCTGCACCAATCAGATTTGGTTCTGTGGTTCTGATCTGGCAGGAACCTGGTTCTGCTGTTCTGAAGAGCAGCAAATCAGATTGGGTTCATCTGAGCCTGGTACTGAGTCTGGAATTAGAACCGAGTTGCATCAGTTGCTCAGCTGTGTGGGTCTAACCCTGGGTCTAACTCTTATGATCCAGAATCACAGAACTGAAACCAGGATCCTAACTGGGTCAGAGTCTGCTGTGGTTCTGATTCTGGTTCTGGGTGGGAGACTGGAACACTTGGACTGCAGGTCAACAACATGGAAACGGTTCTGGAACAAAAAGTTCTCGGATGTGAGCTGATCCAGTCAGTCCAGATTCAGAACCATAGCAGAGAATCATGATGGCCTCCATCTGGAGGAGCAGCAGGAAGGTCCTGGGAGCATGTTGGACTCTCTAAGGGTTCTCCAGCTTCCTCCTGCAGGCTCCCGAAACTGTCTTGAGCTGCTGGTGGCGGTCATCCTGGAGAGAGCTCCCCCTGCTGGTCGCAGACGGTAAAACAGCCAGACTCTCCTGACTTACAGGTGGAACTTTTCATCTTAATGAGAAGGAAATTAAAGGAGTTTTTATAAGTTTGACATGAGATTTAAGGAGCCTTTAGGCCGTTCACGCAGGTCAGTTCTGATTCTGGTTCTCAATATTGAACCTAATTCTTTAAAGAGAAGTGTCCAAAGTTCAGAAAGAGTCTAAGAGTCCCAAGTGGATTTTTTTTTTGTTTGTTTGTTTTCTATCAGAAACTTCTCTGCATTGTTCAGACCATCAACACTGAAGAGCAGCAGGAACATCTGACTCCTAGATGTCTCAGGAGTGTCAGGAGTCTTTAGGGTGTCCTGTGAAGGACTGGAGACCTGTGGAGGATGTCCCCCGCCTCTCACCCAATGACTCTGCCAAATAAACTGAAACCTTCTCAGGTCCTCAGATGGATTTCTTGATGCAGAAGGAGCATTTTTCAGGGTTCTCAAGTCGATTCATCAGACTGAGTTATATTTACTTAACTAACATTTTGGGAAAATGTACTTTTAGGAGTAGTTTTACTATGCTGTACTTTTTACTTGAGTAAAAAGTACATGAATATGATGAACTATTGCTACTCTTACTTGACTTAAATTTCTGGATACTTTATTTAATACAAGTAACTTCATCAAAGAAAGAACAAACATATTTAAATCAAACTGTACACGATACGAACTGTATCTGTAACTGTAATCTGTTTGATTACATCATTTTAAAATATTTCATCAGATTTTACTCAGTACTTGAGAAGCATTTTTACCAAATACTTTTTTACTCTGAGTAAAATATGTTGTTGTGGTAGTACTCAGACTACTCTTACTACTCTACTCTTACTCTTATGTTTGGCTTCTCTACGCAGCTCTGCCTGTGTTCCCTCCCTCGCTGGTTATTTAATGCCAGGAATAAACTCCGTCCTCTTTCACTGCTGTGCAGAAGCTGAGCTCACTGTTGTTTTCCACAAATTCAGGTTAGAATGCAGTTAATATTACAAACTGTTCCATCAGTTTTTCTGCGTAATTCAGCTGATTTTAATAATTCATATATCAAAACGTTCAGCTTCTTCTGGAGAGTTCTGCTATGACGTTTGGTAATTTCAGCTATTATGCTTTTTGAAATATTTAAACTTTTATGCAAATTTCAGCCCCATTGAAATTCTTCAGAATTCCACAGAATTCAGCAAAAACGTTGTGCTCTTTGACAGCTTACTACTTCAACTTAGAAACTCCATTCAACTTTTAAACAAGTCACAAGATGTTGTTATCCTCATATGATTCAACTTTTTGGTATCTCTTGCGTTTTTTTTTCTACAATTGCGATTTAAGTTTCATGCAGATTTTTGGTCGTTTTCAGTTTTACAATGTGATCCGATGGTGGAGCTTTTTAACTGATGTCAGCTGGTAGAGTGCGCACTCGAGTAACTGACACTTTTTCAAGTTTTAAAGCTTTTTCACAAACCAAATGCTGCTGTTGGTACATGTTTCACTCTACAGAAATAATTTATGCATCAAAACGTAGTCATGGGTGTCTGCTTTAAGGACATATTAGTGTCATTGCATTCAAATACTTCTGGAGCGCAGGCTTGTCACACCTTTTCTTATTTCTTCCCTGTGTTCCTTTCTTATGCCCTGGTTAGATCTGTCTGTGTTCAGCTTTATTCTGCTCTCTCTGTCTTCAGATGTCTCCTGTTCTTTCTGCTTTGCTACAAAGAACAGCAATTTTTCTAGTTTAAATAAATCTTTATGGTCACAAGGAGTCAGAGAGGAGACCGAGACCAGAGGCAGCCGCAGGACGATGATGCTGCTGCTGCAGGGTCCTCAGGTCAGGACAGATCAGATCTGCTGCAGGGAGAAACCAGGCAGCTATCAGGACAGGGTTTTACACATATTCCAGGATTTCTCTTATTCACTCTCCAGAATATTTCTGGCTGCTAGCTGTTAGCCAGCCATTTCTCACACATCATTGTCTCGTCTGATTTTGCATTGAAAGAAATAGATTGGAGACATTAGTTTCTGAGATTTCTGCAACGTATCAAGCTAACGTTTATGCTAATCTGAGCAGAATGACTCAGCACCTTTGACTGACTCATAGAAACATGTCACTGTTTACGTCATTATTGTTTATTTTGTATTAATAAGCAACATTATGTATGTATTTACATAAGGGTATATGTATTTATATTGAATGAAAATCCCATTTGCTGGGCCCTCCCGTAATAAGCCATTGCCGCCCAGCTAAATTCCTCTGGAGCCGAGTCTGGAGCAGCAGAACCCGAGTTTTAGGGTTAGAAGTAGAGCTTTGGACTGGATTTAGTTTAGTTAAGCCTGTGTTTAGTGTCAGAATTAAGTATAAATAAAGTTACTGAAATGAAAAGAAGTCCGTCTGAAGCTCTGAAACAGCCAGAAATACAAACTGGTGTGTGTGTGTGTGTGTGTGTGTGTGTGTGTGTGTGTGTGTGTGTGTGTGTGTGTTTTGGACTCGGCTCACTTCCTGTCAGAGGAGAGACAGCGCGGGCGAGTGAATTGAAAACAGACCTCCTCTCTCTTTCTCTCTCTCTCTTGCCCAGCTGGATCAGAGTCAGACTGAAGAGGAGCGATGAGGAAGAGGAGCTGAAACACTGACAGGGAGGAAGAGCTGACAGAAAAGGGAGGAGAACTGAGGAGCGAAGCTTCATCTGAAGGTTTGAATCTTTTCTTTTCTTTCACTGATTCTGCAGTTCTGAGGGCCGGTTCTACACGCTGAGGTTCTGTAGGTCCAGCCGGAGGTTCTGCAGGTTCTACTGCAGATATGCAGTAAACACTGAAAGCCTCGCTGCATTTCAGCTCTATGAGGTCACTGCTCCTCCAGAGTCCAGAAGTCTGGCAGAAAAAAACGTCTGTGGAAAAACGAGCCGAGTGTCTCTGTGGAAAATCCCTGAGTGGAGACTGTGTGAGTGGAACTCTGGAGTTCTGCTGGTTCTGATCCAGTTCCCTCCAGTGTTTTTCTGAAACACATTTAGGGTCAGGGAATTGATCAGCAGCCAGTGGTTCTGATACGGTGACCTGAAACTGGACAGAACCTCCAAGTCCCGAAGAACCCGACAGATCCAGCAGAACTGTTCTGGCAGAATGACATCAGGACCGGATTGAAGGTTTCTAAGAGGAGGAGGACTAGCAGCTTCAAACAACCTGGACCGGAACCAGGACCTGGACCAGAACCGGAACTAGGCAGAAGATCAGTGAGATTCTCTCCTGGTTGAGCTTCACTCTCTCCTTCAGGGGAACCAGAACCTCCACCGTGGTCCCACCCGTCCAGGACCTTCTCTGGTGGAGCTCATTGATGTTTGACCCTCCTTCGGGATTTTTTAAATTTAAAACGGGGACCGTATAAATGACCCACGAGAGGAGAGATGCTCTGTATCAGGCTCTAAGTGCTAATTTCCACCCGCAGTCCCCGACCAGCTGGTGCAATCTTTTAAAAGAAAGAAATGCGTAAAAACAGCCAGACAATAAATATAAATAAATAAATATAAATAAATAAATAAATATAAAACGTAGTTAAAACACTATCAAATATATCACGTAAGCAAGAGCGTACACACACTCCCAAGACTTGACCATGGACACCACCCACTCACATTCATAGAAAAAAACCCACATTAAAATAGACAGACACCACTCAACCAAGTATGATGCATAATCAGGCAAGAGTGTCCAGACACAATCTCTATACAAGAAGAAATCATACTCATACTCCCAAAACTTCAACGTAGGTGCCTCCACTCACATCAGCTCACATCATGTGAACAGGTTCGGTTTAAAGAAGCCATTTTTCATCATATGTGACAACTTATAATAGTCTGTGCATAGCTATAGTTCTGTTAGTGAAGTGTTGTGTGGCCACACTTGAAAACGCTGATTCACCAAAACATGTTCTACATCTGGGAACCCGACTCTCACTGCAAATAGTTCAACGAGTGACTCAAGATGTTTTTCCACAATTTTTTTTGAAGGAGGGGCAGCAGGACCATGAATAATCTTAAAAAGCAGACATATATTTGTGTACCTGATTGTCAAAACTGAGACTATTGTCCTTGGTAAGATCATCACAATGATGAAACAAACGTGTTTTCTAATCATGAATCTTGAGAGACTGTTTGTTTAATGACTCCAGTGGCCGTAAGGCAGTTTTGCATCCCTGAGACCAACTTGTCATGCAATACAGAAAATGTGGGATTATCAGTGCATTTAATTACATATTCGATGCCTCGGTAGTCAATGAGCTCCTTATATATCTAAAGTTTATTCGACTACAGTTTACAGTTTTGATAACTTTTTTTTAATGTGATTTTTAAAGCTTAAGTTTGACTTCAATTAAACACCTAAATATTTTAATTCACTAAAGTTTTTAAATTTCTGACCTTCTATCAAAATATCAGGACAGGTTTGTTAGTTTATGTTGATTTGAGAACATCGAAAGAGTCTTTTCAATGTTTAGAGTTAAACAGGAATTTCTCAACCAAATAGAAACCTCCTACAGTTCTTCTATTAACTTTTGAGCGACTTCTTCTGCAGTTTTGCCATGAAAATAGTGTCATCAGCATACATAACTATGCTTGCATAACAGAAAGAAGGGAGATCGCTGATGTCAACAGAAAAGAGCAGAGGGCCTAGATTCGAGCCTTGTGGCACCCCCATATTACATGCTTTTAAAGGAGATGTCCAGGATTTCCAGATGAACAATTCCAGGTAAAGACCTTCAGACTATGGTGGACCCATTGGACCTTCATGGAGTTGGATGTGGCCCACAGTGAAGAAGATGGAGATGTTCCAGTCGATGGTTCTGATTCGGTTGGAGACGAAACCTTGCTGGGGACCAGGAGAGAAGAAGCTTCAGGAACCAGAGGAACCTTCTTTATGACCAGCCTCCTGTCAAAGGTTCAGGAACCAGTTAAAACAGGTTTTTAGACAGAAGGTTCTGGAGGTTCTGAGTGACAGCGGGATGAGGGTCTGCATGGTCTCCATCTCACCTGCTCAGGTGGTTCAACAGGTTTCCAGTCAAAGTCCAGGTGAGCTCAAAGAGACCAAGATGGAACCAGGTGGTGGGATAGCATCATCAACATCTGCTGCTGAACCCAGACGGTGAAATGACCCCAAACCTATGACATCATCGTTACCTCAGCTCGCCTTCCTATGTCATGAGGTGTGAGGGAGAACCTGGTTTTGACAATCAGTCTAGAACACCCTTTCTGTTTCTATCTGCAGGTCAGAGGTCACCTTTTCATCAGTCTGAACCAATCAGGAGGCAGACAGCAGATCACATGGGGCATTGACAGCCAGGTGAGTGTGACATCACAACTGCTCTGTGATTGGCTGCTGAGTTTACCCTGCTGATTTCCTGATTGCTTCCTGATTACTGATTGGTCATTGATCACATGACACCAGAGGTCACATGACTCCAGAGGAGAGGGGAAGCCTCTTAGGTTCTGGCCCTGGGCCCTCTGGTTACTCAGGGGCCCTTGGGGTCTGTTGGCCGCCTGGGGCCTGTGAGTAGCTTCTACAGGTTAAAACTGGACAGACTGTTACCTGTCCAGGTAACAATCCAGGAGGAGGACGATGACTGCCTGATCGCTGCTGTAGCTGCAGCTCTGCTCTCTCTCCTCGCTGCAGCCACAGGAAATACCTTCCTGTTTATTTTCTTCTTCTGTGGTTGACCCACATTTCTTGTGCACTCAGAGCCAGCTGTGATTGGCTGAAGCCCCAGAAGGACGAGCTCTGATTGGACAGCTGAACTCACACAGTGACGCAGTGAAGGATTTGTTGTGTTTGAAGAAACTCAACTGCTTTAACAGAAGCTCCCTGTGGTAAAAATCACCACCAGATTCTGAGGAATCTGAGTCAGAACCGGACCTTTTTCCTGAAGCAGTAGAAGAGAATCATCTGAACAGAACCAGAAAGAAGTAATGTTTCTGGAACTGTTTTGGGATGAGTTAAACGCCTAAAACTGACTTGGAACAGATGAATTAAAGCCATAAGACTGACTTGAAACAGATGAGTTAAAGCCCTAAAACTGACTTGGAATAGATGGGTTCAACCCCTGAAACTGACTAGGAACCTGCTAGATGAGTGCTAAAAGAGACACGTTAACTTATTAGACGAGTGTTAAAAGGCACTTATTAACACGTTGGACAAGTATTAAAGAGACTTGTTAACCTGTTGGACGAGTGTTAAAAGGCACTCGTTAACGTGAATGGGCAGATGAATGTGAACCTGGTCTGGTATTAATGGATTAGTCAGAATTATCATTTAATCTGAGGATTAATCTGCCTCAGTCCCACCATCACACATCTTGATCACTTTGTTGATGAAATCTGATCACTTTCAGGTTTTTGAGCTGAAGGTAAAGAATCTTCTTCCAGGCTCCTCCAGTGATGATTAGAAGAACATCCCCAGACCTCCGGGACGTTCTCATCGGGTTTTAATAGACTCTTATTCTGAAAAATCTCCTGTTCACCAGCATCAGCAGCCATGACAGTGTCCATCAGAGCAACGACAGGAAGTCTGAACCTTCTGCACTTCCTGTTGGGTGAGTTTAAGAAGCTTCCACCAGGTGAGACCTTCTACCTGTAGAAGACCTCTGAGAATTATATTGTTGGTTCTTGGAGAGCATGGGTCAGGTTTTCCTACTGGACCAACCGAGTCAGTCCGGTTCTGTGCACCAGAATGAGGGTAGGGTTCCTGACCTTCTACAGGACCAGATGTTAGACATCTGGAGATGGAGCCTGGAGGCGTTAGGACCGTTACAGTGACTGGCTGCACCTGCTCATCACCACGGTTCTGAACAACCAGATCATCCTGTCTGTATTCAGGTGTGTTCCTGATCCATCCTGAGGGGGGCGTGGCTCTGGAGCTGCTACCTTCTTCCCCAGAAGTTCTCCTCCAATCACATTCCAACTTCACAGTGGTGAGTATCACCTGACTGTCTCTGGTCTGATCTACCTGAGTGTCTCTGCAGCGCCCCCTGTCTGTCTGTCTGTCCTCAGGTGTGTTCAGGGTGGAGTCAGGTGAAGTGGCGCTTACCTCAGGACTCGGATGGAGGTCCAGAGGTTCTGGTGCAGGACGAGGGTTACAGCAGCACCCTGCAGCTCTTCAACGCCACCTGGAGACGCTCTGGCAGATACACCTGTGAGGAGCTGTCAGCTGATCAGAGTCGTGCTCTGGACATCTACATACCTGGACAAGGTAACTGTCCTCAATAGATGGGTGAGGAGGATACCTGGTGGTATCTCCGAGTGACCTATTGGAGACCTCCGATATCGGAGACCTCTATCCTTTCTGCTGATCAGACCTGCAGGGTTCTGTAATCACAGCAAGAACCCAGATGAGTTCTGGTCAGTTCAGAGAACCTCTGATTGAGGTCACACCCAGAAGTTCAGTCAAATGACATGACTGAAGGTCTTCAGAGTCCAGCAGACCTTCAGCAGGTTCATCGGCTAACCCTTCAGCTTAGATGAAGGTCCATCAAGCCTTGATGAAGGAGAACGTTGCAGTTGTCTGATGTGCTGGAGAAGGTTTGGGAGAAGAAGCAGCTGATCTGTGAACAGCTGATGAGAGAAGAACAGAGTCCCATCATCCTTCAATGCTTCATCTGGAGCCAAACCTCCTGATGGTCTTCAGGTTCCTCCTAGTCTAGGTTAGACTGAACCAAACACCAGCCCAGCATCACTAGTACTGCAGGAACTGGAGCTGGTGGACCACACAGTCTACCTGGTGAAACAGAAGACATGTCCACCTTCATGAAGCTTCTCCAAGCTCATAAACCCAAAGTTTATTCAGATTTAATCATTTTCCTGTTCTGGACATTTTCTGGTTCCTCCATCCAGCAGTAAGAGTTTGTGTTAGCTCATTCTGACCCAAACAGGTTCCTGAGATGTAAAGACTTTCGGTCCGTTTGTTCTACCTGGTCTTCTTGGTTTCCCTCCTCAGGTCCAGAACAATGGTTCGTCCCACAGAGTTCCTCCCAGGTGTACAAGCACACAGAGGAAGGCACCATCCCCTGCGTGGTGTCCGACCCAAAGCTCAACGTCTCTCTGTATGAACGACCTGGCAGAACAGCTGTCGGGGGGGTGGGGTATGAGCCGGCTCTGGGCTTCATGGGTCGTCTCAACGATGCAGGACATGTCTGTGTGGCAACGGACGGAGACCAGGAGAAGGAGTCCCAGGTCTTCTATGTCTTCACCGTCCTTGGTAAGGACACATTTACTGACTTGAATCCCTCTGAACTCACCTGTATGTCGCTCACCTGTGTCTGTCTGTCCTGTCTGTCTGAGTCTCAACAATCTATCTGACTCTCACCTGTCTGTCTGTCAGATCCTAAGGAGATGGAGGTGGAGCTCTCTGTGTCCAGCCAGGTCCTAAAGCAGGGGGAGGTTCTGACCGTAAACTGCTCCGTCAGAGATGTGGACATGGTGTTTTTCTCCTGGACCTTCCCCCGCAGACAGGTAGCCATGGCAACGTCATTGAATCAATAGTTATGAACAACATGCAGTTCGTGGCAGTTTCACAGACTTTCACAGCTGCCAGATCACAACGCCAACAGTCCTTTAGGTTTTGAAATTACACTTGATGATCCTCCTCCTTTCTTTCTGCTTTCCGACACTCATATTGAACGGTACAAGTTGATTCATCCAGGCATGACTTGGACTTGGCTGTAGGCAACCTGGGTTAGATGGAGCTGCAGCATATGATCCAGTCTGCCAGGTAGAATGTAGTTGAGAGCTCAGGTAAACTTTATCAGAGCATTTCAGTGAACCAGACAGTGGTGGAAGGTGCAACTTCAGCTAAAAGTTCAGAAAATCCTTTAAAAACTCCTTGTAGTATTTGTGTGGTGGGTAAATCACTGCAGAGTATTGGTTTAGAGTGGCCAGATTCAATTAGAAGAAGTTCAAAGCTGCAAAGAGGATGCTGCTGACATTGGTAACCATCCTTAGAAATAGCTGCTATTCCTCCTCCTCATCCCAACTCTGCTCAGGAGTCAAGACTTACCAACATTGTGCTTCCCCTAGCGGCAGTGGTGTCTCCTCCAGGGCCATGGCATAGGTTAAGCAGGTAACTGACAGAAGAGGGGGTGGAGTTTTCCAACCATCATGATAAGATTCCTGGAACTTTCTGGCAGAAAACGGTAGGTCCAGAAGAGAACCACGTACTCGGAGTCCCACAGATAATTGCTCGGTGGGAAACGGGGTTCACCAAGCTGAGAAGGTTGAGGGTCGGCGCCACCAGTCGCACATCATGATTCTGTGGCTCCCTGACAGTTGTGTGGTGGCCGCTCTGGTGGGGATTGGTTAGGCACCCAGCTAGCTCATCCAATTTGCTAGCACCCATTCAGATAGTGGGAAATGAAGGAATTTGTCACATATGCAGTCGACACACTTGACTATGAAACCTCAACCATCTGTGAACAGTGGGCCCGGAGTCCGCTCAACTCAGGATATCCGAGTATGTGGGAGCCTTAAATGATCAGAATTAAACACAAAACCCCAAACACCATCATGACAGTTTTTATTTTTGCATTTTGTCTGAACTCAATGGTTTCTCTACAGGAAGTAGAACCTCTGACAGACTTCCTGCCCAATGAAATTCGCTCGTTCATTAACATCTCCAATCCAACAGTGTCAGACTCAGGTACGTGTTTCAGCAGGGTCTATCAGACCCCACATCACTGCAATAAATAACAGACGCCTGCAGTCTCTTTCTGATGTCAGCAGTGTCACTATGGCAAATGATTATGCTGCTTTAGTTAACTGTCCAGTTACCATGGTGATTATGTTTCCTGTAGGTGTGTATGTGTGCAAGGCTCAGGACTCGCAGCTAAGATGGACTGTGAGGAAAAACATCACAATAACTGTTCTGGGTCAGTAACACACACACACACACACACACACACACACACACACACACACACACACACACACACACACACACACACACACAGGTGAGCATACACAGGTGAACAGGTACAGGTAATCCCTCCCTCTCTGCAGACCAAGGCTATGTCTACCTGTGGCCCTCAGGTGAAACCAATATTTCGTCTCTCGTCCACCACACTGTGGAGCTGAAGGTAGAGGGTGAAGCCCACCCTGCCCCCACCCTCACCTGGTCTCGACTGAACCAGACTATCGCCATGGAAACCAGCTCCATCAACACCACTCACCTGACCAGCAACAGGTAAGTCAAAGGATTCTGATGACTTTATCACACTCATCGGTTTAGTGCAGTGAAAGGTGGAGGTCCATCATCTCCACCAGAGCTGTTGGACCTCCACACCTTCTGGTGTTCAACACCTGGTTCTTCAATCTGATCCTGACACCGAGCTGAGATGAGCTGGGCCCCGGTTGTGGTCAGTGCGGAAACCATGAAGCTTAAGGATAAAGTCCCTCAAATCAATATCTGATGGGAAGCTGCTCCGTGGACAGGAAGTTCTCCTTCCCAGTTAGAATCCATCTGAACTGTCCAGTCTTCTCAGGTGGGACAGTCACTATATGTCCTTCCTTCATCAGACAGTGTTGGTCCTCCCTTATATAGGCTTATATAGACTTGCTGTCCAGCTATGTCCCATTCATCAATCATCTCATCACCATGAAGTTCACCACCTTCTCTTTGGTTTTGGAGACATTTATCAGAGCCTGAAATTCACTTTTTCAAACAGGGGGGATTCACCACTTACACGCTTCACATGGGGAGCATTTATAAAGTTTGGGGGGGAATTACACCCCCGCAGGTCCTACAGTCCAATACGCAGCTTTAATTTGTTGTCTTTTTTTTTTTACCTTCCTAGTTGTCTTGTTAGCAGCTCTCTCTTGTCTATTTAACTCATTGGTTTCCTCTGCTTCATCTCTTCCACTTAACAACTCAGGGCTTAAAGACAGAACATATCTGTAAACATGGAAAACTATTCAGGAAGAAATGATACTAGCTGTGAGATTAACTATAGATCTTGTCACATTCTCACTTTTAGTTGAAGACATTGATTACCGTTCTGTTTGATTTTCTTCCCAATTGGTTATCATAGCTGCATCTGTGACTCTGCTCACAGAGTCACAGATGCAGGGTTTGATCTCCCTCTCCAGTAACAACTTAGTTAAAATAAAAATCCTAAATAGTTAAATTGGTCTTTGCTGAGCTGGCATCTAAGCTATTTGCATTGCTATAAATTTATGATTTAAAAAGTGGCAGTAAATAAAAAGAATACAGAATATGAAAAAATGAAGAAGAAAAAAAGCAATGTGACAATGAATAAAAACATTGTACTAAATAAATAGAGAATGTGGAAAGATGAGAAAAATAACTGGAAAAAGTAAACTAATAAAACAAGATTAGAAGTAAAAGGGGAAATTAAATAATAGTGATAGTGTTAAATTAATACGGTTGAAAATTATAAATATTACTTTATGTCACACTGGATAATCAAATAAGTTTGAAAAGTTCTTTTTTATTTAATATTTGCCGCATTAATTAACAGGCATTTATTAATTTTTTTTTTTTTTATAGTCACTGCCAAATTTGGCAGGATCAGTTGACTGACTGGTTGGTTGGTTGATTGCAGGTATGTGAGCACCCTGACGCTCCAGCAGGTCCAGTTGGACCAGACAGGAACTTACAAGGCAACTGCATTCAATGAGGACAATAGCGAGGAGGTCATGTTCTACCTAAAGGTCTCAGGTGAGAGAGATGGGCTATTGACTGGTGACCTGGGGAGTATTTACCTGTCTGTGAGTTTACCTGCCAGTGCTCATCTATCACCTGTGTGTATGTGTCTAGCCCCACCAAGGATTGTGTCTCTGTCAGAAGTTGGCAAGAACGCCATCCTGTGTGTCAGTGAAGGAGTTCCAACCCCATCTGTTTCCTGGTACACCTGTCCAAGTTCGATCAGGTAAACACTCAAACACAGGTAAAACTATGACCATGTTTCCATGGTAACCTTTTGGTTTACCTGCTGCAGGTGCAGTAATCTGAGTGATGGCTGGAGGAGCCAATTAGGGGCCTTGGAACAGGACATCACCATGATGACAGAGAAAGGCGGTACCCTGGTAACCATCGTCTTCACAAGGTGGGGGGGCAAACTGACAAATGACTGACCACTGCGTACATGTGTGTGTCACCTGTTCAGGTACGAAGTGTGTTGACTCTGAAAACTCTGAGCTCCGTGTCGGCTGTTCGCTGCGAAGCTACGAACACAGCAGGAGGACGGGCCCGAGACCTGAGAGTGCTTCGAAACTGTGAGTATAACCGTAGTACTGCTGTAATACTACTGACCTATGACAGTACTACTGACCTGGGAGACTACTGCAATACTGCTGTTTTACGACTGACCTGCGAGTCCTCAGAAGGCATGGGTATAACTCTAGTACTGCTAGTATTGCTGTAGTACTACTGACCTGTAAATCCTCAGAAGCTGTGAGCTACCATAGTACTACCATAGTAACACCAGAGTAAACTGATGTTCCATGTAAGACTCTGTCCTTCTGCTTCCAGCCCTCCTATCCCAGGTTGTAGTCTTGGTGGCAGTTCTGGTTCTGGTCATCATTGCCGTTATCTTCTTCATCATCCTCATTGCTCTCTGGAGAAACGTCAGTAAGATCCTCAGTTTGAATATTTAACGGACCGGCGTTACAGTCCAGTGAGTCTGGAGGTTCTGCTCGTCTCTTCCTGTCTGCAGAAACCTCATCATGAAAGTCGCTGGAAGCTGATTGAGTCTGGAGGTTCTGATGGACAGCAGTGTACCTACGTGGACCCTGAAGACCTGCCCTACAGCTCAGCCTGGGAGATACCCAGAGATCAGGTGGTACTAGGTAAATAACACCAGAACCTGCAGCTCTCTGTCATAGTCTGGAAGAACCTGAGGAGATCGTCTGCATTCAGTTCATCCACAAACTGACCAAGAATTCAAACTAGTGTCTGTTTGTCTCCAGGTCAAGTCCTAGGTTCTGGTCCATTTGGACGTGTTGTTGAGGCAGAAGTTTCTGGTCTGACTGGCTCTGACTCAGCAACCAAAGCTGCAGTGAAGATCATGAGATGTAAGCTCCTTATCTTCTGTGTTTGAGTCCTGGATCAAACTGAAACCCACGTCTCAATCGGTGGTTCTGTCTCTGCAGCCAGAAGGGCTCTGGTTCAGTCCCTGATGTCTGAGTTAAAGGTTCTGGCTTACCTTGGTCCTCATCTGAACATTGTCAACCTGCTGGGAGCATGCACCAGGCAAGGTACACCTGAAGAAATCTCTGATTGCTCCACATTTATTCTGGTTTCAGATTAATTCGGCCCTAATCTGGTTTAAACTGCTTCACAGCTCATTTAATCTGGATTTAATCCTGCCTGAAAACAGAAGACTTCTGCTTCAGTTATATTTTCATGTTGGTTTAATTCTGCATTGTCCACCCATCCGTCCCTCCATCCCTCCGTCCGTCCATTCCTCCCTCCCTCTATCCATCCGTCCATCCATCCCTCTATTTTCTGTTTATCTAAGATCAGTTTTTAGGTGCAACAGGACCAGGAGGGATACAGAGGTGTTCCCAGGCCAAAAGGCAAATTTAGTCTGTCCACTGGTGTTGACATTGTTCTGGGGGTGTCCTGTCAGTGGAGTGGGCCCAGAGTACATAGGTGCCAGAAGGCGTCCTGACCAGATGGCTGAACCATCTCAGGTGACTCCTGTGGATGTGGACCAGAAGATCTACTCTGAGCTCCTCACAGCCTGGCCACTTTACAGTGGAATTAATTTTCAACTCCTTTCATCTGCTTTTGTACCAATAAATTAAGAGCTTCACCTTTACACACTGTCTTTACCATGGAAGACTGTAGCAGATGAAGTCTTGATATGTCTGTGTCTTTCCTGTTCAAAGACACACAATTGAACGTGGTCCACCTTTCGAGAGACTGAACCTCAACTGGGAAGAAGCGGTCCACCTTCATCCGGTTCAGAGCCATGATCGTAGACTTTCATCGCCACCACTTCACTCTCAGTTTTGAACCACCCCAGTGCAGGTTGAAGGTCGCTGTTTGAAGATATCAACATTCCAACACCATTAGCTAAAACCCCCACAGATGACCTCGGGGACCCGGCATAATCCTTCTCCAACGAAACTCTCAGGAACTTCTCAGTATTTCTAAGGTTCAAAGAACAAAAGGTTCCATTAGAACCACCAAACAACGCTGTGACGATACTCAAAGAGAGGACACTCCCTTCCTAGGAGTGGGTGTCATCACCCTGTTCTGTCCCTCTTCAGGTGTTGTACCAGTCCTCTATAGGACACTGGGGAGTCACATCAACCAGGACACCCCCACTCTGTCCAGAGGCTTAGTGGCATATTGGGCTCTTCCTCACTCCTGCCACTGGGGAACTTTGAATCAACTGACACGGCTTCCCTGGACTCCAGCCATGGAGGTCTATGAGATGCTGCAAGTGTTTCTTCCACCTACAGATAATATCTTTAGTCTAGTTGCTGCGGTTTCCCGTCATTTAACCCACTAACCTTCAGGGTCCTGAAGTCGGTCTCCTAGTCGATGTTAACATGGCCCATTCAGATTCCAGGTCCACAATCTCCCCCAGAACTTTAGAGAAACACTTTAAGAGATGTGAACTGAAGGTCTCCCTGATGGGCTCCTCCTGGTTCACCCTTACCACTAGTCTTACTGGGTTGACCAGGTCTCATACTGAACTGATGCTTTTTATAATCCTGGTTTGATCATTAATGGCTCTGGATTTAATCCATGTTTGATCCTAATTGCATTCTGGTTTGTTCCTGGTTTAATCTGGCTTTAATACTGGTTTAATTCACATATAATCAGGTTTTAGTCCTGATTCAATGCTCTAAGTGAAAAAACATCAGACTGGAGAAATAATAATGTTACAGGGAAAATAGCCCCATCCCCAGAGTGAAACCGGATTATTAATAAAACTGGGAAGATAATCTAAATAATGGTGATAATGATAAACCTGCCAGAAAAGACCTGATGTCACTGGTCTGTGTAATCTCAGCCTGCTCAGATTACATCATGTTGCGTTTTATTAAAGCATCTTCACACATTTCCTGTCATTTAGCTGTTTACTCGGCTGGGTGAAGCCAGACTTCCTGTTCCAGAGTTTTCCATTCAGACACAGCCGTCCGATTGGTCATTTAATCAGAGGAAATATGAGTGAGATGAGGGTCCAGATAATCCAGATATTCCAGACGTCCACCGTGTGATAAAGATGAGCTGAGCTGTGGAGAATCATCAGTCGTTTCCCTCTTCATCTCGTCAGCCTGAGAAGCAGGAAACCAGAGATTATACTGGAGGGAAATAACCCGGTGTGGGGGATCCAGAGAGGAACCTAAAACCCAGGTTCTGGTTCATTACCAGAACTGCTCCTCAGCCAGATGTTCTACTGAGTCTACCTGCACTAGCCCAGGGTTAGGGTTAGTGTCCAGCTGCACTCAGACCTGATCCAGAATTTATTCATCAGAATAAAGTCCGGTTCCGTGTGTCTAGGTCCGGTTTACCTGATCACTGAGTTCTGTTGTCATGGAGACCTGCTGAGCTACCTGCAGAGGAACAAAGACACATTTGGACAGGTGGACATGCCCAGCAGGAGGTGAGTCACCCCTCTGACCTCTGACCTCTCTCTCTCTCTCTCAGTGCTTACTCAGTGTCTCTCGCCCACAGTAACAGCGATGGCGGCTACATGGACATGAACAAAGACGAGCGCGGACGTTATGTCCCTCTGAAGGAGCTCAGAGACCCCGAGCAGGAGACAGGTGATGCCATGTGATCAGTTAAACACAAACAGGAGCAACCTGAACTGATAATCACTGCTGTTCTCTTTCAGACCACCAGGAGGTGATATCGCTCCTCTTTAGTGACTCCCCCTTCCTTGCCCTCAAAGACCTGGTCAGCTTCTCCTTCCAGGTCGCCCAGGCCATGGACTTCCTGTCCTCCAGGAAGGTACGCCCCCCTCCCATCATCATCATATTGTTTCCTGGACCCCAGACTGTCCTCCAGTCCAGGTTGATGAAGCCCATCTACTGAGTTTGGCTCTAGCTGGTCATCAAGGTGATGTTGTCCCTTTAATGTTTGCACCAACTGGATGAAGCTTTTCCACACAAAGCTTCAGCCCCCATAAAATAGGCCTGGTGACGCCTCTGCTTTTCCATCTACCCTGATGCCACTGGGACTGCAGCGGATCCACTGAAGACATCATCAGGGTGCGTAGATGGTTGAGGACCAGCCTCTCAAGGGTCTTAATCAGATGCGACGTCAGGGCTACCAGCCTGTAGCTGCTGAGGTCCTTTGGATGTTTGGTCTTTAGTACCGGTACCACACAGGAGGTCTTCCACAGTTGTGGTACTTTCCTCAGCCTCAGGCTGAACATGTATCCCATGATGCCACACAGTTGATCTGCGCAGCACCTCAGGAGCCTGGAGCTGATGCCATCTGGACCTGCAGCCTTTCGCACGTTGATCTTTCTCAGCTCCTTCCTCACCTGAAGTGATGAAAGGATGGAAAGATGGAGATGGGGGAGGGTGGCAGTGGGACGGAGTCAGGTGGTGGATGATGGCTGAGAGCTGGGAGGTGGGAAGTCCTGAGAAGAAAAGCTGGCAACTGCTACAGATGAGGGGGGTAACCGCAGGGGGACTGGGCTGGGGGTTTTAAAGAATCTCTGTTCAGTTTAAATTAAACTGATTCAACTTTAATCAAAACCAAAGAAGATCAAATGTCCAGAGTCACAGAGTCAAACTGTGGAACGGCCCTTTATTGTAGCACCAGTCTGCTGTGCTGATGTCTCAGTGCTTCGAGATGATTTCTTTGGTCTAACTCTGATCAACCATTTCAGAAGATAAAATGGGAAAATAATTCAGAATAGTCTGGAATGTTACCTGGAGAAAAACTCACTGCAGGACCTCCTGACCTTCTCCAGACATGTTTGGACCAACAGAGCTGGTCGGCTGACTGTCCAGTCCGGTTCTGGTCCCACCAAAGCCTTTAACCCAGTTAACTCTCATTACTCATGACCTGCTTATGGAGGAAATACTGCTAGAACCTGCTGGAGGTCAGATGATTCTTCCTCTGTCCTCCACTAGTTCAGTTTCATGGATTAAAATGTTCTAAGATGTTCAGCTCACAGCTCCTTGAGATGTTTCATGCCTGTCAGGCTGCAACGTCTTCCAGATCTTTTGTATGTTCAACTGAAGACATGTGAACAGATTGCCTCTCTGTGAGAGGCCAACAGCCTGTCATAGAAAGTCTTTCTCTGTCTGAATGATTGAGAGGTCAAAGTTCATTTCCAATGTTCTGTTCAACTGGGATAAAACAGTTTGAAGAAGCATCCAACTCCTCCAGACCTTCAGAAAGCCTAAAGAACCCTCTGCTCTCTGGATGATGTCTCATCAAGGACATGTTTGCCCAGATGTGTCTCAGGGGAATCATTTTAATATCTAACATGTTGTCCACATGTCCTGTGTCCTTCAGTGTGTCCACAGAGACCTGGCAGCCAGGAACGTCCTGGTCTGTAATGGGAAGCTGCTGAAGATCTGCGACTTTGGTTTGGCCAGAGACCTTCAGAGGGATCAGGACTACATCATCAGGAGAAACGTCAGTAGCACATCAGAAATTGGTCTCTGATTGATGGCATCATCAGGTGTGGTGCTCAGGTGTCCTGCTCCTGTTTGGTTTCAGAGCTTCGTGCCGCTAAGGTGGATGTCTCCAGAGAGCATCTTCCAGAACATCTACAGCTCTGAGAGCGATGTCTGGTCCTACGGAGTCCTGCTGTGGGAAATCTTCTCTCTGGGTAACCCAGTCTGACCAGTATATAGATAACTACTATAACCAGTCTGACCACTTTACATCTATAGTCCCCAGTGGAGCCGATTCTGACGAATATATGACCAGTATGACCAGTCTACGTGAGGTGATGTTTGTATATTTTGTCCAGGTCGCGGCCCGTATCCTGACCTCCTGACAACCCGACAGTTTGTTTCTGCTCTGAAGAAAGGACACAGGATGGACCAACCCGAACACGCTCCCTATGACATGTACCACAACACGCCTAAACAACATCCTTCAACAACAAGCCTAAACGACACATCTAAATAACATGCCTAGACAACATGCCTAAACAGTATCCTTCAACAACATGCTTCAACAACACGCTTAAACAACATGCTTCAACAACAAGCCTAAACAACATGCTTCAACAACACGCCTAAACAACATGCTTCAACAACATGCCTAAACAACATGCTTCAACAACACGCCTAAACAACATGCTTCAACAACACGCCTAAACAACATGCTTCAACAAGACGCCTAAACATGCTTCAACAAGACGCCTAAACAACATGCTTCAACAACACGCCTAAACAACATGCTTCAACAACACGCCTAAACAACATGCTTCAACAACACGCCTAAACAACATGCTTCAACAACATGCCTAAACAACATGCTTCAACAACATGCCTAAACAACATGCTTCAACAACACGCCTAAACAACATGCTTCAACAAGACGCCTAAACAACATGCTTCAACAAGACGCCTAAACAACATGCTTCAACAAGACGCCTAAACAACATGCTTCAACAAGACGCCTAAACAACATGCTTCAACAACACGCCTAAACAACATGCTTCAACAACACGCCTAAACGACATGTCTACATAACATGCCTTGAAAACATTCCTAAACAATATCCTTCAACAACACACGTAAACAACATGCTTCAACAAGACGCCTAAACAACATGCTTCAACAAGACGCCTAAACAACATGCTTCAACAACATGCCTAAACAACATGCTTCAACAAGACGCCTAAACAACATGCTTCAACAAGACGCCTAAACAACATGCTTCAACAAGACGCCTAAACAACATGCTTCAACAAGACGCCTAAACAACATGCTTCAACAAGACGCCTAAACAACATGCTTCAACAAGACGCCTAAACAACATGCTTCAACAAGACGCCTAAACAACATGCTTCAACAACATGCCTAAACAACATGCTTCAACAACACGCCTAAACAACATGCTTCAACAAGACGCCTAAACAACATGCTTCAACAAGACGCCTAAACAACATGCTTCAACAACATGCCTAAACAACATGCTTCAACAACACGCCTAAACAACATGCTTCAACAACACGCCTAAACAACATGCTTCAACAAGACGCCTAAACAACATGCTTCAACAAGACGCCTAAACAACATGCTTCAACAAGACGCCTAAACAACATGCTTCAACAAGACGCCTAAACAACATGCTTCAACAACATGCCTAAACAACATGCTTCAACAACACGCCTAAACAACATGCTTCAACAAGACGCCTAAACAACATGCTTCAACAAGACGCCTAAACAACATGCTTCAACAAGACGCCTAAACAACATGCTTCAACAAGACGCCTAAACAACATGCTTCAACAACACGCCTAAACAACATGCTTCAACAACACGCCTAAACAACATGCTTCAACAAGACGCCTAAACAACATGCTTCAACAAGACGCCTAAACAACATGCTTCAACAAGACGCCTAAACAACATGCTTCAACAACACGCCTAAACGACATGTCTACATAACATGCCTTGAAAACATTCCTAAACAATATCCTTCAACAACACACGTAAACAACATGCTTCAAAAACACGCCTAAACAGCATGTCTAAATAGCACGTCTAAACAAAATCCTGCAACACACCTAAACATGCTTCAACAACACGCCTTAACAACATGCTTAAACAAGATGCTTCAACAACACAACCAAATAACACGTCTAAACAACACGTCTGTCTGTCCATCCATCCGTCCATCCCTCTGTCCGTCCGTCCATCCAACAGGTGTCTTCTTGTTCCAGATATGATGTGATGAAGCAGTGCTGGGATGAAGATCCTCTCTCCAGACCATCTTTCTCCTCATTGGTCGCTTCTATGGGCAACATGTTGACTGCTGACTACAGACAGGTGAGCGCGTCTGTCTGAAGTCTGACTAGAGTCTGAGTCAGGTGTTGAAGCTTTCATTCCATGCTGTGCTTCTTTGGTTCTCAGTGGTACATCCAGCTGACTGAAGACTTCCTGAAAGGAGACAGTCCAGCTGTCCTTCAGTCCAGACGGAGCTTCTCCAGAAGAGCTGAGGAGGAGATGGACATCCAGAAGAAAAGCTCTAAAGGTAGCAGAGATCTTCCCAGGAGCAGGAACAGCTCATGGTTTGGTTGCTTCCAGGAAGCTAAACTCAGCCCTTTCACTTCACAGGAAGTCCTGCCTCAGAGATCAAGGTTCACCTGTTGGAGGCGGCGCCAGATGATGCAGGCCCCTCCCACAGCCCTTACATCATCCCTGTCTCTGATGTCACCATGGAAACCAGCAGCAGCACTGCGCTGGACGCAGTCAGGTACCTTTGATGAAGAGTCTCTCTGTAGATCAGGTGTTCGGGTCCAACAAGCAGGAAATGACGTCAGATGCTGCTTTTCTAACCTCAGTCCAGCAGCCATCTTTTAACTTCAGCAGAACCTGTCAGAGCTGGTAAATGTGTGTTGAGTTTCTGGGGTCCAGATGGTCATTTCCATCCTGATGCATGAAAGGCCTACCAAGGCTGCAGGTGTGATTGGCTGATTTAGACCATCAGCAGGTGAACCAGAGCGTGCTTTTATTGTGAAACTCCTGCAGGAAGTTGGTAGAGCACGTCACATGACTTCTCAGTGGTGTTTCCTTTGTGATAACAGTCTTTCTTCTTCAGCCCATTGCTGTCAGATCCTGCCACCATCTTGGAGTCAAAGGAAGTGACATCACCACCAGAAGATGCAGAGCTTCCTGCTTCATCCAGCAGCCATGAGGAAGAGGAGAGCTGCCTGTGAAGGTGCCACCTGTGTTGGCCCCACCCTGCTAGACCAATCAGAGACAGTGTGCCCTCAGTACAGACTGTAAGGCTGCAGAGGAACCGCCATATTTTATATATATATATATATATATATATATATATATATATATATATATATATATATATATATATATATATTTTTTACAGCTCAGAGATGAAGCTCTGTAGTCAGGTCTGTTCAACAGATCCTGGGTCAGATTTATCAGCAGTAATATCCACCGTGTAGCTCTGCATCAGATTATCTGTTGCTGACTTGGGTCAGAACCAAACGCTTCAATAAAATATATCCAGCAGCTTCTCAGAGTCTCATTAAGCAGACCTGATCAATGGATCCACCGAGTATTCATCAGGATCCACCATCAGAGTAATTAGCATAAATTAGTTAGCTTGCAAACATCAGGGTAGCTCCATGATTGAATTGCTGCTGTGTTTGACCTGTTAACTCAGAACTGTGACCTCTGACCTTTGTCTGTCTGATGAAGAAGAGAATCTCTATGATGAAGCTGAAGTTGGCTTCTGTTTCTGGACATGGTTAAACGGAGATTCCACCTAATTTCTCACCACCTGCATCATCTGTACTCTGCTCTAATTTAAGAGCTACGGCACCTATTTCAGACCTGGACCAGATTATTCTACACTCATTGCAGAATAATATGTTTCTAAACTAGAGCAGATTAAATCTTCTCTTCTTAGGTGGAGTCGCCCTTTAGCTATTTCCAGAACCAGAAGCCAACTTCAGATATTTGTCTGTATTTATGTTTCTGTCGAGTGTTTGCAGCTGCTGCTGGTTTCTAGTTGGATCAGGTCCAACACCACAAACCGGGTCAACAGTTTCGGTGAAGCTGTGGTGTGTTTTTGGGCCGCTCAGATTAAAGCAGCTGACTCCCTTGTCCTCCTTGTCCGTTTCAGTTAGTCAGAACTGAACTGAACTGATTTCTTCACCAGTTGTCTCACTGATACAGGCAGACCTCCTGCTTTTAAAAATATAAAGTGAACTCAGACTGATTTATGTATTTTCAGTGAAAGTTGTTAAATGTGCTGAGTAGTGCTATAATGTCTTGGTTGGCTCTAGTGTTGATGTTGCTGTTTTCAGGAAACTCCCATTATTCATTTGATTATTTTAGGATAAATAACATTTATTGTCCTGTGATTCCTCAAACTAAGATGCTGATTTTTGATTTCTGAAAATAACTCATCATTATTTAATTATTGCTATATATTTTCTCCTTAAGTTTTGAGATCTTACCCTACCCTAACCCTAACCCTAACCCTAGTCTTCAGTCCTTGTCTCCAGGCTTCAGCTCCTCTTCTGGACCGTGGTTGGATCTATTTCTGCTAACACCTGCTGTCTTTTATTCGTGAAGCAATAGAAAGATTTATCATTTTACAGTGCTAACGGTGATCTCCAGATGTTGTAACACCTTCTGGTGGCCTTTGCTTCTTCTCCTCTTCTTTCTGATGTCAGGAAGTCGGCGTTAATGTGGGTTGAACAATCTGGAGGTGGGTACCGTTACAGCAGCACCTCAATCACAACACTACGCTGCTGTCCAGCTAAAATACAACAGAAAATTGAATAACGCAGTAAAACACGTTTTCACTCATGTCCCTGTCTGCCAGGTTTCTGCAGGTCCTTCACTTAATTATTAGAGGCACTAAACGGATTAATTGTTGGATGAGTCAAAATTTTCCTCTTCTCAATAATGATAAAAATGAAGTTTTGGTTTTTGGAGCCAAAGAGCCAGAAATCTGGGGGTGATCGTGGATCCTGATATGAATCTCAACAACCACATCACATTTATCATCCAGGCAGCATATTACCTCCTACAAATATGACCAGAATTAGACGACTGATGTCCCAACAGGATTCTGAAAAGTTATTTCATGTCTTTGTTTTTATTGTGACGCTGATTTCAAGGGACGATCAGAAAAAACAAACAAGGTGGCTTCATATCTGGAAAAAGCTGCTGCTGCTTTTGCTTCTGGAGTCCTTAAAGAAACAGAGAGGTCAGCGTTTCGGTCCAGTTCTGAAGTCCTTACTCCGCCTACCTGTTGCTTATAAAATACAGTTTAAAATCTCACTGATGGTTTACAGCAGGGGTGTCCAAAGTCAGTCCTCCAGGACATGTTCTAGTTCTCTCTCTGGTGGTAGTGGCCACCTCCTCAGCAGGTCAATGTTCTGCAGAGGTTCTGCTAACCAGCCATCATTTGATCCAGGTGTGTTAAACCAGAGAGAAAACTAAAACATGCAGGATCTCAGGACTGCAGGAGTGACTTTGGACACCCCTGGTTTACAGAGCTGGACTCCATCTCTGATCTTCTTCTCTGCTATTAACCACGAAGAGCTTTAAGATCATCTGAATCAAAGCAGCTCCTCACTATTTCAAGAATCAGAGCTGGAGATGCTGAAGCAGCTTCCTGGACTCTGCAGGACTGCTGCAGCCTGAGGTTAAAAACATTTTATTTACTCTTAACTCACTTTTAATCTGTTTGATTAAAATCTGTCTTGATGTGTTTTATCTTAAACTGTTATCAGTTCCTGTGTTTAAACACTTTGAGTCGTCTTTGCCTGAAAGCTTCAACTTTTATCCTTTTGATCAAGAAAATATGAAACCAAATATCTTAAAATAAATCAAACATTTTAAAGAAAATCTGTGTTGACAAAGTTTGAGGTTCTTTATAAAAACTTTCCTGGCTGTGAAAAGTTCCACATTTCAAGCCCTTGTTGACATCATTAACGCCTGGTGATGCAGATTCCACACGTACCAAGGATCAGATCATCTAGTGGTCAGTTATGCTCAAATGTTGAACTTCCTATTAAAACATTGGGAAAAAGGTCTGTAGCTGATCTCGGAGGCTACAGTTCTCCTTGGTGTTTGGGTCGACCACAGTTCTGACGGGTTCTGAGTGGATGGTGTGGACCATGAGGTTGGATGACGACACAACCAAGAACTTCAGTTCCACACCTATTCATTTAGTATTTTCTCAGACTTGTGAAGGATCCTTGTCAGATTCTGACCTCAGCTTTGAAATAAACATTCCCTGCAGAGTCTGAGGCGACCAGCTGAGCTGCTGCTTTCTGCTGCATCCCTCATATTTGACGCTCCGTGCAGGACCTCGGCTTGGTTCTGGAGTCAGACCTCAGGAACCGAGTGTATGTTTCACTTCCCTCCCTGGTTCAACCGAATTAGGTTCATCAGCAGAACCTCTGCAGAACTCTGGTCTTCTGTTGGACCATCAGAACCAGATGGGTTGTCGGTTCCTCCTCTGAAAAATGAAGTCAAACTGTGACTCAGAAAGTAAAAACGTCCTTCCTCATTTCTGCTCCAAGAGCTGAAAGATGTCACATTTCTGTGAAAAACACCAGTCTGCTGGTTCTGGTGGGTTCTGCAGGTTCTGATGGGTTCTGCTCTGAAATGTCTCTCAGCCCACATAGAACTTCATGGACCAACAGTAGAATTTTAACATCTCTGACAAACATGGAAGCAGAGCAGTGTTTTAAGTCCTGGTTCTGATCCACGTTCCTGGCTCTGGTTCCTGTTGTTGGTTCTGGTCCCTGTTCCTTGTTGGACCTGGTTCTGGCCTGGACTTTGGAAGCAGTTCTGGATCAGCTGCAGTTTCTCCAGAACCCAGAAGAGGCCTGAGATTATCCCTGGAAACAGAACCAGAACCAGAGCTCAGGCCATCACAGTAATGGTAACACCTCTGAAATGTCTTCGTAGGTCTTCTCACCATCACCAGTCTCACCAGTCTATCCTCAGAGACCTGCTGCTCCCAGAACCAGAATCGGTGTCCCTCAGAGGAAACCGCCTGAAAACCTGAGATGTTCAGAACCTTCTGAGTCCTTTAACTCAGGACTGAAATCCCAACAGAACTTTGGATCAGAGCCACTCCACGGGTCCTGGTACCGCTCCAGGACCAGATCAGGACCAGAACTGGGCCAGAACTGCATCAAAAGCAGGCCAGAACTGGGTGGAAATGACGTGAAACATGGATCCATCCTGGCATTTCTCTGTGGTTTAGGTTAGTGGAGGTGGTATCATGGTGGGGGGTATTTCTTTGGGCCCATCGGTACCAACCGAGCATCATGGGTTCTGGTGCTGACCGTCTCTGTCCCTTTAGGACCACAGGGAGCATCTTCTGATGTTCCTTCCAGCAGGATGAAGCTCCGGGTCCAATCAGAACATCTCAGACTGGAACTGGAACTGGAACATGATGATGGAGAGCTTGTGACTGATGTCTGCAGAACCAGCAGGCGGGCCTGGTACCAGCAGGCGGGCGTGGTACCAGCCATCTAGCTTCTGTAACTGTCTGTTGTGACTTAAAGTCGTCCTGCTCAGTTGCCCATCTTGGATCATGAGGACGATGTTTCCATTTCTGATAACGGTGCCAAAGTTTGTTATAATCTGGGATATTATAGTAGTAGTAGTGTTATTAATGAAGGCTCGCCGTAAAGTCAACCCAGCAGACTCTCTCCTGCATCATCCATCACTGGGCCACGCCTCCGCTGCTGCCAATCGTCGTCCAGGAGTCCGGCTATAAGGCTCGGTCCATGGTTCCGCTGCTCGCCAGCCAAGCTTCGTCCCTCCGCCACCCCGTCTCGGGCTCCTCTGGGCTCCCTTTCCTCCACCTCTGCTCCACCACCAGGTCCGGGCCCTGAGGCGAAGGCGACCCTACATCCTCACCCTGTGTTCATGCAAGCTCGCGGCGATTCTGAGAACACACATGTTCTTCCGGGTCCGAGCGCCAAAGAATGTTAAGTCAATAAAACTCTCTAATTGTCTCTGTCCCTCCATGTGAGTCTCTCCAGGTTGAATTATTATTAGTAGCAGTGTTGTTTATAGTACATTTTTAAGATTTGGAACGTTTCATGTGAACCAGCTGCTGCTGTTTCCCTCTGTGGGACATTAAAGGCTATTTCTATGCTATCGGATTAAACTGGACCTATGTTGCTCGGCCAACAGAACCAGAACCGCTGCAGCATAGTTGGCGTGCTGCATGTTCACCAGATACGCAGGATGACCTGTTGGACTCACTCTTCCTCACCTCCATGATCACACCTGATGGGACCAAGAAGCTGTTGAAGATCGCTGGAGACATTCTGATGGAAAGAGTTGAGAAAATCTGGGGTCACCAACATCTAAGTCATCACTAGTCATTCCAAGTCCTCACAGAACTTCTGATCTAAACCTGAACTCGATTTCTCAGGTAATGAGATAAAATTTCAGAAACCAGAGTTTGGAAAACTGTTACAATGATAATCTGATTGCAGAATATGATCATGTGACCATGAGGAGGAGGAGGAAGAGGAGGTTAGTTTGTTTCAAGAGGAAGTTTCTCCTTCAGTCACATTCAGTTTGACTTCAGCCCGAGAGAAAGAGAGAGATGAGGCTCCATTCACTCCTACTGTTGATCGCCCTTGCTGGCTGCGCTGCTGCAGGTCAGAAAATACTTTATTGACTCAATAATTACCTGTTTGTTGCAGCTCTGACACACGTTAATGACCCAGAATGGTTCCTGAGTTTAGAAACATCAGAAACAGTTAATTAACAATCTGATTATTTTTAATCATATGTGGAAAAATATGAAAACAAAAACAAACAGGAACATCAGCAGTTCAGGAACAAAGTTTTATCAGTTTTATTATGTTAATTATTCATAATTAAGCTGTTAATAAATGTTAATGATGACCTTTTGTTACCTGCTGGTTTGTTATCAGTTTAATAATGGAGGTGAGTTAATGTGGAAATGAAACCCAGCAGATTGTTGGGGGTTCAATAACTTTCTAAACTTCTGAACAAAAACAACAACAAACTTTTGTTATTCAGGTAAATAAATCCAAATATGTTTATTCATGTTTTCCATTAGATATTTTAATAATAAATAAACAACATCTCTGTGCTGTTTAAACAGAGTAAAATAAACCTGAATATAAAATGTTTTATAACTCAGTTGATCATAACCAGAATTCATGTTATTAAACAATAATTAACTGTTTATTGATGCATAATAAATGGTTTTATATAGATGACCTTTTCGAATAATAATTTACCTTTAGGTCACCATAACAGACTCCTTAACTAAATGTAATTACCTGTTTATTAAATGTTTAAGATTTAAATGTAGCAGATAAATGTAGCATTAAGAAATAATAAAGTAAATAAATCAAATAAAAATAACCCAGAAATGTAAAAACTGACTGAGGGAAGTTTTGCTGTCTGGAGATTTATTAAATATTTATTTATTTATTAGAAATTAGTTTTTTTTCTGTCATTTAAACTTTGTTCAACTGATTCTGACCTGAAGAAGCTTCACAGAATCACTTAAACTGGGCTCAGAACCAGAACAAAACCACTAACGAGCTCGTTAATGATTTAACAAATCAGGTGCTGGTTCTGGAAATAATCCCTGCTGTGCTTGGATGTTGTTCTGGTCGGGTTCTGTTGGTTCTGGTGAAGTGTTGTGGGTTACAGTGGAGCAGCTGCATTTCTGGGTGGGACCTCGCCGCTCTGACAGGACGCTGAAGTCATGAAAAAAATGTTCCGATGGAGAAATTTCAGAGTTTAGCAAAGAGAGAAGCTGCAGCTGGAAATGGCCCCGGGTCACATGACCCAACAGGAACACACACCTGAAACAGCAGCAGGTTCTGGTTCTGCGTGTTTCATTTCTGCATGTCGGGCTGCAGCTTGTGGTTCCGGTCCGTCCCGCTGAGCTGTTAGTTCAGAGAAACCGGCGAGGATCCAACATGGCTTCTGCTGTTCCTGCAGGGGCCCCTGAGTTCCTGCCCTCTGCTCTGGGCCCCCAGACACACATGCATTTAGAGTTCAGACAGAACAGCAAGTAAGTGAACTTTCTCTATGCAGCACCTTTCACAGGTCAGAAACCACCAAGTTCTTTACAAAATATAAGACATAAAAACACTGAAGATGAAACAGCAAACTTGTGACATAAAACAAAATAAAAGCCAATCTGAACAAATGTGTCTTCAGCTGCTTTTTAAAAGTGGGAAGACAATCGAGGCTAAAAGCGTTGTCCCCTCTGGTCTTAAAATGAGTCAGTGGGACCATTAACAGCCTTTGACTGGAAGATCTGAGGCTGTAAGAACCTCTTCTTACAAAGGAAGGTCAGAGATATAGATGGGTTTGACCACACAGGGCTCTAAAAGTAAGAACTAAAAATTTAAAATGAGTTCTGAAATGTACAGGTAGCCATTGTAAAGAGATCAAAACTGGGGTTACGAGCTGTTTTCTGTGTGTTAGTGAGAAATTAGCTGCTCTGCCACTACTTTTTCAAGGAGCTTTAACAAAAATGTGATCTTGGAGATTGGCCTGTGTAGGATCCAGGCTTGGCTTTTTAATAATGGCTCAACAACAGCGTGCTTGGACGAGCTTGGAAACACACCTGTTGAAAGAGAAGTATTGCAAAAATCTACAATACAAGGACCAATGAGAGAAAAAAAACTTTTTTAACATCGCCCAAAGACTGTCATTTGGACCGGTAGATATTTTCATTTCATCAAACATTTCATCAAAAATGTCACATAAATCACTGGATGGAAAGCAGTCATGGAATAACCAGAAACATCTAAACATCTCCTAACCCACCAGCAGGTACCAGGACTACGTCACCTTTGGTGAAGAACATAGAACAGAACAGAATAGAATGGCTTCATTTATTGGCAACAGAAACACATGAAAACTAAGATTTAGAGGAGAAACAGTGACAAACTATGGATTTATGGATGAGTTGAATCCTGTCATGTAGAGTCTGAGATCTTCCTGATGTTTCCTTCTTTCACAGAGAAAATGATTATTTTAACACATTGAACCCTTAAAACCTCAATAAACAGCTGGAGATCTTCTGCAGACAGCAGGAGGTTCTGGTTCTGGTTCCGCGCAGACACTTTAATCCTGACTGAAGCTTAGCTGTCTGAATTACTTTAGATCCTGAATGTTTATGATGGGATGTAAAGAGACTCAGATCCAAACAATGAACTGCTGACTGGAACAGAACCCAGCAGGTTTCCTCTCTGATCTTCTTCCCGCTCAGTGTTCCTGGTTCTGATCCAGATCCAGAGAAACGCACAAGCTCCGTCAGGTTTAGAGATCCACCTGAGATGTTTGCTGTTCTGCTGCAGCATCACAGGTTCCCCATCACATGACCACCTGGGCCAGGAGGCTGTCTGAAGACCAACATCAGGATCTCTGACGTCCCGGCTGCAAGGATGAGGCCGAGACCGGGTCCCCGAGGTCGAACCGGGTCCCTGAGGCCGAGACCGGGTCCCTGATGTAGAACCTGGTGGAATCCGTTCCACGTCCCTGTTGAGGACCCACTTGACTCGACCCTCAAGATGTTCTACAGCAGTGAAATGACACAACTGCTCCTCTTCCTCACTTCTGACGAAGGAACCAGCTGGTTCTGGTCCAGACTCTCTGATGTGAGGTTCTGATTCTGTTCAGACTCAGGTTGTTGATCCATCATGAGAAAGATTAACCTATAAATACCAGGAGAGCGTCCTGTGACCACGTCGTCGTGGTAACCGGTTCCTCCACTGCTCCCGCAGGGTCCCGACCAAAGAAGAAGTAAGAGGAGGAAGTGGGAGAAGGACCTTCACACACTGAGCTGTGTGTGTGTGTGTGTGTGGGGTCTGTGGTACAAATGTGTTTCCTGACTCTCTGAGGTTTCATCACTTTAACCCCCCCCCGACTGAAACCTCCCAACTGCAGAACTTTCTCCAAAAACAGAAGTGGGAAACTCGGACTGGCAGCCGCCCAGCACCGCTCCTTACTGATGGATCTGAGCCTGGTTCCGGAACCGGGCCTGGTTCTGGATCCGCAGAGCTATCTTCTTCTTCTCCTCTACTAATGATGAAAAACACCCTGTTACAGCTTGGCCAGCAACAGACTCTTTCCAGGTCCAGTTGGTCTGGTCCAGCTGGTCTGGTCCAGCCTTTCTCCTCCAGATCCAGCTGGATGGTTACCTTCTTATCTAAGGGGCTACCTTGTTGAAAGCCACAGTGAGGAGCAACGCCTGTGGAGGGTAGGGGTTAATATACCGCCCCCTGCTGGTGGTTCTGAGGAAATGACAATGGATCAGAATGTCTAAAGTTGTTCCTTCATTGTCAGATAAAGATCCTCTGTAGATGTTTGGTGTAATTGATCTGGTGATGATGTCACATCATGTGTCTGAAATGGGCTCCTCTGATTGGTCTGATGTGAGCCCACCGCCCCCCCACCCCTGCCACAGCAGGCTGCAGGAAGGACTCCTCTTTAGGCCGTTACAGGCTGTGGTTTCTCTGTGTTCGGGTTTCTGTCAGGAACGTTGATGCAGAGACTCCCAGCCTTCCTTCCTTCCTGTCTCCAATAATCTGACCTCAGATCTGGACCCACTGTTGGGGAGGGGGTGCCTCACCTGTCCATTGTCTCTGTTTCCATGGTAACTTCAGACTACGCTCTGCAGGAGGTCAGGTGTCTGATCTGTGCCGACCTCCTGCAGAAGCAGATCTGTTAGAACCTGACCCAGTCAGACAGATGCAGAACCGTTGCTGCAGCAGAGTTGGAGTCGGTTCTGACCGATATCAGAGCAGAACACATGCAGATGGAGTCCCAGACACCAGTTGTTTTGCTGAACTTGGGCTTTCCCTCCTGGTTCTGCACCGTGGTTTCAGTTCCAGTTGTGGTACCAGAACCTTTCGAGATCCAGATCCAGTAAACCTGCAGTGACCCAGTAACAGAACTCAGCGTGACTCAGCGTAACAGAAGCAGCAGGAGCTTCCCTGTCAGGGCTCCTGCTTAAAGATTCAGGTCTGTGATGAAGAATCAGTTGAGGCTCCTGGATGAACCTTCAGGAACCTGGAGCAGATCAGGGGGTCCCGGTGGAACTAAATACAGGCTTTACCCTAAACATTCCTCAGTTCAGTAGAAGATGAGCTGGTCCTCCTGAGATGTCCTCCTGCAGTGGTGCAACGGTCTGGTTCAGGTCTGGACTGAAGACTGCCTGGTTGGGTTTTCAGACAGGTTTGGTTCTGTAGCACTTTGTGTTGTGACGAAAAATTGCTGTTTGACCAGAGTTCTGACCCTGCTTCTGGTTCGGGTCCAGTGATCCACCCCTGACTGGGCCCCCAGCTGAGACCCAGACTGGGCAAAACTGAAGTTATTATCTTTGGACCTAAAGAGGACCGATCTAGAGTCAGCGCGCAGCTTCAGTTATTCCAGCTGGAAACTAGTGATCAGGCCTGAAATCTGGGTGTAGTGAAGGACTCAGACCTGAACCTTCAGAGACACATAAAGACAGTTACAAAGTCAGCCTTCTATCACCTGAAGAACATTTCCAGGATTAAAGGACTAATATCTCAACAAGATCTAGAGAAACTCATCCATGCGCTTATCTTTAGTCGCATTGATTACTGTAACAGTGTCTTCACAGGTCTGCCTAAAGAGTCAACCAGACAGCTGCAGCTGATCCAGAACGCTGCTGCTGGCGTTCCCACTAAGACCAGGAAGATAGAGCACATCACCCCAGTTCTACAGTCCTTCCACTGGCTCCCTGGAGCTCAGAGAACAGACTTTAAAATACTTCTGTTAGTTTATAAATCACTAAATGGACTAGCACCAAATATATGAAAAGAAACGAACTAAAAAAAAAACAAAACCTAAAAATATGGATCTTAAAGCAGTTGTATCTTTGGGCCCCGTGGCCATCCCCTAAAGACCTGTTGTCGTTGTATCAACTTTCCAGACCACTCAGGTCTTCTGGTTCTGGTCTGCTCTGCATCCCCAGAACCAGAACCAAACATGGAGAAGCAGCTTTTCAGTTTCTCCACTAATCTGGAAAAATCTTCCAGAAAAATCTGAAAAACAGCTGAAACACTGAGTTCCTTTAAATCAAGGCTAAAAACTCACCTGTTTAGAGCTGCCTTTGATTCATAATAACTGGAACTTTGATGAACATATTTGATGTAAATTTACTTGATGATTTTGATGTCGGCATTTGACAAAATCTAATGTTTATTGCTTGTTTCATAATTGGTGACTTTTTGATATTTTTGTCATGTAAAGCAGTTTGAACTGCCTTGTTCCTGAAATGTTCTATACTAATAAAATTTACTTCACTTGAACCCCCAACCCTGATCAGGCCTCTGACTGGACTACCTGTCCAGGTTAAATACTAAAGGATCAGCAGGAAGATTCAACCGTGGTCCGGAGAAGCTTCAGTGAACTTTGGCTTTGTTCCACCAGCAGCAACATGGTGACACACTGCCAGAGTGTTTGTGTGTGTGTGTGTGTGTGTGTGTGTGTGTGTGTGTGTGTGTGTGTGTGTGTGTGTGTGTGTGTCTTTGTGTGTACATGCAGTTTCAGTTCAGCATTTCTCAGATTGTGAAACCTAATGACGTCTCCAACGGTCACATGAAGTTCTGAGGCAGATATCTTCATCAGAGGCGCTGCTGGTCCAAACAGGAAGCATCTGCTGCTTGGTGGAACCACCTTTAGTCTAAACCCACATGAAGATCTCACACACACCTGAGACCAGAACCTGACCCTAGTAGGGAATCTAGACCTGAACCAACTGATCAGAACCTGACTTGGATCTTGCTGCTGGTCCAAATGGTGTCCTCCACTGGAGATCCAGATGTTCTCCAGCTCTGCTGCTGTAGAGCAGGTAGACCCTAAGAGGAACTCAGTCAACAGAACATGAAGCTACTTCTTGTTGTTCCAGAGACCCCACTCCTTGTGAAGCTCTTATTGAACACGTTGATCATTTTTTTCATACCTGTACAGGTTGGGCTGCACAGGTGCACAGGTTTTTAATTGAAGTTGTCTCATTTTTGTGTCTTCATGCTTAACTCCTGGTAGCTTTTTGTTTCACCCGTCAAAGTTGATTGAATCCTTTTAATTTTAAAGTAAATCTCCGAAAACACCTGAGCTGCCCTCACCTGTCTCAACAGGTGTGAAACTGTCCCCCTAATGGTTTATAACCAGGAGACAAACGGCTCTGAGCCAATCAGAGCAAATTCACCTGTACACACCTGTCTGTGACCCCATGACAGAGACGAACCAAGACTCAGTAAAGGTTTCACCTCAATGGTCATCTTCACTGCAGGTGATCTCCATGACCGACAACCTGCAGCCATGACGATGGGTGCTGCCCAGTCTCCTGACCAACCAGGGCTTGACTCTGTTGCCCCTGGCTCCACCCCCAGGATTTCAGAACTGGTTCAAAACCAGGAACAGGATGACATTTGGAGAACAAAAGTTCTGGATCTGCTGACCCAGATGGTTCAGGTCCAGGAGGAGGTCGCCAAACATCAGGCCCAAGCTGTCCAGCAGGTCAGCCTTCTGGTAAATCAGGTGAGTCCAGTTTACTCCAGTCCAGCCCAGTTAGCCCAGTTTAGCTCAGCTAGGTCCAGTTAAACTCTGGTTGTGTAGTGAGTTAATCTCGTTAATGAATCTGTTAGACGTTAGCTTTAGTTCATCTCCAGAACATTTGGATTAGATTTGGTCAAACTGGTTTTTGTTCAGTTCAGTAATTCTGGTTCGGTACCACTTCAGTAGATGAAGAACTCAACCAGTCCAATATAAACTCAATTCAATTTCAGTTCAGTTTATTTATATATCACCAATTCACAACAAATGTTGTCCTGAGGCACTTTGCAAAAAAAATTAAAAATAAAAACTTCAGTCATACATACATTCCAACTGATCCTAGCTATCAAACACTTTGGCGGCTCAATTAATTATTCAAAGTAGTTCAAAAAGTTTGTAAGGAAACTCAGAAGAGTGTTGAGTCCTTGACTTGCAGCATTCACTTCTCCTGGCCGAGCACGTCGCAATCGCTTGGCGTTGTCGTTGACTTTACAGCAGTCCCTCATACCGAGCATGCATGTAGCAACAGTGGAGAGGAAAAACTTCCCTTTAACGGGAAGAAACCTCCAGCAGAACCAGAACCAGGCTCAGTACCAGTGGCCATCTGCCACAACCAACTGGGTGCTTGAGAAGACAGAGCAGAATGCAAACATAACACCAACATAAATGGGCCTCATGTTTACTGATCTGCTCATGATTTGTTCTGATCCATTCTGACTGAACTGACCTGAATGTGTCCTCAGGGCTCCCAGCAGATCCAGAACCTGCAGAGCCTGGCTCGGCACCAGAATCTACTAGTTGAGAACCATCAGGCTTTACTGCTGCAGACATCACGCATTGCGACCCAGCTTCAGGAAATCAACAAGAAACCTCCTGCTGTTGGCCAGTGAAATCATCTGACTGTCCAGAACCAGCCAATCAGATCAGCTCACTGTCTCTTAATGTACCCAATCAGATTCTTTGATTCAACTGAGAACATCTGATTTCAGTGTGTTCTTATAAAAGTAGACCAAGTTTCTTGATTAACCAATTAGCTTTTCTGTGTTTAATTATTAATTAATTGATTCCCTGACCGTTTAAGCTGTAGAATAAACTGAAACTAATTGTTCACCTGTTCAGGTTCTGAATCTGTCTTCAGTCTTTAATCACTCTGTTCCTGTGATTTTAAATAAAATTTTACATTTTGCTGCAATTTTGGTTTCGTGTTCATTATGAACTCAGCAACACCTGTCTGTTTACACACCTGTCTGTATACAGTTGGTCTGTATGCACCTCAGAGAGTGTTTGTGATACATTCAGACCTGTGAGCTCAGGTCTGCACTCTGTCTGTTCGAGTTCTTGGTTTAACAGAATTTGTTGTGTCCTTGTTTCAGAACCTCCTGGACCCACAGTGATCCACTTAAACTCAATCTTCCAACCAAACCAGTCAGAGGTAGTTCTGACCGCTGGTTCTAAGGTCCAGCTTGGTTGCCATGGTGATGGGTTGGCGAACATGTCCACCACTGCATTTCGTAAATTTCCAAGGGGTGATCTGAATTCCATGGAGATCAAAAGTGTGTCCCCCAGACACACTGGTACATACCGTTGCATCTATACTAACCAGAGCCTGGACCACCTGAAAACTTGGATACACCTGTATGTCAAAGGTAAGCAGGGGCTCCACCCGTATGACTGAGATGGAGCAGTCATTTTCCTCCATGTGACCTACCTGTTTACCTACCTTACTCTAAAATCACCTTGTTTCCCATGATGCCCCTCTGTCAGATCCAGATAACAATTCTACCGTGTTTGTCACACCTCATCGCTCACCTGTCTATCCTGAAGAGGATGACGACTTCCTGTTCAGGTGTCTGCTGACTGACCCATCTGTCACAAACCTCACCCTCCAATCAGTGGACAGGGGGAGTGACCTGCCTCCAGGTATGAACGTCACCTTAGACCCTCGAAGCGGAGCCTTGATCAAACACGTGAGGAGGTCCTTCAAAGGCCGGTACACCTGTTCAGGTTGGAGGAATGGACAAGAGTTCCGATCAAAACCGTTTGACCTGGTTGTTGTTCCCAGTAAGAAAACTGTCTGTCTGAATACTGTCTCTCTGTACACATCCATAAATCTGTCTCTCTACACAGCTGTCTTCCTTTATGAAGGTCCACCTGTCTCTCTAGCTCTCTCTACCTGGTCCTCCTGTCTCTCTAGTTGTCTAAAGGCCCCCATATCTCTTCCTCACCATCTACCTGTCTGTCTACAGGGGACCGTCGCCTCCCCTCCATGTTTGTTAGCCAGGGTGAGTTGTTCCGTCTTGAAGGAGAGCAGTTTGCAGTCACCTGTCAGACTAGCAACCCTCTACACAGTTGCGTTGTCACCTGGACACACCCACACATACTGGTGAGCAGTCAAAGATCACCTGTGGTTCTTTGGTCCTGAATCACCCATCTAACAGCTTGTTTGACTGATTTTTAGAACCTGACAGTCAGTGAAACCAGTGTATATGTCAACGGGTACTTTAACATCAACAGTACTCTGACCATCTCTGCCGTCAACCGGTCACACAGTGGACTGTACACCTGTACTGCTGTTAACAAAGCTGGGGTTGCCACAGCAACCACCCACCTGACTGTGTTGGGTTAGTAATCAATCAATACCAAGGAAATGATAAGAGATCAGGGTCTTTATGAAAATGGACCAGATATCTTTTGAAGAAGGCATCATTTATTCTCTTCCTCTTCATCAGCTCACCCCTACCTGAGGATCTACCTGAGCCTTTCTGGTAACTTCAGCAGGGGACCAGAGGAGACAACTGAGGAACCAGCAGCTAATGTCAGCATCAGTTCAGAAGACCAGCAGAGAGAACTGGTTTTTAACGGTAGCAGAAGAGACAGAGACAGCAGCGGTAACATCAGCAGCTGCAGGACGGTGGAGGTGTACAAAGGTGGAGACCTGACCCTCACCTTCATCATGGAGGCTTATCCTCCAATCAGACAGCATCACTGGACTCCACCAGAACACGTAAACAATGATGGCAGCAGTGTGTATGAGAGGAGCTATACAGCTACAGCCTACAGGTATCTCAGTCATTCCACCTTGAAAACTCTGGAGACCAACTGATTTCACTTGCAGGCTACCGGTATCTCAAGCATTCCACCTTAAAAAGTCTGTAAACCAACCTTGGAAAGTCTAATAATCATTGATAACACTTTAATAACTCTAAACATATACAATGGTATACAATGAAACATACACACTGCCTTTAAAATTTAACTATTTAAGATTTTTATTGTTGAGGTGGTATGTTTGATACCACTTTAAGTTTGTGGTTCTGGTAACAATGTGTTTTAATGTGTTTTATTTCTGGTGTTTGAGGTTAACACTGATGATGAATGTTAAGGTGGTATTTTAGTCCAGCCATGGACACTTCAGTGCCAGTGATTGGGTGGTGTTTATTTAATGACTCAAAGTGATACTTTTGGTCATATTTGTTAGGTTGTTGTTTAAGGTGGTATAATCAAGATCTGCAGTTCTGTGACATGTTTTGTATTGTTGTTGTTGTTGGAACAGGTCGGAGGCCAAACTTCTGTTGCGGCGAGTGCGACAGGAAGATGGAGGTCGATATTCTTTTTATTTTTCTAACTTGTTCTTTAACGGGTTGCAGGATGTGGACCTCCGGATCTACCGTAAGAAGCTGTTTCCCCTTTTCTACGTCTGATTGTTCCTTTTGGGTTTTTTCATGTTGGTGATCTGTTCTGAACCCTCCAGGTTCTCCAACTGTTAGGATCACTCAACAGAACCACTCCCTAATGTGCAGCAGTTCTGGTTACCCATGGCCCACAGTCCTCTGGTCCATATGCACCGATGTGGACATGTATGTAAACTGAGAGCTGAAAGTGCCCCCTACACTGGCATGGTGTGTCCTCGATGGGGCACTACAGTCAGTGGCATTTGAAGAATATGCAGTTTTATTTCTGTTGTAAAGTTCTTGTTTTGGTCACAAACATCTGCAGCCATATTCGGATCAAAACCAGAACTAAAAAAAATCAAGCTCAACCTCACCTGTCCTGCAGGTGTGAACCCAACTCCACCCATCAGGTGTCTCCACCTTCGGTAACCTCAGAGGAAGGAGAGGAGGTGAGGATATTCTTCCCTCTGTCCGCTCATGACGATGATGTAACAGTCATGTGTTTGGCGTACAACCCGGTGGGCAACTCTCATCAAGTCTTTGTTCATCGTGAGTATCAGAGGAACCCAATCTGAAGTAACTCAGAGATCTGATCCCTGACCAGTTTCTTCCTCAGCATCCAGAGTCAGCAGGGCCAGCAGAGTTCAGATGAAGGAGCAGATTAGGATTAACAGAGTTTAGTCTCAAAGTCAAGATTTGGTATAAAAGTGATTCCTGCCTTCAAAACTGAAGAGTTCCTAACTGTGGTCCAACCGGTGCTGCTTTCAGGTTCTACAGGACTTCCCTCCATCTTCAGTCCATCTTTGATTGGAGCTCTGAGTTTTTCCTCTATCCTCCTCCTGCTGTTGTTGGTTGTGCTTTACAAGTGCAGACAGGTGAGTTCCTATGAGACAGGTGTGGTCAGATGAGGCAGGTGAGTACAGGTTCTGGTGAGTGACAGAACCCAGAACCAGAGACAAACTGTCTTCTTCTTCAACCAGAAACCAAAGTATGAAATTCTGTGGAAGATCATAGAGAGCAATGATGGAAACAACTACACCTTCATTGACCCCACCCAGCTGCCATACAACCAGAAGTGGGAGTTTCCTCGAGACAAACTGCGACTCGGTAGGTTTCTTCAGGGCACGTTAAACCTCCAGTGTGCAGTATTACCTGCTTAGCGTAGTTTACATAGAAACTAGCTCCTCTTCCTCTGCCTTCCTCTCCCATCTTTCTAATGTGTCCCTGTGTTTTGCCTTTCAGGAGCCGTCCTGGGCTCGGGGGCTTTTGGAAAGGTTGTTGAAGCGACAGCATACGGCCTGGGAACAGAAAACAAGGCCACCAGAGTCGCTGTCAAGATGCTCAAACGTGAGTCCGCCAACCTTCACAGTTAATTTCCTGCTGCAATGTGAGGGAACCATCTGGTGAGGGAACCGTCTGATGTGTCATGTGTTTACCTGCAGCCAGTGCTCACTCAGAGGAACGGGAGGCTCTAATGTCAGAGCTGAAGATCCTCAGCCATCTTGGTTACCATGACAACATTGTTAACCTGCTGGGAGCATGCACACAAGGAGGTGATCAGTGTGAACTCAAAGGGTGTGATAGACCAATCATGATTACATCAGGGTGCAAATTAAGGTGCAGGAGTCCCTCCTGAAGCCAGGAGGAATCTGTTGAAAAGTCTAGAACCCAGTCTTAACCTAGTCTTAACCCAGTCTTAAACTAGGCTTTACCCAGTTTTAAACCAAGCTTAACCTAGTCTTAACCCAATTTTAAACTAGGTTTAACCCAGTCTTAACCCAGTTTTGAACCAGTCTCAACCCAGTTTTAAACTAGGCTTAACCCAGTTTTAAATTAGGCTTAACCCAATCTTAACCCAGTTTTAACTCAGTTAACCGAGTCTTAAACCAAGCTTAACCCTAACCCAGCCTTAAACCCTTGGAGGAGTAGAGTTTATCTCCAGCTGTTATTGGGCGAGAGGCGTGGGACACCCTGGACTGGTCTCCAGTCCATCACAGGACAACACAGAGACACAGGACAACCAACCCTGCACACACTCAGACCTAAGGACTATTCAGAGAAACCAGTTCATCTAACAGTCGTGTTTTTGGACTGTGGGAGGAAGCTGGAGTTGGTCAGATATGATGAGTTATTCCAGAACCAATCAGAAACCAGGAAAGAGTCTGAACCCCTCTGGTACCGTACCCGTCTGAAACCAGCGTGTTACTGCTCCAAACCATTACCAGTGGAAACGTGTCCGAGCCAGATTAGTTTCAGCTTTGATTTTTGGCAGGCTTCAGTTCTTGTGAGTCTTAAACCAAGTGTAAGCTACCAAATCAGTCTTAGCACAATAGAACAGGTCTGAAATTATCTAAACTGGTCCTGAATCATTTAAACCAGACTTGAAAATCCCTGAGTCTGAAGTGGATCTCTCTAAACATTAGTTGGTTTAATGTTTATCAGAAGATCTAAGAGACAGTCCTGGTTTCAGCAGAAAGTTCTTCACATTGATTTAAAGATTGTCTCATGTTTGTTAACATTAACACTCAGAACCATGTTTCCCAACCTTTGACCCTGACAGGCCCCATGCTAATGATCACAGAGTACTGTAGCCATGGCGACCTACTCAACTTCCTACGGACTCACGCTCGGGTCTTCATGGCGTCCATGATCACCGTAGACGAGGTTGGAGATGAGGTCTTCTATAAGAACTTGACAGCACAACATGAAAGGCTGCGCAGGTGAGAGGTCATCTGTTTCACCCAATGATTTGACTTTCTCTCCATGGTTTTCAGTCAGGACCATGAATCCATCTGTCAGTCAGTTAGGATTTACCTCCAGAGGAAATCAGTGACAGGTTAGTCTGGTCTTCACAACAGCCAAGATGTTGGTTACAGTCAGAGCTTCATTCTGTTGATACTAATTAGTTCATGTTAGAGTTAGTGTCTCTCAATCTGCAAGGACTGCAGCAGAAACAGTTCAGGTGAAGCTCAGGTGAATCATAACATCCAATCATGTGGCCTGCAGTGACAGTGGGATCTCATGCTGGTCAGAGTACCAGGAGATGCAACCAGTCCTGAGTTCAGGTCTAAATGACCCAGGTAAGACTGAGCCCACATGGATGCACCTGGTTTCACCCACACTTCTGAGCTCACCTAGAGTTTTTATTTTTGTCAGGTGAACACATGGTGAGTCTCTCTCTCTGTGACCTCCTGAGGTTTTCCCACCACGTGGCTCAGGGCCTTGACTTCCTGTCCTCCAGAAACGTGAGAACACACTCAGACATGCACACACAGTAAATCAGTTCAGTAATGATATCCAAGGTCTCAGAACCTAAAACCCAACTAAACCTGGTTCCTACTCGAGTCCTAGACTCAAGTTTAAAATTTGCTACAGAGTGAGGATGAGACGGAATGTGTTTATAATGCTGAGAGTCCTCTGAGCCTCTGAGAGTCCATTCATCACTCACCTGTATGTCTCACCTGTTGGTCTTCCAGTGCATCCACAGAGATGTGGCGGCGAGGAACGTCCTGCTGACGGACTGTTGTGTTGCAAAGATCTGTGACTTCGGTTTGGCTCGAGACATAAAGAATGATGACAGTTACATTGTTCAGGGAAATGTCAGTAATTTAACTCAACACAGACTGATTCCTTTGATCTCCCCTTTAATCCAAAGGAAAGGGAACTTTATTTTGAAATTCTGTGTTTTATTTTGACAGGCCCGGCTGCCAGTAAAGTGGATGGCTCCAGAGAGCATCTTTCAGTGTCTCTACACAGTACAGAGTGACGTCTGGTCCTACGGGGTCCTACTCTGGGAGATCTTCTCTCTGGGTAACCATGGAAACAGTAACCTGACCGTCATTGAGGAAAGGTCAAACATCTGGGTCTAAGTCTTTGAATCACTTCCTGTGTCCATCTGCTCAGGTAAGAGCCCGTACCCCAATGTTGTTGTGGATACCAACTTCTACAAGATGATCAAAGATGGCCACCACATGGAGCAACCAGAATTCGCTCCAAATGAAATGTGAGAAGAAACATATTTATGTTGATTTGATGGGTATTATATTGAAGTTGATGCTCACCTGTTTCAGGTATTACCTGATGTTAATGTCAAACCCTTTCATTCATCTTTCCACCTATTTTCTTAAGTTTATCTGAATTTGGATCTTCAGGGTTCTAGAAGGTAAACCTTCTAGAACCATCCATCTCTACAACTTTGCACAGCATTTCAAAGACCAGAAGAAATATGTGGTACCTCCAGAGTTCTGGGTCAGAGTTGTAGGAATAGGAACAGCTTAGTATCGACTGGCTGGAGCCTTATTATGAGCAACACACCAAGATACTGGAACTCCAGAACCCCTCCCCTGCCAACTAGATCTGGGTCCGCTGGACCTTCAGAACCCCTCAACAGTTGAGGGTGGAACCATTGAGGGTTAACAGCTAGTTTACTGTGGCATCTTCATGCTAAGACCAGCCAAACCACATGAGCCAAGGCTGGCTGTTCAGGCAGTAACTCCACGGAGGAAAGTTAATGAAGCTGATTTAAACCCTCACCTGTCCTCCCACCTGTCCTCTCAGGTATCACCTGATGAAGCTCTGCTGGAGTCTGGAGCCCACCCACAGACCGACCTTTAAAACCATTGGTCAGCTTATCGATAGGCTCCTCCCCTTGACCAATGACACGTTGCCACATCACAGTGACCAGGTGAGGAAACTGAGGGTTATTTAAGCCCTCAGTGTTGTCTGACAGGCTACTGCTTCATTGTTCAACCCTTCTTCCACCCTCAGGTGACATATGAAAACACTGATGAATGCAGATCAGAAGAAGAGGAGGAGGAGGTCCAAAGTAGAATACTGAAGAGAAAAGAAGAGGAGCAAGGTAAGATGTTATAAAGCTGCTTACATCCTTCATAAAACTGTTATGGCTTCAATTCCTGTTCTGCTGCTCGTAGATTGCCATGACGACTGTGAAGATGGAGAGGAGAGGGAGCCAACGATGAACAACATCTACCAGCTCTCCTGATATTCTCATCAAACTGGTTCTGATCACACTGATAAATGAATGAATGGGTCAATTTATCTCATCACCAAACATCATCAGTTCTTCTCAGAAGGTCTCAGACTCTTCTGGAGTTAAAAGCCAAAGAAAAGAATGAGTCGCCACTCCGCCATTAAAGCAGTCTACTCCTGTCTACTTTACTAATCTAAGGCCAGACCTCCAACTGTTTGAAGCCAACGGTTGAGAGGATTCCAACCTTCAACCGCTGGTGTTCCACCTTCTAAATGTGATCATCTCAACCAGATCTTCCCTTCACTGACATCTCAGAAGCATTTAGAGTAGACCAATGCTGATTGATTTGGTTTTGATTGGTTTGGTTTGATTTGGTGTTTTCTAACCCAAAGGCAGCATTTACAGGGTAAATATCAATGTATCCAGAATGGACCCATGAGGTACCCCAAAGCTACCAAGACGGACTGAAGAACATCTGTTTATCAAATATGATTTAAAGCAGGATTTAGATGATGAGCCCCCAACACCAAGCAGCTGTTGGAGCTGCGATAGCAGAATATTATGGTCTGTAGAGACCAAACAGCCCTAAAACAGTTTCCTGAATCAACGGTAACCAATGGTAACCGGCCAGATCCAAAACCGGACCAGAACTTTTCATTGAGCCCAGATTTTTCTGAAGTTGAATCAAAACTCCTTTCACTGAAATCTGGAGACAAAAGGGTCGTTTGGTCTGTAGTTGAAATCCCTGTTGGCTCAGGAGCTTATTTTACAGGTGGCTGCATGTTAAAAGCAGCCAGAACACAGCGAAGAGAAACAGACCTCCTAAGCAGAACCAGGTCCAAGAGGAACCATCTCAGACGTTTGAAGGCCTCATTAGATGTTCTCCAAGAGAGAAAATGTCACCAGCTGAAATTGAAGTAGCATGAAGGGGATGATCTTTAGAGATGAAGCTCCAACATGAACAGAAGAACTCATCATAAACTAACTCGGCTCTACAGATTTCATCCATGGTCTTCACCTGCTGATCCCTGAAGGTCCAGTGGGGGGGCAGGGGGGAGGGGGTCTGGACCTGGACAGGTCATCATTCCAACAAGAAGCATTAAAAAAATAAATCATTGAGTCTGATTTTGATTTCTTCCTCTCCAGGTTCTTCAGTGTTGGACGTTAAACTCAGGCGTGTCCTTTCTTCTCTGAAACATGTTCTCTGTAACACGTTAAAATCATGTTTGTGATGTTTGAATCATGTTGTGTCATAACGCGAACAGGAAATGACCTTCAGAATAAAAGTCTGTCTGTTCTCAGCAGTGAATGTTCTCAGACGTTCTCCTGAGGTTCTCACCAGAGACGGATTCTGATCTTCTGGAATAAACTCAGATGAACAAACTTGGATGTTTCTGGTGTTTTTATTTTGAGATTCTTCAGAAAGTTTGTTTCCCAGGAGCCTTCAGAACCTGAACTTCTGTTTCATATAACAGTGTTTGTGATGAACTGAAGGTCTTTTTGGACCAGAACCAGTGACAAAAGAGGTTCTGGAGCTTTTCTGGTTTCATAAAAGCAGCTGAACTGGTCCACAGCTGATGGAAGTAGTGAGAGAAACAGCAGCAGCAGAACTTGAGAGCTTCATTCAGGAAGATCTAACAAGATCAGATTCAGAAGAAATGTTCCATTAAACCACAGGGAAAGGAGATGGATCTTCAGTCTCCAAACGTCCACAGGTTCTCCTCCACAGACAACCAACAGTTCTCCGGTGTTTTCAGTCCAGAACCTCAGGAACACCTCGACCTTCAGTAGGAGGAAGGAGGAAGACCTCCACCAGTAGACCCGAGGGCTCTAGAAGGAGAGTCACAGATGAAGTAGGAACCTGACTATGGATTGGGTCTTGGTGAGGAGTCATTAGTAGAACTTTTGGACCTTCTGAAAACTGAGTCACGGTTCTAAGAACCAGGAGTCCAACCATGAAGACCAGCAGGAACACCAGGTTCTACCTTCTGAGAAAATAGAAACGGGAATGTTTCCTGGAGCAGATCTCAGAAGGTCCAGAAGGTTGAAGGTGTGGATCAAAGATTCTGAAGGTTTCAGCTGAATAGCTGAGGTTCTCAGAGACTCGGTACAGGGCCAGACCTGTTAGCAACCCGGTACTGGGTTGGCTCCAGAGGATACGAGGTTCAGGATTGGGTCTCTGTGTTCTGTTCAGGTTCTGCATTGCCTCCTCCCAGCGTCGGCGCCACCAGGTTCTGATTCTGCAGGGATAGACCGGACTCTGCAGGTGAGCCCTCCCAGGTGTATTTGGGTAACAGGTAACAATCAATAAAAACAGCACAATAATCATCAGAAGACGTCTTCCAGTCTGCTTTTATCAGCTTTATTCCTCATCAATCAACCTGCGGCTCCACAGGTGAGCTTCGTGCTGCCAGGTGTGGGCAGAGCCAGATCACCTGACAGCTTTACAGGTGCTGGACTTTAGATTGAGATAAACATCAGTTGACGTCAGCTCAGAGGCAGACCCTGACCTCCTGCAGGGGTCAGAGGAGAAGGTCCAGCAGGGATCTGCAGCCAAACATGCTAAACATGCTAAACACATGTCGATAGCAACACGTTAAGAACATTGGATGTTGGTCATGCATGTGGTCCTAAATGTTGCTTCAGAACCTGAAACGGGCCAATGGAGATTATCTGGAGCCGCTGGCGTTATCAGCAGCGTTGCTTTCTAATGAGTCAGAGATGAATATAAAAGATCTGCAGGTGGAGCACCAACATCAGAGCTGCTTCCTGGTTCCTGAGCTGGACCACGTGTTGACCCGAGGTCTGCAGCAGGTAAACTGGTTCTGGTTCTGGCTCAGGGATTAATATGACGCCACAGAAAACTAACCTCAAAAAGCTCATCTTTAATATTTCAGATTTTATTTCTTGGTTTTGAAAACAGAAGTAAAATGTTTTCATGTTGAACAATTTAGAGCTTATCAGAGAAAGTTTTCTGGGGAGTTTTTGTCGACATGAAGATGTTTGACTCTGTTTTATCAGAAATGAATCTTTTATTATTGGTTATTTCAAACCAAAATGATAATTTCAAAGTAATTTGTGAACTATTTTACTACAGTGTTCCTATAGATTTGTAGCTTTAGACAGAGCATGCTGGGAGGAATCCACAGGTTCATTTAAGGCTAAATTCATCTGGTTGAGTATTTCTTTTTCAAAATGGTTGAACTGTTCTGATATAAGAAGACAATATGATTTTAATCCAGTGTTATTTATTTAACTAAACTGAACTAAACTAAACTAATTTAAACTAAACTGAAATGAACTGAAATTAAATTAAATTAACTGAACTGAACCAAAAATGAAATGAACTAAATTGAATTGAACTTAACTGAACACCTCCTTAATGTAAAAACAGGTAAAAACACACTATTAAAATTAGCTTTATATTACAATGTGATTTCACCTGCTGAACACCATTGCGCCCATATTCTGGTAGTGATGCTGACTTGAACTGAACTGAACTGAATTAATAAACTGAACTGAATTAAACTGAACTGAACTGAATCCATCAGGATGTCTCGCCGCCTGTCTTCTCTGGAGATCCTCCTCTCCATCATCTCTTCTCTCCTCCTCATCTGTTGCATCGGCCTGATCGTCGTTTCTTGGTTCAGCCTGAAGTCGGAAGGTAAACACGCCAGTTTCTGTCACATGACCGGCAGGTTTAACAGTGATGATGTCATTGATGATGTGTTCAGGAGTGGATGAACCTGTGCAGCTGTCGGGTCGGATGGTGATCACAGCAGGAGTCGAGTTTTCTGATGAGCTGAGAAACTCCAGCAGCCAGAAGTTTAAATCTCTGGCCTTTGACCTTCAGCAGCTGGTGAGAACATAGAGGTTTTTATTGTGAAAGTTCACAGAAACACCTAGCAGGGGCTTTTATTCTGAAATACTGGAGTCAGCATCCTGTTCTAATACTGGCTTTTACAGTGATAACCAGAAAGTTTTGTTCAGCTTCAGGATTGGTCAACTGACGACAATCTGGGCTCTGATTGGTTGACAGGTGTCTGAGGCGTTCAGTTTCAGCAACCTGCAGCAGTTCTACAGGTTCTATCGGGTCCGAAACTTCAGGTCAGACCTCTGAGCCGTCTCTGATCCGTTGATCCATCACTGATCATCTACTGATCTACTGATCTATCATCGATCTATCATCGAGCCATAAATCAATCAGTCCCAGAACCTCTAGATGACCTCATTACTGCTTCTGGTCATCAGATTGATCACTTTATTGATTCATTGATGAGTTTATTCACTTTGATTATTAATAATCTGATGTTGTTTCTGATCTGCAGTCCTGGCAGCGTGGTGGTGACCTTTGACCTGAGATTCAGTCATCTGATTGACACCAAGCAGGTGGAGCAGCAGCTGAGGGCGGGTCTTCAGATGACAGGGGAAGGAGCCTTGGTGATTGATACCAACAGCATCCAGATTACAGGTAAGTCTGTGATGTCACATCCTGATTGGAGGTCATTTTCATCATCACAACATGAGAAGATAAGAGCTCCTCCCTGAACTTGAAAACATCAGGTTTGTTTTAGATTAAACTGGATTAAATTAGATTAAGTTAGTTTTAATAATTTTAATCTGGATATTAAGAGAGAAACAGCTCTGAGTTCAGCAGATGTTGATGCTGTGGAGGACCTAACCACCAGCAGGAGGCAGGCACATAAACAGGGTTTAGGGAAAGTCCATAACTCCCGTTAGATGAACACCTGGACCATGAGAAGAGTCAGGAGAACAGGAACTGGACCGTTTACCAACTAGACTAGTACCATCCAGGAGAGGATGAAAACAGAAAGCTTTTATAATGGGAGGAGTGGAAACCAGTAAGGAACACTGAAGCTTTCTGGACCACCCAGAAGATAAATTATTCACCACTGAGCAAAGAAACCTGGATACTTTAAACAAGAGCGGATGTGGTTCGACTAGATCTGAACTGAATCAGGTTTTCATGAAAGGAGGTGGGACTGACTCTTAATCAGATCAGTAAGTATCGTTGGGATTAACAAGGATCAGTAAAGATCATTAGGGTCAATAAGAACCATTAGGATCGATAAGGATCAATAAGGACCCCATTAGTGTGAATACGATCAGTTTTAATCAAACAGCTTTAAATCAGCTAAAACTTTCTATCGTTGGTATTTTTCCAGGATTAATGGAGGTCTTTATCTTCCAGTCTGGAAAAAATGAATCCAGACTTGCCTCAAATCAACCAGCAGCTGTTTGTGTTTCTGCAGACAAACCAGAGCAGACGACACCTGCAGCCGCAAGCAACACACCTGCAGCAGGTGGGTCTTCTTCGAGGGAGGATGTTGAGTGAAGAGATTTTCAGGCTGGATTTTTCTTTTCCTGCTTCCTGGGACCAGTTAAAAGATGATCTTCAGCGCTCTAGATGATCTGGATCAGCGTTTCTCAGTCCTGGTCCTCAGGGACCGCTGCCCTGCATACCGCTGTTCTAGAAACGCTGCAGGGAATGCTGATCTGGACTCATGTCAGACTGGTTCCAGAAACGGGCCTGGGCTGTAGGGTAGCAGCGGAGTCCAAATCCTCCTGAGAGTTGCTCAGAGGTTCAAGGGTTAAATAGAAGAACACAGAGAACCTTCTAGTGGCCCTGATCTGGTTCTGATGGTTCTCATGGTTCTGTTCTGTGTCTAATGGATGTGTTTTTCTGCAGTAACATGTCCTCCTGGTCAGACAGCGTGTTCTGATGGGTCCATGTGTGTTCTGACGGATTGGTTCTGTGATGGAGTCCCCCACTGTCTGGACTCATCTGATGAAGTTCCCTTTTCCTGCGGTCAGTGAAGGTGTCTTATGGCATCACATTTCTGCCAGAACCCAGGGGACCGTATCAACCAACACACAGCGCATCACTGTGATGGTGGCCACATTTCCATTTATACGCAGGTCCGTGAACACAGCACAGCCCCTCCAGGACTACGGCCAGTAAACAGCGAGGTAACGCTCTTCTAGGGTGGTGGAGGGGGCGTGTTTTACCGCTGGTCGTGTTGCATTGAAGGACCTGTGAATAACTGGAAATCAGAGCCATCAGAGCTAGGCACTCTCCCAGGTAATAAATGCGCTACTGTGATTGGTCGATATGCTCCTGAGGTTTTTGGCAGGAATATGACGCCACGATTTCTGGAAATCAAAGATCTCTAGGTGTTCTACTCATCAAGGACTGTTGCAGCTTCAGGCGCTGATGTCACTTTCTGTGTCTCCGTAGCAACGTCATGTGATGGACAGTTCATGTTGGAGGGAGCGAGTGGCTCTTTCAGATCATCAGAGTCTGACGCCTACAATAGCAGCATCTTCTGCCGCTGGATCGTCAGGTCCTGAGATAAACATGAGGTTCAAAGGTTCTGACCCGCTTTTTAGGGTAATGTTGGTTTTCTCTTCTGTCATGATGTGTTCAGGGTCAGCAGGGGACTTTCAGCTGAGATTACTTTCCAACAGTTTGAGACTGAAGCAAACATTGATGTCCTGAGGCTGTATGAAGGAGTTGGACCCAACAGAGTTCTAACAGGTCAGAACTGGAACAGGGTCTGTTTTTAGCATGTTGAACTGCAGCTGTTACACCTTATCACTCACCTGTTGATCTGATTGGCAGCTGAACTCTCAGGCTCCGCCCCTCCGGGTACCGTTTGGCTGCTGACCGACCAATCAACTGTGGAGTTTACGTCCGATGACGTCAACAGTCTGTCGGGTTTCCGAGCTTCTTACAGAGCAGCCGACACCTCCGGACTGTCTGGTGAGACTTGCAGCTGCAGAACCAGGCCTGTTCAGAACCCTGACCCAGTTCTATACACAGAACCCTGACCTGGTTCTTTAAGCAGAACCCTGACCCAGTTGGAGCTCTTCTTTAACTGACTGTTTTCTGACTTCAGACCAGCAGAAACTCAGCTGCAACTTTGAGGATGGTTTGTGTTTCTGGAGGCAGCAGCAGGATGATGAAGGTGACTGGATCAGAACCAGTGGTTCCACCTTCCCTTCATCAACAGGCCCCAGTGCTGATCATACCCTGGGGAATAGCTCAGGTGAGTCGGAGCATCCAGGTGAGTCAGAGCAGATCATCACCTGTCTGAATCTCAGCCATGATCTCTGACAGGTTTCTACATCGTCACTCCTCTGAGTCCTGGCCAATGGCAGAAGAGCTTCAGGGTCCAGAGCCTCCCTCTGACTCCGCCCACACAGCCCATGTGCCTAAGCTTCTGGTAAACAACAACAAACATGTAAACAACAGAAAAACAGAACATAGATGTGAACAGATCAGCATGTAGCAGTTTGTTTCATTTTGGGGCGCCAGGAAATCCCTGTGAAGGATTCACACAACATGGCGTCTCGAGCAGATCAGGTGTGTTGGGTTGATCTACCCAGCATTCTGTTCTGCTCCAGGTGAACAATCCAGGTGTTCCTCTGAGTAAGCAGGTAAATCTTTCTGCAGGTATCACATGTTTGGCGAGGACGTCCACCGCCTCAGAGTCCTCCTCCGACCATTGCTACCGGACGCTGATGTCATCATGCTGTTCCAGAAAGACGGCAACTATGGCGACACCTGGAACTACGGGCAGGTGACCCTAAACCCAGCCTCAGAGGCCACGGTCAGTGATATCACCCAGGTGGTCCACACATCAGACAGACTGGTCACCTGAGTGATCATGTGACCTCTGCAGGTGGAGTTTGAGGCTCTGAAGAATGGAGGCATGTGGAACGACATCGCTCTGGATGACATCACTCTGAGGCCTGAGGCCTGTGGCCCCACCCCCCCTGAGCCAACCAACGTCCCGCCCCCAACCACTATGGCCCCCATTCCAGGTGAGTCGTGGGCCAGATTGCAGATGAATGTCAGACCACGCCCCCACACTGAGTAACTGTCAGGCCACGCCCCCTGGCGGTGAGGTCAATTCCAACCAGTAAATGCTTCTCTCTCACTCCATCTTCTATAATCTGGTTGAGTTCCTGTCTACCTGAACTCTGTACCTAAGGAAAGACATTCACACCTGTAACCTGACCTCTCCCTTCTCTCTGATTGGTTCAGCTGACTGTGGAGGACCTTTTGATCTCTGGGAGGCTAATTCCACCTTTAGCTCTCCAAACTACCCACATTCATATGGAAACATGGCGAACTGTGAGTTCATCTGTCTTTATGACTCCACGAATGTTTCCCGAGTCTCCTAACCCTACCTGTCTGACCCTCACCTGTCTGCTAACCCATGATTACCTGCTGCAGGTCTGTGGACCCTGCATGCTCCAGAAGGTGAGAACATTCAGCTCCACTTCCTGGACTTTGATGTGGAGGCAACCTATGACATGGTGGAGGTGCGGGATGGGGCGGGGCCTAAATCCACCCTACTGGGTAAGGTCATGGTTTACCTGTCCTCCCGAGTCACCTGGGCCCCGTTTCAGAAAGCGGGAGAAGTGAAAATCCTGAGTAAGTTCAGGGGTAACCATGTGCAGATCCTAGGTTCTTAGTTTCAGAAAGCCTGTTAGCCATTGTCCCGAGTCAACTGACTCCATGAGGCAGCCGTGCTCGCTCGCAGGTTGAACTAATCTGTTTTGCTGAGACCAGGCACAAAGGAAGGCTCAGAAACGGCGGGGCCTTTTCTAGAGGAGCCTGCAGATGTTGGAGAGTAAACACTCCGCAGAAATCTCTGTCGGGAGACAGTGGTCAGATCGTGATATAATGTCATCATTTCCAGATTCATATGTTTTTGAGCGTTGCTGTTTTTCGCCACAGTTAGTGATGTATTTCAATAAAATTTCAGCACATCACTCATGACACAATGAGGACCAACAGGATGCTATCAAAAAAAATAAATGCAACTTTAACAATTTCACCCGTATGTAATTTTAGCATTAATGTAATGTTTTTAAATTATCAGTGTAAAATGGGAAATGTGTAAAGGTTGCACTGAAACTATTCAGAGGAGCCTCTGAGGTGGATGTCCATCCATCACTCACAAACCTTTGATGAGGCCTTCCTTGAGGGGGTGGTGCGTGTCTCCTGCTCTCATGCTGGACACTGGGGTTTGATCCCCAGCAGGTGTTCATATCTAAAGCTATTCTGTTTCTCTTTTATGCTGTTGGTATCAAGCATAGCTTTAGGTAAATATTATTTCATAACGGAGCTTTTAAGTAGCTCCAATCTGAAAACCGTCTGCAGCCTTGTGGTACAGCTGAGTGGGTTCCCTTTCGTCACAGACCACCAGAGCTCCACAAAACTGCAGATATCAGTGAAGCAATAATGTAGCCAGTGTCACATTTTGACACTTCAAGCATTATCTATTCACATATTTTTAGGTTTCCAGGCATAATTTGCAGCATAGGAAATGAGATTGTTTTATTTTCTAACATTTTATATCATATTGCACACTGTTTAATCTGCTCAACAAGTGTTTACATTGCCACTGCAATTTATTTCATCTGAGAATTCTTTTTTGATGACCACACAGTACGTTCAAAACTAAATTTCATTTCATTCACCCTGGGTTTCTTTCTGCTTTACTAAACAGCCTATTAAAACTTTTCATAGCTCCTGTTTTCCTGATTGGTTCTTCTAGCTTTTGGTCTGGCAATATTTTCTATGGTTTTAGTGAATTTAGTGAACATGGATGCTTTCAATGCCTTTTGCTTTGCTGTTGACACCAGAATTTTCCTGTTGTAGAGCAATATATATATATATATATATATATATATATATATATATATATATATATATATATATATATATATATATATATATATATATATATATAAGTGTAGTGGCGAGAGTAAAACTTTAATTCTCTGTCAAATCACTCTCATGCATTAACTTGGGAAGTGTCACGCTAACTCACGCTATTTTACAGCAACTAAAGCATTGCTTTCTTTGATAAATATGTTTTGATATTCTCCTTATGCCATCATTAACATTTGTAATGCAAACTTTGAGGCTTCTTATTTCCTCCCGCTGACATTCTTATCTGCCTTCCATTGAAGAGGGCTTCGCGCTGAACTCAGGGTAACTCGACTCAGAGTTGAGTTATCTTGTTGATAACTTCAGTTCAGAAACTGAAAACCCTGAGTATCACAGAGCCGGGCAGGTTTACTCGGAGCCTTCTACTCGGAGCTTGTTAACCCTGCTCTCTGAAACGGGGCCCAGGTGGGTTTCTTCTGACCCACCTGGAAACCTGGGAAACATGTTGCTGGTTTTCTTCCAGCTGTCCTCACTGGCAGCACAGGACCCGCCCACGACTTGTTCTCAACGTCCAATCAGATGACAGTATGGTTCTTCACGGACAGCAGCGACAGTGGTCGAGGATTCAGAGCCAACTTCACCTGTGGAGTGAAGCTGGGGTCTCCAGGTGAGATCACGTCACACCTCAGGCTCCTGGTTCTTGTCCACTTGGAGGTTCTGATGATGGTCTGTTTATGAACAGCTCCGTGTGCAGATGCTCAGTTCCAGTGTCAGACGGGAGCTTGTATCCATGGTAACAGCCAATGTGACGGCGTGGTTGACTGTCCTGATGGTTCCGATGAAGCGGACTGTGGTACGTTACGGGTAATCAGTCCACTGGGTCAGAACAGGGAGGGGTTTGGGTTGAAACGTTTCCAGAACCGAGCCTCTGAACTTGTCCAGTCCTGATGTCAACACTGGGAGCTGGTTCCACAGGAGAGGAGCCTGAGAAGATCTACCTTCAGAACCTCTAGGAACCAGCAGTGAACCTGTAGTCTGGTACCAAAGGGTTCTGGTAGGAGCATCTGGACCAATCACATCTCTGATGGAGATGATGATTTAGGGCAGGGCTGTCAGATTCATTTTCATTTCGGGTCACATCAAGATCATGAATGTCCTCAAAGGCAAAACCAAACTCCAGGTATGACACTTTTCTCCGGGTTAGATTAGTTCTTCTGAAAATAGAATCGTTTTTTATATCCTTTCACGATGTAATTTGGTCCAATAAAAACTGTCTTGATTTGATTGATAAGATAATGTTTAAGCACACACCTGATCTTATCTAAACCTTGTGGTGGTCCTCATGTTCTGTCCTATGTCCTCTGGGTCATAATGACTTCATTACACACCCAAAATAAATACCTGAATTTAATTTTAAACATCAATTGATTATGATTAAATTGATTTTTTTTTTATTTATTTATTTTTTTTTTTTTGTGCCTACATTTGTTGTGAACTGGCGCTATGTAAATAAACTGAATTGAGCTGAAATCGAATTGAACATGATTTTCATATTTTGCCTAAAGGAAAACTTGCCATTCACCACAAATTGAGTGAATTCCTGAATTTTCCCTCTTCACATGGCAGAAAGACTGATACCACTTGTTTCTAGGACATTATTTATTGTATTATTATTGGTACAGGTGGAAATATTGTTACATTTCAACCGTGACAACCTCATAACACCGACTTTCCAGACACCCTCCTCTATAGTGCCACCCCCTTGGCTCAAACCCAGGTCTGCAGGAGAAGACCACATGTCTGTTTTTGTCTGTTACTGATAATCTTACAACCAAAGCATTTTCATATCTTTGAGGATGTAATTGACTGTGATTGTGATTTCAATACAATTTGACTATCAGGTCAAAATGACCCAAAGACAAAGACAGGCTCTTCCTCCTCCAGGCTCCTCCCCCAAGGCCGATCCCTCTCAGGCTCCTCCTCCTCAGGTGTTCTCACAGAGACATGAAGTCAGGTCCGGTAACACCTCCTCACCTGTTGCTGTGTCAGTTATGCTGCAGGTAAACGGGTCCAGTCGCCTCCAGTTTCAGGTCATCTCTACTCTGCACACCGTGTGTTCTGACAACTGGAACCCTCACCTGTCTGACTTTACCTGTCGTTACCTAGGACACAGGTAACCCTCAGCTGTCAGGTGACTGAGACCCAGTTCCAGTAGAATCAGAACCACTTCTGAACTTTGATGATGACTTCTTGCAGGTCTGGAGAGGCATCTCTGCTTCCAGCTCTGCCCCAGGACTCACCGTTTGTAACCATCACCATCACCAGTACCAGAACACTGGAAACCAGTGTGAGGTAAGGAAAACCAGAACCAGTACCTGAAATAAGAATGAGAATCACTGATTTACAACACTGCAGCAGTGATGGAGTTGTGTCCTAGATGGTTTGGATGTTTTCATGGTTCAACACAACAGAATCTAACGAGCGGGTCAGTATCAGGTCACTGCAGTAAGGAGATATTTGTGTTGGTGGTGCTGAAGCAGGAACACATCTAAAGCTCTACATTACGATGTCACCAGGTGACTCTGAACTCATCCAAGCACTGAACAGATGCTTAGAACAAATCAATGTGTGGAGGTGCCAAAACTTTCTCCAGCTGAACAGAAATAAAACTGAAGTTATTATCTTTGGACCTAAAGAGGAACGATCTAGAGTCAGCGCGCAGCTTCAGTTATTACAGCTGGAAACTAGTGATCAGGCCTGAAATCTGGGTCTAGTGAAGGACTCAGAACTGAACCTTCAGAGACACATAAAGACAGTTACAAAGTCAGCCTTCTATCACCTGAAGAACATTTCCAGAATTAAAGGACTAATATCTCAACAAGATCTAGAGAAACTCATCCATGCGCTTATCTTTAGTCGCATTGATTACTGTAACAGTGTCTTCACAGGTCTGCCTAAAGAGTCAACCAGACAGCTGCAGCTGATCCAGAACGCTGCTGCTGGCGTTCCCACTAAGACCAGGAAGATAGAGCACATCACTCCAGTTCTAAAGTCCTTCCACTGGCTCCCTGGAGCTCAGAGAATCGACTTTAAAATACTTCTGCTAGTTTATAAATCACTGAACGGCTTAGCACCAAATTACATACCATACATACATTCTGGTTCTGGTCTGCTCTGCATCCCCTGAACCAGAACCAAACATGGAGAAGCAGCTTTCAGCTTCTATGCTCCTCTAATCTGGAACAAACTTCCAGAAAACTACAAAAAAGCCGAAACACTGAGTTCCTTTTAATCAAGGCTGAAAACCCACCTGGTGAGAGCTGCCTTTGATCAGCAGTAAGTGGAACATTGATCAATATTTTTGGCATGTATTGATGTTGTTAATGATGGCAGTTGATAAAATCTAATGTTTATTGCTTGTTTCATAACTGGTGATTGTGTGATGTTTTTATAATGTAAAACACTTTGAACTCCCTGGCTGCTGAAATGTTGTCCTAATAAACTTGACATAAAGTATCGAGGAAACCTTGAGGACGAACTTTGGACATTACTATCCTATGAGGAACCTTTCTTTTTGTCTGAATTTTATTTCTTTTTGGACCACATGAGGTCAACTTTAGTCCATCTGCTTATATCCATCCGGTCCCAAACTTCAGGCTGCAGCAGAATCCAGAATCTGTTGTTTCAGTTCCGGTTCCTTCTTCAGCGTCTACAGACATGTCATGGAGGACACCAAGCCTTGGAGAGTTCAGGGGGTATTTTTTCCTAAAAACATGTCTGAAGGTGTCAAACAGAACCGGGTTGTGTCCAACAGTCTCTGTTTGGGTCAGGCTGGTCAACAGCAGTACCCTCCTCTTCCTCAGTCAGGCCTTCAGAAAGTGGTTTTCTGTCTGTGAAAAATTTAACAGCTCTGCTGGACTGTTGATGTGTAGAACCAGAACCAGACTTGGTTCAGAAGAACCTGCAGTCTGATGACGCCTGAACTTGTTTCCACAGTGAGACCTGCAGCAGTGAGAAGGTCATTTCTCTGAACTGCACCAACCAACGTGAGTAAATCTGTGTGTGAAGGAAGAGAAATGTTGAAGGTTTATAGCTTTAATCAACCTGCTGATGTTCTCAGCCTGTGGACAGCGTCTGGTCAATCATGTGACCAGAGATTTGGACCAATCAGAGGACAGAGAACCTGCCGATGGTGAGAACCTGAACTCTGAGTCTAACCTCTACTGGAGTGTGTTGGTGTTGTTGGGTTTAGTCTGACTTTGTCGTTGCCAGGTGAGCACAGAGTGGTGGGTGGAGTCAATGCAGAGAAGGGGGCATGGCCTTGGATGGTGTCTCTACATTGGAGAGGACGCCATGTCTGTGGAGCCTCGTTGATAGGCAGTGATTGGCTGCTGACGGCAGCACATTGTGTCTACGGGTGAGAGAAGCACCATGAAGCTGACATTAGGTGACTATAATAAACCAGCCTATCGCTATGTGCGATATTTTTTTCTTCTCTGTCCAACAGGAAGAACCTCCATCTGAAGTCCTGGTCAGCTGTCTTCGGTCTTCACGCTCAGTCCAAGATAAACTCTGAGGAAGTTCAGACCAGACAAGTCGATCAGATCGTCATCCACAGAGAATACAACCGACTGTCCAAAAACGCCGACATCGCCATGATGCGTCTGCAGCAGCCAGTCAACTTCACCCGTCAGTAACACCTGTCTGTCAAGTTGGGTTCAGACTGAGCCCTGAGTGCTGTCTATCAGGCTGATGATTAATCTGAGAAGCCTCCCTGTGTTGCAGAGTGGGTGCAGCCCGTATGTTTACCTGCTGAAGGCCAGAGTTTCCCTGCAGGAAGGAAATGTTTCATCACTGGCTGGGGACGAGAAGCAGAAGGAGGTGAGATACCAGAACCCCCCACAGAGCCCAGTGTGGAGACGGCAAGACATCACGACAGGAACCTGGAGCTCCTCATCTGTCTCACCCCTCCTCACCTGTCTGACCCCCTCCATGCCTCACCTGTCTCTCTGTTTCAGGTGATCTTCCTGATGTTCTCCAGGAGGCTCAGCTTCCTCTGGTGGACCAGAACCAGTGTCAGCTCCTCCTACCTGAGTACACCATCACCTCCAGCATGCTGTGTGCAGGGTACCCTGAGGGTGGAGTCGACAGCTGTCAGGTAACGGCTCACCTGGTCTTACCTGGGGTCTAGAGTCAGTCCAGAATCTCCAGGATAATTTCAACTAATTCAGGAAGCTGATCTAACATCTCAAATTCTCATCTGGTCCACCTGAAGATGGTCAGATCAGAGCTGATTGGTCAGAGACTGTTTCACGTGACCAGTTGTAATCAGAACTGGGAAATTCCCGTCAGAAAAATCAACTGGAACATCCTCTGAAGTCAGACTTGCTACTGGGAAAGCAGGAGCAATTCCGACTACCCCCAGTTACGACTTTGACTGACTGACTTTGGCTGACTTTGTGTTTCAATATGGCCGCTCCTCGTCTCAACAGCAGGAAGCTGAGGTGGAAACGTGAGAAGAGATGCTCTTTATCAGGCTGTATCCACCTGGAGTCCCCGACCAGCTGATGCAATGTTTTCAAAGAAAGAAATACATAAAAACAAATGTGGAAAATGTTTATGGGCGTCGCCATGTTGGAATCCCAACTTCTTAACTGGAATGTTAAGATGTTCTGTTATGTCCCTTGGGTGTGACATCAAACCCAGCTCAGAGTTCAGAGGTGGGTTTGATGTATGAATGCAGCGCGAGGTGTTTTCTCTGGATTGAAGTGTCACCTGTTTGCAGGGAGACTCTGGAGGTCCTCTGATGTATGTGGAGGACGGACACTGGACTCTGATTGGTTAGTGTCTTCCTCTTACTCAGACACACACACACACATACACACACACACACACACACACCTATAAGCTGCTCTCTGATTGGTTCCTGACAGGTGTGACATCATTCGGGGTGGGTTGTGCACGTCCTCAGAAACCTGGGGGCTACGCCCGAGTCTCAGCCTTCGTCTCCTGGATCGCTCAGACCAGACGCTCTTCCTCTTCCTCTCCATAACTCGGGAGGACTCAGAGGAACGTCCTACGTGGACCTCTCTGCTGATGGAGGAGATGTTGATCAGAGCAATAAAGTTTGACTGATTCGACTAAATCTGAAAATTGTAATGTAAAGAAATAAAATGTGTGGAAATCCTGGAGTTCTGTGTTGTGACTGCTGACCCGATCCAAACCTGACCATCCCAAGGTTAGAGCCAGGTTAGGCCAGGACTAGCAGCTGACACCATCAGGTTTAGCATCATTTTGTTGGAAACGACTTGGCGCTCCACCCTGGTTACTGTGGGTTTCCATGGTAACAGGATGGATCGTTTACGTCTGTAGCTTGTCTGCTTAAGGTGGACTGGTGGAGAATCTGAGCTAAAACTGGACGCTGGAAGCTGCTTGGATCTGCTTCAGATATGAATCACTTCCTGGTCATTAATAATTTTCTTTAATCTTCTCACAAAAACTCAGCAGAACAACGTTTCAGTAACAGAAGGAACCAAACCAGAACCATGTTTTCTGTGGGACGTGATGAAGAACCGTCCAAGCACCTCACTGGGAGACGCAGCTTCGTCCTCCTGCAGCGTCGTTTTCCTTATATGGTCAGGAGGAACGTTCTCACCATCCGGGTCAGAGTGGGATGGAAAACACCCAGCATCATCAGAACTTTAGAAATATGTTTGTTTATGGTGAGAATATCAGGGAGAAGAGCTTCAACACATGATGGTACCTGATGTCCTGCCAGGGACCTGCAGCGAGCTCTGCCATCATGGAGGGAATGGGATGATGACATTACACTAGGCCTAGTGTAATGTCATCATCCCATTCCCTATGATGGGATGGTGAACTCTGTGATGGTTGAAGCTGAGGAAGTTTAGTTAAATATAGTTTATTTCCACATAGCTTCAGTAAATGCTGCCGTGCCTATGATAGAAACATTTGGTGTTGCTTCATCTTGCTGAAAGCAGAGGATGAAGGAATAAACTGAGTAGAACACCTCCACGTCTCTCTGCTACTTTTTTAAGGGATAAAAACTTCAGTTTTCTATGGCTTTAGCAACTGGCTCAGCATGATGGTTCCATGATTAATAAAGAGCATCTGCAGAGATCATGTCTGACCAACCACAGTGGACCAGCTGGACATGTCCCAGTCCAGACTGGAAGCTCCTTCACTAACAGCTTCATGAAGATCTGTCCTTCCAGCAGCCGCAGAACATCAACCATTCAACCAATCAATCTTTATGTCTCAAGTACCTTACACACCCAGAGAGACAAAAGTGACCTACAGGGTTATAAAATAAAACACAAACACCTGCAATAAATCAGATAAGAGACAACAAAGAATTAATTAAATAATCAAATAAATAAATAAAGCGCTAAGGATGATAACAGCCTGATCATTTCAGCCACACTGGATTTAAAAGGGAAGTTAAAACGACGGGTCTTCAAAAAGGGATCATCCATCCTGACATTGTTCTGGAGTTTGGGAGCAACAACAGGAAAAGTTCAGTTCTTATTCTATTTATAATTATCTCCTCTCTCCGATTTATTCCTCTAATCCTTGTAACACCAACTGTATTTTGTATCTTTTATAACTGTCTCCCTTTTATCTCATTAGCCCACCTCTTTTTCCATAATTTCTTACTCTCTTTCCAAATTATACATTTGCCTTCAGATTTAGATAACTTTATCTGCATATCAATAATCTACTTTTTAAAGTTTCCTTAGCCAACCTATCTGCTTTTTCATTACCCAAAATACCTACATGACCAGGAGTCCAGATTAATACTATGATTTTGTTTTGTTCGCACAATCTATGATGAACAAAAAGAATCTCATACAGAATGTTTTCTTATACATACTTATACATCCCTTTTCAATGCTTAACAATCCTGATAATGAATCACTACAAACTATTATTTTACATATTTTGGTATCCACCACCCATTCTAAAGTCAATAATATAGCACATAATTCAACTGCATATATATTTAAAAAATTAGAAGTTCTTTTTGAAATCTCAATCTTTAATTCAGGAATAGCTACTGCTACACTAGTTGCTTCAGTTTTTGGATCTTTCGAACCATCTGTATAAATTTGCAAATAATCATAATAATTATCTTCTACTTGATTATAAGATTTTTGACAAATATCTGTGATATTTCTTTTCTTAATATTTGATATTCTTCTAATGCATCATGGTATCTGAATCCGAATCTACCTGAATCTATTTGTAAAGCACAAGTTGATTTAACTGCCCCTAAACACAATCTCAATGCTCTAGGCTCATTTCTAACATCTCATTTCTTCGGGGGGCTCCTCTTCATCACCGCTCTCTCATGTAGTGGGTTCCAGTAGGAGGCGCTAGCGTCCACAGACCACAGTCAGGACTCTTAGTAGCAGTCTCAACCCGGAAGTGACGTCAGCGCGCCCGGCTGGCAGTGGGGTGTTTTTAGGTGAGACGGAATAAAATCAGTTGTTTTTAATATTTATTCATTTTAACCTGCTGAGAGACGTCACGATGATGACGTCACTCTGAACCGGGACGCTTCAGCCCGCTGACGTCACGATGTCGTATTTCAATAACTAGCTTAGCAGCTAGCTGTGAGCATGTAGCTGATCTGAGATCGCGGACCTGTTGTACCACGTGATCAGAGGCTGAGGATGAAGATGATGTTGATGAAGGAGGTTTAAACTAATGTGAAGAGAGACAGGTTCTGGTGTTTATGTGAGGCCCAGCTGGAGGTGTCAGAAGGTCAGTGAACGTCTCATTTCAGCTTCAGGATGAGCAGCCGAGGAGGAGCTGAGAGGGAGGAAGATGAAGAGGACTTCTACGACTGCCAGGAGAGCATCGAGACGAAGGAGGAGGAGGAGCAGATCCAGGAGGAGCTTCCTCCCCTAAAAACAGACAGACCTGAGAGAGGAGACGCAGAAAGGGAGACAGGGAGAGGAGGACCGGAGGAGCAGGAGGAGGAAGAGCGTCAGGTCCAGGTCCTGCAGGATTCAGACGAGGAGACCTCCAGAGGAGTGGAGTTTGACGATGACTACCTGAGGGAGGTGGAGAAGGAGCTGACAGAGGAGGAGAAGGAGGTAACACCAGTTTATGCTTCTGTACGCCAGTTCAGACCAGTTGACCAAGCTGTCTGGTGTTCTTGTGAGGCTCCAGCAATGAATAGAAGTTTTTCACAGATAATTAAAGGATAAAGAAGCGTTAAAGACTAGAAGATCAGAAACATTTCATCAGTGCAGGAAAATGAATGAATGAATAATCCAGAGATGATCAAACTGAACCACTGTGTGATCTTCATGGGTATCAGCTGCAGTAAACCTCAGATTTATAGTCATCGAGTTCAGATCTGAGGAGGTTCTGACCTGTCAACCCGCCAATACTGAAGTAGTGCTCCATAATCTGAGCCAGACCTTGGACCTTATAGATGTTGAATAAAAGTGGTCTGAGAACAGAGCCTAGAGGACCCCCCCCCCCAACACCGCCAGACAGCTCCGCCCACTGTTTCAGGATATTAATCATCATATTTGGATTGACTGTGAAACGTAGCACCGCGATCCAGTAAGACTGACAGGGTGCCACCAGGAACATTACCCAGATTAAAACTTTTTATTGAAACAGGAAGTTGTTTCAGATCAGTTTTTATGAATATTAATTAGTCGTTGATCTAGAGTTACAAGTTACATCCAATCAAAGGAAGCTTCACAATAATTCATTTTATAAATCAAACATTATTAGAGAAACAGAAGTGATTTGGATGAACTTTGATCCTTCTGTAAACCAGTGATTGAAACATTTTCACGTTTTTGTTGAGTTTGTTACATTGTTAGACTGAAATGAAAACATTTATTTCAGCTGGTTTGTGACAAAATTAAGCTACAAAATAAGGAAGTTTTTTTTTTTTGTTTTTTTTTTTTTTTCATTTAAAAAATTGACCAAAATAGTTTTATTTAAATGTTCTTGATCCTATTTGGGAAATGTTATATAATAGCTATAATTGCCCTCGATTCAGGACTGATCTGAAAATCTACCTCAACTCTGAAAGGGTTAACAACTTCCTGTTTAGCTGAAACAACTTCCTGTTTAGCTGAAATCATCTGATCATATTTTACTAGTTTATATGAGATCTTGTCACTATCAGGAAGGTTTGAATCAATTCTTAGGAATGTCTTTGGAGGGACACCGTAGTGCTGACATATTCATACAGTCCATCCAAGAAGTTTTCGCACCCTTTGCTGAATACATTGTTGATGCTTCTCTGGCAGCTTTAACAGCCTCCAGTCTTCCTGAATCTGCCGCCTCCAGCTCAGCTCTCCTGTCTGCAGGCGGTTTGGTCCGTTCTTCTCTGCAGTTCTTCTCCAGCTCCACCAGGCTGGATGGAGGTGTCTGGTGGCTATTTTCAGATTTCCAGAGATGTTCAATCACATTCAGTCTGGACTCTGGCCGGGCCCCTGCAGGACCTTCACAGAATCTGAAGCCTCTGAGCTCCGGGTCGTTGTCCTGCAGAGAAATGAACGCCGGTATTGGCCTGGTGATGGGCCGTGCCTGGTTTCCTCCAAACGTGACGCATCTGGATCTGGTTTCTTTAAGAGCTCTGATCACTTCCTGTGTTTACACCTGTCCACCCCTGTACTTGCTGGGTGAAGCATTCAGGGTTCCTGTAGTAGGGTTCCTGAGCTGTGATTGTTTCTGTTTCAGAGTCGTCGGCAGCAGAGCGTCACTCTGAAGGAAACTGGAAACAGCCTCTTCAAAGCTGGAGGTGAGTTCAGTATTGGACCCAGTCCCAATACTCCCACTAAGCCCTACGGCCTGTTTCTCGGTCCCAGTGAACATAAGGGTTCCAGTCCGCAGGTCACCAGTGTGCAACAAATGGAGAACTGGGTCAGTGTGGGTTACGTCATCGAGTTGCGCCTCTGCGTCGCAAGTGCGACATCCAAAATGGCGGCGAAAGAGTGAACTGGTCAGAAGTAAAAACAATCGTACGCGTTTTAAATGTACAGGTGAGGTATTTTTGCTTTCCAGAGTCATTGCAGGAGATATTTGGCTGTTTTGTTATGACTTGGTGAATACAGAGCTAAATTCAACAGTATTCACACAGTAGAATGAAACAATACTTTACATTTGAACCCTGAGATCTTCGAGACAGACAGCTTGCTTGGTGAACATGTTTCTTTAATGTCCTGAAGTTCAGTTTAACAGAGTTTTAAAAGTAATTCCTCCTGCTGTGATTCAGCTCATCAACGGTATAATCACATATCCAGCTGGTACTCCAAAAGAACCATCTTTGATTATAAATGGCAGTGACTTTATAGGCAGAAAATTGAATAATACATTGACTCTGACTCCAGCTTTCTTTCCCTCTATCCTCAGAAGAAAACATTTGGTTAAAAATTATGATGATTTCCCTCTAAAGAAAATCAGAACCAAATAATTGTCTTTTCCACTCTCACAAAAATGATAGAAATTCATTTCAAAATTATGAAGTTTATCCTTGAAAGATGTAAGAAGTTAAATATAAAGACTAATTCTTGTGCATTTTGTGGCTCATGTATTGAGACTGCAGAACAATTTTTCATTGCAGTTATACAAATGTTTTTGTGGAAAGATTTTTAAAACTGGATCTTGGATAAGAAATCGATTTCACTTTTAAGTTTTGATATCATAAAATTTGGTCTAACAGCATGTAGAGTCAAACTATGGTAACAATAATCCTTCTGGCTAAAGTTTTTATTCACAAATGTCGTTTCTTAAAATTCACCCCCATTTTCAAAAATCTTTTTAAGTGAAATAATATTATTTAATTTAGTGCAAACGTTGCAACAACACAACAGCCTAATCTTAATGCCTACATATTAATAGCTTAATTTAAGATATGAAATTCCTCTTGCATTTGTTATTTTTTCTGCTTTATTTTCCTCACACTGTTGTTTTGTGTAACTGTTTTGGTTATTTATTATTTTTCCTCTTTTCTGCTCAGTCTATCCTGTCAAAATGTACTTTTTGTTACTGAAGTGTGCTTCGTCATACTGCTTTTTGACTAAATTAAAACTGTACAAAAAATAAAAATGCCATATTTCTACCTATTGAATCAAAACGTCACATGCAGCGATGAATTGTGGGTAATACACTTCAGCTAAGTCTGCTTGGATGCAGACTTAGCTGAAGTGTGGATCAAGGGCGCAAAGGGGGTGGGGCCAAAGACCAGTCCGGAGAATTGGACACACTACGCACTGGAACCTTCCTATGATGCGGTCCAGGGATTGGGTCGTGATGCGTTCACAGACCCGTCCAGGGTTCAGGTTAACCGTGTTTGTGTTCCTGCAGACTGGAAGAAGGCGGAGCAAAGCTACACGGAGGCCTTGGCTTTATGTCCTGTGAGTTTCAGCCGAGAGAGGGCGGTGATGTTCTCCAACCGAGCGGCTGCAAGGCTACACCTGGTAGGGCTAACACGATGCTAATAATGGCTCCTAATGGCTAATGTTTTTAAAAATAGATATGCTAAGTGCTATTTTTTTTCCCAAGTTTTTCATGGATTTGTTGGTTTGCACCATTTTCACAACAGTGTAGCAGAGAGTGAGGAATGATTAAAATCACCAGATATTTTCAACACAATTTCGACAATTTTTATCCTTTGAAGATCTTTCTAGATAGCTGGTCCAAAACAAGGAATATTTCAAAGTTGAGATTTTGGTGTGTCAAAAAATCCTCAGCTAATAGTTCAACATCTGGGGAAACAGTTTGTATTAGCAGAATGCTAACAGCTTTGTGTCTTTGCAGGACCTGAAGGATGAGGCCATCTCAGACTGCACCAGAGGTGAATCATTACATCATTTAATCACCTGTTTCCTTCTAACTAAGTTAACCAACAAATTAACCAATCAGCACACAGGCTGACTGACTGTGTGGTTACCATAGCAATAGATCTGGATCCAGAGTACCTGAAGGCGTTGCTGAGGAGGGCGGAGCTTTATGAGAAATCTGAGAAGCTAGATGAAGCTCTGGAGGACTACAAGAAAGCGCTGGAGCGAGATCCGAACCACAGCGGAGCCCGGCAGGCCTGCATGGTGAGTTCACTGACTGCTGGGACCAACAAGCGCTGAAGTCTGTCTGTGGTAGATGACCCCATGTTGAAGATGTGTCCTTTAATGTGTAAATAAATAAATGTTTAAATATTCTTTACACCAAATTTGATCCAAATCTTTATTTAAACTTTCAGTTTAATGTCCTTTTGTCACCCGTCTGTCCCTCAGCGGCTGCCTCAGCAGATTCAGGAGCGAAATGAGAAGTTGAAGGAAGAGATGATGGGTACGTACTGCACCTGAACACACCACGTCTCGCTGTTTTTAGCTTGAGACACCTGGTCCCTGAACGTGTCCTGTGTCCCCTGAGCAGATAAGCTGAAGGACCTGGGGAACCTGATCCTGAGGCCGTTTGGACTCTCCACCAACAACTTCCAGGTCAACCAGGACCCCTCTAGTGGGTCCTATTCCATCAACTTCGTCCAGAACCCCAACAATAACCACACTGGGTGATGTCATCATGATGTCACTGCAAGACATGATTAAACTATGCTTGAGGCAGCGACTCCTGAACTGGTTCCTGATTGGTTAAAACTACAAGCTACTTCAGGTACTGCAGGACATTGTACCATCCCTCAGACTTTACAGACTCAACCAATGAGGAGCTTGCTTACTGATTACATAATCTGCTGTATCAGCTGTTAATAAAGGAAACAGGAAATGATGTGGGCATGTTTCTGTGACATCATCACACAGGAAACAGGGTGGTGCTTAATCAGTTTATTATGAACAGGAAGTAAAGGTGATTGGTCAGTGGGCTCTCCTGGACAGCAGCATCTCTCTGATGTTGTCTTCAGCTTCCTTGACGCTGCGCTCCAGGTACACCTTCTTCTGCTGAAACGCACACACAGGTCAGAGGTCAGAGCAGCTGGGGATTTCCATCCAGTCCATAAAAAACACTCGCTGACTCAGACTAAACGTGATGATGTCATGGCTTCGGATGAATCCGACCTGTGGGTAAATGTGGGTCGGCTTCTAGATTATTTCATAACTCTGAATAAAAATTAAAATCTGTTTAATTTTCTGGTCTCCATTAAAATCAGAAAAAAAAGCTTTAAATAAAGTTTCTGCTTTTTGAATAAGTGACAGGAAGCCTGAGCCGCCTCCGTCTCACAGCTCATCACGGCTCGGTTCTGAACAACCTGAGCTCCGGGTCCGGGTGTCAGTAGCTGGACTCGCCTCCACACACAGCTCCGGTTCTGGAGATGGGCAGGTGTGGGGAGCGAGATCACAACCTGAGCTGGGTTCTTACTGGACTTCTGTGACGTTCAATCAACACCTTCGGGTTTATACTGTCTACCTGGGGTCAAAGGTCGACGGTCAGACCTGCAGAGTCAGAGCTCAGAGTCCCTGAGCTGACTCTGGTGCTGGCCCGGCCCAGAGAACCCAGAGATGAGTGCTGCTGCTGCTGGAGGAGGATCAGAGCAACTCCAGTGCGCTCCTCTTGAGGCAGCTGACAGGTACCGGAAGGAACTGGGACACTACTGGGACAACACCCCTGGAGTGGAGGTCCCAGCTTCTCCCAGGAGGGTTGGGGGATCTCACCTGGGCAGCAGGTGGCCTCAGGGTAAAGCAATAGGTCCCTTTAACAGGAAGAAATCTGAAGCAGAACCAGGCTCTGACTGTGTTGTGTTCAGGGTCTGCAGTAAATCTCAGTTCTTTACCTCCAGTTCTTTGATCTTGTCATCAACGGTCTTCTGTTTGTCCGTCAGCAGGTTGTTGATCTCCTCCTTGGACTGCAGGATGAACCTGAAACAGCAGACACATCACTGACCACCTGATGTCACCTGCTGGTGATGTCACAGCTCAGGTGGACCGACTCACATGCGTCCGACACCCTCGTAGAGCCGCGTGTTGGTGGGCAGGGTGGAGATCTCCGCCTGCGTCAGCTTGGTGTGCTTCTGAACCCGGCCGAGCTGCTCGATCTGCAGGTCGGCCACCTTCACCTTCTGCTGTGTGTCGATCATCTTCACCTGCAGCTCTGAGAAGGCCTGAGGAGACAGGAGGCGTCACTCTGAGCAGAAAACACAGCTGAGGAGACAGGAGGCATCACTCTGAGCAGAAAACAGCTGCAGCTTCAAGCAGGTCTTCAGCTCCAGTCCTCCAGGGACGGTGTCCTTCAACTTCTAGACGTGTCCCTCGTCCAACATACCTGAGGGACCTCCTCAGTTCTCCAGAGTTTTGCTGATGACCTGATTATTTGCCTCAGGTGTGTTGAAGCAGAGACATCTAAATGCTGCAGGACACCAGATGTCCAGGCCTGGAGCTGAAGACCCTTGAAGACCCCTGGTCTACAGTAATAATCCTCCCTCAGAGCTGATCCAGAACATTCACTGCAGAGGCAGGCGCTTTCTGGCTCTGGTACCACGGAATCAAGGTCCAGTTCCAGTCCGGAAGCCAGTGGGAATAGATGAATGGTGCGTTCAGGGACCCGTCTGTGGCTCGTTAGAAGCTGATGAGCAGCAGATTCCTGAGCTGAATTCGGCTCCTGAACTATGATTTAATGATCCAGAAATCACTGCCTGCTGCTGGTTGGCGTGAGCTTTTGGGTCGGGAAGGAATTCCCAATGTTCCAGGAGAACCTCCAGGGAACCATGAAGTTGGTTCTGATTAGTTGGAACCGTTCCAACAGAACCCCGAACCTTCCACGTTCATCAATATGTGGTTCTGGTTCCAACTAGTAAGATGCTGCGCCCACTGTCCTACATGCTAACTGTTAGCTTTCTGTATGACCAGGCTGGGAACACGTGACCCACAGGTGAGCGCAGCCAGGTAGCACAGAGAGTACCGCTCAGTACGAGACCGAACCAGAACCGCAGTACCTTCTTCAGTTCCAGATCCACGGGAGCTGCCATGATGCGCCTCTTCTTCTTCTGAGTTTGCAGCAGTGTGGAGGACTTCCGGGTACACTACTGCCCCCAGAGGGCAGGGCAGGGAAATGTTTTTCCTTGTTCCTGTACTGAACAGATGGACAAACAAAACAAAGGCAGGAAGGCAGCCTTTATTATCATGTCTGAACACAAAACAACAACTAGATCATAAAGTTCAGAGTTGAAAGAAGAAGTGGGAACATTAAGAAGGAGCAAATCTACATGTATGAACAAGTATGAGGAAAAAAAAGGTTTAGATCAATGAAAATTTTTGAAAATAATGAAAATAATTTACTTTGACTCATTCTTCACCAAATTCACCAACATTTAAATTGTTTCTGTAAAATTTCATTTAGTTTAAAAAATAAAAAAATACCCATTAGAATATTAATCAGAAAATCATGTTTATTCAAAAGATAATGAATAAATAGTCCAAATAAAAGCACCAAATGTCAATAGCCAGACAGACTGAGGCCAGCTCCACATCATTCACAATCTGAACCAGTTTGAATAATAAATGGATTAAATCTTCTGTCTCATTTTCAGCTATTAACCTTCTGCTTGATCTATTCATCAATTAAATGGACCTCATCCAGAACCTCTTTAACCTGTGGAGACCCAGATCTGAGGCGGACAGAACCTGGGTCCTTCGGGATCATCTTCTGGGTCTCATGGTGGGGAAAACCCAGAAACCATCTGGAGGATTCCTCTTCTGTACCTGCTGGACAACCTGAGGAGAGCCACCTTCACCTGCTCTGAAGAACCCACCCTGCGCGCGCGCACACACACCCCGTTGGTGGCGCCATTTTGTTGCTCCTCAGAAAAGAACCCTCATAATGTTCCACTGTAAAATAACAGACATATTGAGTAGAAGAAAAGCTATATTTATGGAGGATTGGTGGCAAAACCAAATCTGGTCACTTATTTGACGAATCTGCCTTTTGGAGGAATTTAAAAACAACTGATTGTAAAAAGAAAGTTTTAAAAAAATCCCTGACGTCTTCATTCACTCAGTAAAAATCATCACAACACCAAGATTACACAAAATTCAAATTATGTGGACATTGTAGATAGGAAAAAAAAAAATGCAATAATAAGTTCTTTAATCAATATTTATTAAACGATATGAAGCCAAGAATAATAAAAAGCACACCCACCTTACAAAACTTTGACAAATCTTCAACATCTAAAGTTAGGACAAAATCTTTTAAATTGTTCCTAAATATAAAGAATGACACTCCCTACCCCCACTCTGCTCTCTACTTGTTCGTATTTGAGAAAGATGCAAAATACAAAAGCTAAAAATCCTACGAGATGATAGAAGAGCTTCAGTTTTTAACCCCTTCTATTCTATTCTAAGCGTTATTTAAGCTTCTTGCTAAAATGTTGTTACTTTTGGAGATCTTTTTATGTTACAGACTTGTTGATTTGACCAGGTCGCCGCTTTTTGTTCATGTTCCATGAAAGAAATAAGATCTTCCAAACAGCTGGACGGCAGAAGCCCCGCCCCGGAAGCAGAACTCTGAGCGCGGAATTTAATCAGTCAAGCGCCTCGCGCGATTTTTCACTCTCTCCCCGCCAGCTCAGAGAAGGATCACCTGGACAGGTAAACAACCGCAGTCCGTGGGAATCCTCCCGTGATTACCGGTCAGACATGGCGACTCCTCCGAAGCGGCTCCGCGGAGCTCCGACCGCTGGCTCCCCGGCCAGCGGCTCCCCGGCCAGCGGTCGCGGCTCCCGCCAACACAGGAAGGTCTCCATCGAGGGGAACATCGGTGAGTTCTGCTGCTGACTCACAGAACCTTTGAACACCAGAATAGAACCCGAGCCATCCAGAACCCAGTCAGAACTCAGGGAGGGTCCGACCCGCCAGAACCGAAGCAGGTGGCGGGAACCCCGAGCTGATCAGCTGCTGGTCGGTGACCAGGGGCGGACTGGGACGAAAATCGGCCCTGGCGTGGTGGGCCTGTTAAAACCTCCATCTTTTAGAGTTTATAATGTATTTAACAGCAGAGCAGCTTTTTAAACCCACTCACCTTTAGACACGCAGCGAGTTATTGAAAGTCAGTGAGAGTGGACACATTAAATACTTTTTAAAACTAAGTTAAAAACAAGAAATGTGTATTTTAACGTACTGAAGCTGAAAGCAGCAACCCCCCCCAGAGCAAAGAGAAACAAAGAACAGAGACACTAAATGATGGCTCAGGTGATGATGACGCCCTCAATACATGTTGGACTTTCTCAGTCCAAAGGAACACATGTAGCTGAGCTCCTGAATGAACTTTGACCTCTGTGGATGTTTGAGAGATAATTATTTGTGAATCTTCAAGATGAAACAGCAACATGGAAACTGGAAGCTTAGGAGAGATGACGGCAGACATGGACATGTTAACAGGAGATTATCACTGTTTTCCGCTCAGAGCAGGTCTGTCACCTTACTGGAAATACTTCCGTCTGTGTGTACTGGGAAGATTTGATGACCAAACTAACTGTCTGTAGGCCACGAGCCCGGCTTGTTTCCGCCGCAGCAGCAGCAAACATGGCTGTCGCTTTAGCAGCGGCGGCTTGAGGAGCACCTTTCTCTGCGCCTGCTTTATGTTCGCTCCGTGTGCCGCTGCAGCCACATGACTGGACCAGCCCATGCTGGTGATCAGTAACCTGATGATCGATGGCACTGAGCCTCAGTAGCTGATGGAGCAGAGCTGCTCAGGTCTGCTAACGTGTGTGTGTGTGTGTGTGTGTGTGTGCGCAGCTGCAGGTAAATCCACCTTCGTCCGTCTCCTCCAGGACTCCTCCTCGGACTGGGAGGTGATCCCAGAACCGATCGGGAAGTGGTGCAACGTTCAGAGCGACGGTGATGATGTTTACCAGGTGAGCAGCTGGAGGGAGGGAGTCAGAGGGAGGAGGAGGATGGGGTCAGAGGTCAGGGCTGTCCTCCAGAGTGGGAGGGGCTTACAGATGATTTCTGTTGATTCGTGTTGAGATCTGAGTGAACTCAGGTCTCCAAGCAGAGCTTTCTGATGTGCTCCTCACTGATTGGACGAACAGTGGACAGGTGAGTTTCCTGCTGGATCAGAGCATCAGCTGGTTCTGAAGGACGGACCGGTTCCTGCTGCCCAGGCCCCACAGCTCTGACCTCTGTCTCCACCCGTCTGTCTCCACCCGGCTGTCTCTCTGTCTCCACCCGGCTGTCTCTCTGACTTCACCCGTCTGACTCCACCCAGCTGACCTCTGTCCACCCGCCTGTCTCTCTGTCTCCACCCAGCTGTCTCCACCCGGCTGTCTCTCTGTCTCCACCCGCCTGTCTCTCTGTCTCCACCCACCTGTCTCTCTGACTTCACCCGTCTGACTCCACCCGCCTGTCTCTCTGACTTCACCCGTCTGACTCCACCCGCCTGTCTCTCTGACTTCACCCGTCTGACTCCACCCAGCTGACCTCTGTCCACCCGCCTGTCTCTCTGACTCCACCCGCCTGTCTCTCTGACTCCACCCGTCTGACTCCACCCGCCTGTCTCTCTGACTTCACCCGTCTGACTCCACCCAGCTGACCTCTGTCCACCCGCCTGTCTCTCTGACTCCACCCGCCTGTCTCTCTGACTTCACCCGTCTGACTCCACCCGCCTGTCTCTCTGACTTCACCCGTCTGACTCCACCCAGCTGACCTCTGTCCACCCGCCTGTCTCTCTGACTCCACCCGCCTGTCTCTCTGACTCCACCCGTCTGACTCCACCCGCCTGTCTCTCTGACTTCACCCGTCTGACTCCACCCAGCTGACCTCTGTCCACCCGCCTGTCTCTCTGACTCCACCCGCCTGTCTCTCTGACTTCACCCGTCTGACTCCACCCGCCTGTCTCTCTGACTTCACCCGTCTGACTCCACCCAGCTGACCTCTGTCCACCCGCCTGTCTCTCTGACTCCACCCGCCTGTCTCTCTGACTCCACCCGTCTGACTCCACCTGTCTCTCCAGGAGCTCAGCTCCTCCCAGAAGAGTGGAGGGAACCTCCTGCAGATGTTGTATGACAAACCCAGCCGCTGGGCCTACACCTTCCAGGTAACTACAGCTGACTCCGCCCCCTCCGGTCATGCTGCTGACAAGCTCACCTGTGTTTCTCTCACCTGTGTGCAGAGCTATGCGTGCCTCAGCAGAGTTCGCTCTCAGCTTCAGTCTCCATCAGCCAAGCTGCAGCAGGCGGAGAACCCGGTTCAGTTCTACGAACGCTCCGTCTACTCAGACAGGTGCGAACCAGAACCGCTACCTCCCAGAACCAGTTCCTCCCAGTCAAAATGTAAAAGTTGATCAGGATTTTTGAGACAAATGAAAACATAACCTGCTGCTTTTCTGTTGCTGAGTGTGAAAGGTCATCGTCATGGTGACACCTGGCAGGTGAGCCATTGCGGCGCTCTGTCAGGGTTTTGGCTTCTGTGGGTTCAGCCCGATATTCTGGTTGAAACCTGACGGGACTGTTTACCTGTCTGTCTCTGTACCTGTCTGTCTCAGGTGTGTTTACCTGTCTGTCTCTGTACCTGTCTCAGGTACGTGTTTGCGTCCAACCTGTTTGAGAGCGGAGACCTGATGGACACAGAGTGGAGCGTTTACCAGGACTGGCACACCTGGTTGCTGAACCAGTTTGAACCGGACATCGCCCTGGATGGCATCATCTACCTGAGAGCCCCCCCCCAGGTAAACATGCCCCCCCCCCCCCGATCATGTGCAGCAGCACCAACCTGTTGCTCAGGTGATGGACCTGGTTCTGTGGAGCTTATCGGAGCTCGTTTAGTCAGGTCTGATTGACTGGCTGCAGCTGAGAAGAATAATCCAGACCAGCAGGTTCCTCTGCTTCTGTCTGAATGTGCTGCTGGTGCCTTCAGGGTCCTCTGTTCTTTGCAGCGCTGCATGCAGAGGCTGCTGCACCGCGGCCGGGAGGAGGAGCAGGGAATCCCTCTGGAGTATCTGGAGCAGCTTCACTTCAAACACGAGGCGTGGCTCCACCACAGGAACCTCAGGTCAGAGCATGCTCAGACGCTGCTGCTGCGTTCAGGATCAGTGGGATAAATTCATTCGTCCGTCTGTGTTTGCAGGCTGGACTTTGAATACCTCAATGACCTTCCAGTTCTGGTTCTGGATGTGAACGAAGACTTTCAGAACGATCGGATCAAACAGGAAGACATTGTTGATAAGGTGTGTTTTATTCTGAAAGGCTGATGCAGATTTTATTCTGAACGTCTGGTCTCATGACTCCATTTATTCTGCAGGTCAGGGAGTTTCTCAGCACACTATGAAGCTCCTCCAATCACCTCTCAGAACATCTGCAGCGAGGCTCCTGACTGGACAGCAGCTGGTTGTGATGTCACCTTATAACGACTTTGTAAAGTTTATTCAGTGTTTATAGTTAAAAGCTCAGTGGCAGGTGTGTGTGTGTGTGTGTGTGTGTGTGTGTGTGTATTTATGCTTCAGTTTTATCTATGGCTTTCCAACACCGGAGGTATTGCTGTTTCCTACATGCTGAGGTGACAGTGAACCCATCACGATGGAACACAGGAACACTCCCTAGTTTCTGTAAATAAATGAGATCGGACCCAAACTGTGTGCTGACTGTTATTGGTTCTGGCTCTGGATGATTCGGTCCACTGGCCCGGTTCTGCTGGGTCCGGTTCTGGGATCAAAGTTAGAACGTGTTGGCGCCGCTCAGAACCCAGCTCTTTGACCTTTGATCATGAAGGTTCTTAGAAACCAGAACTTTCTGCCTTTGTTGTCATGGAAACATGAAGCTCCTTGGTCGACTGTCCAGAAACAAATCTGATGGTCACTCGGCAGCCGGTTCTGTTCTGATGGCAGGTCCGATGGCGGCCAACAGGGGGCAGTGCTGAGCTGAAGTTGCTGGAATTCATGCTCATTCATGGTTAAAGTGCAGATGCATATGGGGGGCTGCATGGATATGTGGGTCTAGATTGGTGTCTGCTCTAACTAGAAGGCAGGAACCTGAACCCCCCCCCCCCCCCTCCAGGATGGCGAGTTAAACTGGGATTTTTCCGGATATCCTGGCTGAATTAACACTGTGACACTGTTTCACAAAATGCATAAATCCATGGCGATTTATCCTGTGCAGCTAGCAACTTCCCAGATATGGCAAAATGTTCTTATATTTAATCTTGACCTGTTATGTTTGTTCATATAAATATTGACAAGATGTGTAAAAAGAGTAACATGAAATAATCCACTATCAGATTCACATGTTACATTATTGGCTTCAACTTTTCACTTTTAGGTTTAAAGTTGTTCATTTGAGCGAATGACAGGTAACTCCTTATGACTATCATGGTTTTTAGTTAAGAGTAGGAAAGAGGAAAGGAGTTAGGAAAGGTATATTTTAGGCTAAGTACATATTCAGTGCCATTGTACATATTGTACATATTCTGCCATTGGTTGCCATGGTAGTGTCAGTGTTTCCTGTGTTGAAAATAAAATGATTCAGTTCCTCATAATCCATCAAAACATGTTGCTCTTCAGGTGTGAAGTTTGACTCATGCATTTTATCCATGCAGCATCAGCAAATCTATGATTTGGTCGTGCGTGTAACTGGGTTACTGGGTGGACCTGTATCCTCCTGGTTTGGCCCTCGTGAAGCGGATAAATCCACCATGATGAGCTGATCAAGCCTGGCTTCATCTCTGATTCTGGGAATCCTGCCCTCTGATCTTGGTCCATCTGTTGTGTTCCTGTGCTGTAAACTGTAAACCATCAACAAACCGCCGTTGCCATGGTAACGGGGTCTGGCTGGCCCTCCAATGAACTCAACCAGAACGACCAGTGTAACCCAAGCAGCTGCAGTGGAAAGTGGGTCAGTATTTGACCCGGGTTTAAACTTTTGCTCCTGCTGTGTTAAAGATCCACAGACATCGCTGAGTCACTGTGACTCACTGAGCCGTTCAGAACCAAAACCAGCCCAAAGTCTGAATAGAACCCAAACAGAACCATGACCTGTTTTGTTCTTGGGTGCCTGACATCTGACTGTGGAACCCAAGCAGAACATCTGTGATTGTACTTTGCATTACTTGGCATTATTTAGCATTAAATCTTCTCATACATAACTAATCATCTCCTCATTTCTTAAGATTGGGTGAATAAATATTCTTCTGGTCTGGTCTCACCTGGAATAAACAATCTTGGGGTTGCCCAATAAGGAGGAGCAGGCGCAACAAAAGCACCAAAACTCACCTAAATAGGCTAAAATCTGACTCCATTCAGTGTTTTTAACTCAAGGAGCATCAAACCAAATGTTTGTTCATGATTTTAGTTGTTTATTGTTTAAACCTAAATTATGAAACTGAACCACATTTATCCTCATAACACACATAACGTAACACACCAAAAAATGATGGGGAAACCTCAATCAGATGTAAATAATAAATTTCCTCTGTTTTTGTCTCATGTAGACGTTTTTTTGTGCGGCGCAAGTTTCAGAATTTCTTATAAACTTTGAGTATGAAAACTTTTATGCACGAGGCCCCTGGTGAACCCCCAGCAGCTTCATTCATGGACCTGATCTGCCTCCTGATTGGCTGAGGGATCTCTTCGTGATAAACCATGTGACCGAGGCTCAGCTGTCTGAGACCTGCTGGGATGTTTGTTGTCTGAAACTCTGCTGGATGAAGTCCTTCACAGAAAGACTCAGCGAGGAGCTGAGTCAGTAAAACAAACAAGTCTGACACTCGGAGGGGTTGGGGGGGGCACCAGGACAGAACACGGTGTTCTGGACAGACCTGCTGACCTTCTTTAGAGCCTTTAACTTCTCTGAAACTGAAGCTGGAGGTGGTTTCTCCAGCTCAGAGCAGTAGATGTACCAGTGAAACTGGCTGTAGGGTCAAAGGTTAACCTTCAGGAGACTCATTGATCCGAGTCCGTTAGGATCAGGAACCAGACTGGCTCAGTTTTGGACTCAGTCCTGGATTTCTTCTTCAATCATTGATATCCTGCAGTCTGTCCTCTGCTGCTTCACAGATCCCCACACTGTCTCCATCCACTCTGTCCACTCCGTCCTTCTGTCCTTCCGTCCAGTCGTCCAGCAGCCTTCGGACTGTAAGTACAGCCAGAAAATCCTCTTTTCTGTTTCCTTCTGTAATCCTTCAGGAATTCCCCGCAGGCTGTTCAGATATTTCAGTTTTCCAGCTCAGCCCAGAGGCTGCAGACAGGTCCGGTCCGAGGAGGACAGAAGAGCCGGGAGGGGTGGGGGTGGGAAACGGCTGGACAGTCTGGGAATGTTAGGGTGGAGCTGTTAGGACAGATGTGAGTGGTCGATGATGAGTGTGTGAGGACCTGAACTCCTGAACTCTCCAGGCTGCTCCTGTCCTTCTGCATCTTCTTGCTGAGATGGGCTTCACGGACCTGCTAGACCAGGTGAATCCATTTCCTTCCTCCGCTGTGCTCTGATTACCTCGACACATGCAGACGTGTGACAGGGCTTTCCTGCTGTCTGGTTGCCATGGTGAGGTGGGCGGCTTTGGCAGGTACCAGTGGATTCATGTGACCCTCATCAGTCTACCGGGTCTGCTGATGGCGAGTCAGAACCTGCTGAACAACTTTGTCTCTGGAATCCCAGTCCATCACTGCAAACCAGCGACCAATCAGAGCCTGCAAGACCTGAGGCTCACCTACCAGGTAACCTGCCTCTCTACCAGGTAGCCTGTCTCCCTGCTGAAGTCTTTACCCTGAACTCACCTGCAGTCTAAACTGACCATTGACACAGTTTAAGCTGCAGATTGGATTTTCTAGTATGGGGCTGTGATTGGCTGTTTAGTCAAATGGGGGGCTGTGATTGGCTGTTTCAGGTGGACGAGCAGCAGCTGCTGAAGGTCTTCATCCCTCAAGATTCTTCAGGAAATAGACTTGACCGCTGCAGGAGGTAAACAGGTTCCTTCCTCCCCTTTGTTCTCCTTGGTAGTGACAGTGGACAGTGACATCTCTGACATCACTTCCTGTCCTAACCTTAACTCAGGTATGTGGAGCCTCAGTGGCACCTGTTGCACTTGAACAGTTCTCTGAATGTCAGCGAGCTGCAGACTGAAGGATGTGTGGATGGATGGAGCTTCGACCAATCAGAGTTCACAGCCACCACCGTCTCTGAGGTAGCCAGGTTAAGATTGGCTGATGGCAATCTTTGAAGATTAATTTGAATTCAGCTTCTGTCTAAAACTCTAAAACTAATGTTTAACATCAGGAGATGTTATGTAGAGGCTGTGGTCCATCAGCAGGTAGAAGCTGCTCTCACTGTCTCCAGGAAAACACCTGGGATCCCTCAGTGCTTCTGCGATCAAAGCCATTATGGTCATATTTCTAATGGCTTCAAGTTTCAGAGCAGTTTCACTAACAGTCTCTCCCTCCACCCGTCTCTCTCAGTGGGACCTGGTGTGTTCTCTTCGTCCCCTCAAGCAGATGATCCAGACCATCTATATGGGAGGGGTTTTAACAGGAGCCATTGTCTATGGGGGCCTGTCAGACAGGTGAGACCCACCTGGTCAGATTTATACCTTTCTGTTAGCCACAGATATCTCCAAACTCAAACTCTGTCTCTCAGGTTTGGGAGGAAGTCTGTCCTTATATGGTCATATCTACAGTTGGCTGTGCTTGGCTGTAGCTCCGCCCTCTCTCCTTCATACACCGCCTACTGCATCTTCAGGTTCCTGAGTGGGATGGCCGTGTCTGGAATTATCCTCAATGGAGTCTCACTCAGTACACATTTACCTGTTTACCCGTCTGTTTACCCATCTGTTTACCCGTCTAACTGTTTATCCGTCTATTTACTTGTCTTACTGTTTGCCTGTCTACCTGTTTACCTGTCTGTTTACCCATCTTACTGTTTACCTGTCTAACTGTTTACTGGTCTGTTTACCCATCTCACATTTCACATGTCTAACTGTTTACCCCTCTAAATGTTTACCCGTCTAAATGTTTACCCGTCTGTTTACTCGTCTTACTGTTTACCTGTCTGTGTATCTGTCTAACTGTTTACCTGTCTGTTTACCTGTCTGTTTATCCATCTGTTTACCTCTCTAACCCATTAACTCCTCCCTCAAACCAGAGCTTTTCTTCTTCTTTTCCTTCATTCAGTAAATTAAACCAAATCTCCAGTCATTTCCATAGTTGCCCCTTTTTAAATTTTAGGTTATTGAGAAAATCTAATTATTGTCAGAAAATGTTCAAATTCTTTCTTTATTGTTTATTGTCAAGTAGAATAGAAATCACCTCTGATACAGGTGGGCAGATCACCTGTAAACCAGTCATGTTGACTGTCTCACTGCCTTCCTGTCTGTCCTCAGAGGTGGAGTGGATCCCTACCAAAACAAGGACACTTGTGGGGACACTCAGCTCCTTCTTCTTCACCTTTGGTCAGATGATCTTGGCAGGCCTTGCCTACTGGCTGAGAGACTGGAGGAAGCTTCAGCTGGTCGTTTGTGCTCCTCAGTTCCTGTTCTTTGCCTACAGCTGGTCAGTGAAGCCTCTTTACCGTGGACCCTTGCTATTCGTGGGGGTTGGGGACCATGGTCACTAGCAAATAGCAAACATCTGTGAATACTTGAAAGTGCCTCTAAAAACACTTCCAACTGCCTACTTTAGCAGCTAAAACACCAAATAAACCTTCATATGCATTAATATGCACACTGGAAGTCTTAGCTCCACCACAGAAGCTAACATCCACAGTCTTCCTTCCTCTTCCTCTTGGGGGAAAAGCCAATCAGCACCAAGGAAAATAAATGCCTGTCCTAGATTGGCTGCTTTGCAAACGCCAGCCAATAGCTACCTGTAGCGTTCCTCTCAGGTAGCTCAGATTCCCAGGATGATTTTTCTTTAGAATATTTCAGATCTGCTCTGCAGAGAACTCTACGAATAATTTGGAGTTAGAGGGAAAAAAAATATCCACGAATACGCAGGGAGGTCCTACGCAGGGAGGTCCACTGTACCTTTCTCTGTCAAGGGTGTCATGTCTGTCCTGTGATTGGTCAGGTGGTATGCAGAATCAGCTCGTTGGCTGGTGCTGAACCGTAGGTCTGAGGAGGCCTTAAAGGGTCTCCACAGAGTTGCTCAGATCAACAGAAAACCAGACATCATCAGCAACCTGACCTTAGAGGTAACCTCTGACTGTATGTACAGGTGTACTCTGACCAATCATGACCTGACTTTGGCACCATGTGACTGCAGGTACTTCACTCTCACATGAGTAAAGAGATTGAGTCGAGTCATTCGTCATTTACAGCCTTTGATCTGCTGAAGACCAGAAGGATAAGACGCATCTCCATCTGTCTGATTGCTGTCTGGTGAGAATTCACCTGTTTCAGCTGTTTCATCTGTTTTACTTGTTTCCAGTCTTCAAGTTATTATTTCTTTTGGGGTTGGGGTTCATGGTGAATCTCTACCTGTCTGCAGGTTTTCCACCAGTTTTGCTTACTATGGTTTGGCGATGGACCTGCAGAAGTTCGGGGTGAGTTCTCTCATTACTGCACATCTGTCTACCCTCTCACCTGTCTACCTGTGCTGAGGCTTTATTCCTTGTTTTTGGCATCCAATGGGCTGTTCTGTACTGAACGGTGTTCTGACTAGCTGTGCGTTGTTCCAGGTAAGTATTTACCTGATGCAGATCATCTTTGGAGCTGTGGATATTCCCGCAAAATTCTTGGCTCTGGGCATGCTCACTTACCTGGGGAGGCGGGTATCTCAGGTGTCGTGTCTCTTCCTGTCAGCTGTCATCATCTTTGCCAACATCTTTGTCCCCACAGGTACTGTGGTTCTGGTTCTGATATGACCTGATCCCAGATCCGATCTCTAAACTTTGTCTTTATTTGGGTTCTGATTCTGGTTCTGACAGTGATTCTAATGCTGCATGTGAAGCATGTTTATGATTCTGACCCAGAACTATTTCAGGTTCTGGTTCTGATACTGACTCCTATCCATGTCTGATCTCTAATCTTTGTTTAGATTTTTTTTGTTAAATTCTGACTTTACTCTGGTCATACTGTGTGGTTCTGATTCTGACCCAGACCAAATTCTGGTCCTGTTTCTGACCCAGAGTCCAGATTTAATCTCTAATCTGTATTTCGAGCCTGTTTCTCATCTGATCCTGATCCTAGTCCTGGTTCTGGCATTCACTATAATGTGATGATCATTCAGTGATGTGTGGTTCTGATTTGAGCCCTAAACTTTTGTCCTGACACTGATCTGGTTCTGGTTCTGGTCTAACAGACATGCAGAGCCTCAGAACCACCCTGGCCTGTCTGGGTAAAGCCTTTACCTCGGCCTCCTTCACCACCGTCTACCTGTACACCGGAGAGCTCTACCCCACCGTCATCAGGTGAGTCCAAGCAGCCGGGTTCTTTCCTCATCAGAATTCCTGACCAGCTGACCAGAACATATCATGCTGTATTTTCAGGCAGACAGGAATGGGCTTCGTCTCCACGATGGCGAGGATTGGCAGCATGGCGGCGCCTGCAGTCCTGATCCTGGACGAGGTGAGCCCAGACCGAGTCAGAACCAGAACATGCTGGTAGATTTTATTGTTGAACAGCAACTGGTCCGTTTGGACATGGTGGTGAAGATCAGCATCAGTACTTATACAGCCCCACTTTAACAGGTCCAATTCAACCCATCAAGTACGGTTCAGTTTCAGCCAATCACAGTCCAGCTGCATCAGCCCGAAACACCTAGATGAGAACAGGAAGCTAAGGAGCCAGTCTGGGGTGATTTTCCTTACAAATGATGGAGGATGTTAGAGGATCTTAAGTCTATGATCAATTTGCAACTATGAGTGAAAAACAAAGCAACGCCACCTGGAATTATACTTCAGGACATCTAAATAGCAAAATGACACAGAGGTTCGTTCTTCTGGACGAGACAAGATTCAAATAAAGTAAACAAAATTTATTGGAGGACAGAGCAACACCAAGGATATTTCATAATTCATAAAGGATTTCATAAGTCAATGTTCTAAAATAGCAAATGATGAACAGTGGGAGAATTTTTGTTAGTTTAATTTCTAAATGGGACTTTGGCTGATGTTAAAATATACTTAAAATCAGGAGAAACTGAGGCTTAGCAGGGATAGGGTGGGGGGGGGGTCGTGAAGACAAGGGGACAACATCCAGTGGAAGAAAGGGATCACCGTAGACCACAGGAGTCAAACTCCAGGCCTCGAGGGCCAGCGTCCTGCAACCTTTAGATGTGCTTCTGCAATATCACACCTGAACCCCATAATCACGTCGTTAGCAGGACTCTGGAGAACCTGAGCATGAGAAGGTGATTCAGTTGCTTTGGACTTGAGACATCCAAAGGTTGCGGGGCCCTGGCCCTTGGAGTTCAACGCCCTGCCCTGTTTTGTTTGTTCACTACAAAACTCAACAAACAAAAGAAAAAGGGCTACTCCAACAAAAAAGCCACATCAAATGAGACACCGCCACCAGGGGCCACTAGGGATCACTAGGGGTCACCAGAGGTCACCAAGGATTGCCAGGGATCACCAGGGGCCACCACATAGACCCCACAGTACATCAATACCAGCAGTGTCACGATAAAAGGTTAAGCATTCTGATACACTTCCTAGTGGTGCACCCAGTCCAGGTAATTGGCCTATTCAAAGTCCAACCCAGTAGGGAAGGGTTGATGCTGCTGTTTTACCCTTCAGGTAAAACTTTGCGAGCAGAATCCCAGCTGGACAGCAGACAGCAAGGCTCAGCAGGAAAAGGAGCGTTTCCATCATCTCGTGTTGCCCACCTGTGGATTCTCACATACCTGACCAGGTAGCCAGGAAGGCGAGCAGCTGAACTAACAGCACATGTCCACACAGACAGGATGAGCTAATAGTTAATAGCTAGCAAGGCTAGCCCTACCTCTGAACCCAGGTAGGTGGATCGATCCATTTACCTGGGAGACGCAGCAGAGCCTGAACCGAGCGTTCACGGTTCACATCAGCGGCTAGGAAAACCCTTGAGCTGCTGATCCCCTGTGGGCTGGTTATCGGCGGAGAGGGAGGCGTCATGATGCAAGCAGAGCGGGGCAGAAACCGCCGCTGGCTGTCTTAAAGTGACAGCGCACCATTAATGCTGCTACAATAAGCAAAGCTGGAGCTCCCCACACCATCATACATACATACAGTGGACCCACTGAGCTGTTCTTCACATTCTCAGGTGCTTCCTGCACTGCCCAGTATGGTCTATGGGGGCGCCGCAGTGCTGGCGAGTGGCTTCGCCTGCTTCCTGCCGGAGACGCTCAACAAGCCGCTGCCCGACACCATCGAAGACGTGGAGCAGAACAGGTGAGCTGTGGACTGTTGTTCGCTGAAGCACTGTGGATCCAGAACCCTTCAGATTCTGACCTGAATCCGAGATCCACAGAGAGCCTCAGCTGGTTCTGATGGAACCTGCTGAGACAGACCCCACTGTGGGACTTCCTGAGACAGATTCCACTGGTGCGGCCTTCTGGGACAGACCCCACTGTGGGACCTTCTGGGACAGACCCCACTGTGGGACCTCCTTAGACACAGTCCACTATGGGACCTTCTTGGACAGACCCCATTGTGGGACTTCCTGAGATAGACCCCACTGGTTGGACCTTCTGAGACAGCCCCCACTGTGGGACCTTCTGGGACAGACCCCACTGTGGGACCTGTTGGACAGCTGTGTTCCTTCTAACGGGGTCTGGGCAGCATCTGGAGCGCTGCTCCTCCATCCCTGTGATGATGCACCTCATTGATCAGTTCTGGCTTCTAACCAATAACCTGATTGTTGATCTCTCTGTGTGTCGAGGTCTGGAAGAAGCTCCTGCTCCCAACGGAAAGAGGGCGTGGCTTTAAAGGAAGGTGTGGCCTCTTCTGAAGACTGGGGCATGGCTTTGAACGAAGGCGTGGCTTTAAAAGGAATGAATGATAAAGAAGGGAGTGGCCTCAATGCTCTCTAGCCAATCAGAGGATGCTACATCAGAGGGTCTGGACCAATCACAGCTCACCAATCCGACATGTTGAGAATTTTCTCAGTAAATTTAATCTGTAATTAATAAATAGGTGATTTTTTTACACAATCAGAAGAATATTAGCTGACCAGTTGATGAACAACATTTAATGTTAGAGTTGAGATATTAATAAACTGACTGAAAGACACTGATTATTGATCACTGATTATTGTCTGAAGCACTTATTGGCAGCCATCAATAAACATACTGATTAACTCTGAGTTTGATCGGTTTCTTTTCTCAGACACATGCTTCACTGGTGATGTGTGCTTTCAGAACATTCAACAAGGATCAGGGATCCGAGGGGGCGTGGCCTATTGCCTGGACATGTTAACATGCAGGAGGTCGTGCAGGAGGTCCAAACACCTTCAGTCCTTTAAGGACAGTCAAAGCTGTTGTTCTCCATCCTCAGCATCACCACATCAAGATGTTGCTCAGATCAGAGATGGACACTAGAGGATCACTTGCTGTCTCTGCAGACTGAACGACTGCTGCTGTCTTTGCTCTGCACTGTTTGCACATTTACTAGGCAATAAATATTTTGACCAAATTATTATTATTATTATTATTATTATTATTTAGGCATAATTTCTAACTCCAAGCTGGATCAACTTGAGTGCTTAAAGGATTTAATCCAAGCAGGTGATGTGTAGGCATGTAATGAGGCATGTAACACCCTACATTAAGGAATGCATAATTATTAGGCAGTTTGTTTTCTTCATGCAAAATGGGCTAAACAAGAGATTTAACTGACTGAAAAGTCAAAAATGACCAAAAACCTCTCAGCACCACTGTTGACATTGCTCAGATATTGGGGCATGATCACAGAACCATTAAACATTTTGTTGCAAATAGTTATAAGGGTCACAAGAAACGTCTTGAGAAAAAAAGACACAAATGAACTGCCTGGAGTACGTGGAAGTACAAGATGTTCAGGGAGGCTGAAACCAGACCATTACTGAACAAGAAGCTGAAGCCCCCAGACTGGGGAAGAAAGACCTGAAGACAGATTATTCAAAGGCTTTATGGATGAAATGAGACAGACTGCATGGATGGTCCCATGGGTGCATCAGTAACGGGCACAGAGCTCCACTTGGAGTCAGACATCAGCAAGGTGGAGGTGGGGTAGTGGCATGGGCCATACCATACCATAGATGGACATGGTTGGACCTTCTCAGGTTGAATAGGAGCTCAAAATCAGCTCCAGAACATGTTGCCAGTTTTTAGAAGAAACTTTATTGCAGCAGTGATTCTGCAAGAAGTCTGGAGCTCTCAACAGGACAATGATTTTCATGCAGACCCAGTCCTCCTCTGGCCAGTAAAGGTGTTAAAGATGGAAAACTGATTACACACACCCTTCCTCACCTGACCTGAACCCAATGAGAACTGGTGGGTGGGACTTAAACTGGAGGAACAGCGAGGAAACTGGGATTCTGTGGCTGCTGTTGACCATCAACCAGAAACTGACTCCATGAATGGAAGGAAGATCACTGTCACTGTCACTGTTTTTAAATGTCAGAAATGTTTATTGGAAAGTTTTGTTTGTTTATAATTCTCAATTAGATGAAAATAAAAAAGTGAGATGGAAACTGTATGTTTAAGATTTAGTTGTGTAATAACACACAATATTATTTGCCCAATAATTACATAGATATTCCTCAAAGAAAACCAAAACCTCACTTTTACTTCCTTAAACTTTCATATTTGAGGTTTATTAACATCTTGGATTAACTGAGACCACTGTAGTTAGTAATTAATAAAAATAATCCTCAATAATTCTCCACACACTGTGCATTATGTTATTATTAGATGAGAGACATGGAGGTCCTGATCTTCATGCTTATCTGCAAACTGGGGACCTGTAGCACCATGTTAGTCCTTCTGAAGGAGTGTTTTTCTCCACGTTATTGACTTTCTTTCATATGTTGATGTGCTTTAGTGTTATTCCTCAGGGTTGTTCTGTTCTCATTGTTTGTTCTGGTTCAGTCCGTTCCCATTAGTAATTCTGGTTCTGGTCCTCTGGTTTTCAGTTTTCTGTTGGCAGTTTTTTAAATCTTGTTTTGTGTGAAATAACATTGTGTCATTCATATCTCTTCATTGTTCCCTTTTGATTACTTTGTGACATAGAGAGGCATCAGCAGAATTAATAAATCAGGTTACTGATCTGGTTGTGATCATAACTGTTCAGCTACTAAAATAAGAATAAATTTTAAACCCTTGGGTTTGTTTTTAAATCGGGCTGCAGTGATCTGGTTCAGATTCTGTTCAGTTTTCTGTGTTTTGATCCAGTCAGGGTTCATTCCTCTACAGTCAGCTGGTTGATGGCTCAGCTGGAAGTGATACCGAGTGGTGTGGGAGGAGCTTGTTTCATAAAGCAATTTAATTCAGTTTCTATCTATCCAGTTCCCAGCAACAATTCATCTCGAGAGACTTTTCAAGACAGACTGGACTACAGTCTACAGTATACAGAAATACAAAAACAATTAAATCAAACAGATCTGAATTAATTCTGGTTATTAAATCAAGTTAAGGTTATTATGACAGTTAGTAAACCAGACAACTACATCTACCCACTTTATCAAGCATTGGAAGGTATGACTCCCATATAATAGGAATAAAATCTCCATCTGGACCAGAACCAGAACCTGGATTAGCATGAGCAATCATGTACTGCAACCAAGGGTTTGAGAGGTCAGAGCATATACAAAAAAACACAGAAGCAATGACCCAGGGGTACTTTCTATATTTAGGAAGAAGTACAGTTAATGCATCCGTAGCTCTTTTAGTGGCTTCATCAAAGAGAGAAACACGGTGAAATTGAGTCTGGAGGAACATCTAAAGGATGAAGAATAGAGAACACGCAAGCAGCAGAGGGGGAGGGGGAGCCGTAGCATCTTATTATCTGCCCAGATTGATCCAACCTGACTGCTTTATTAACAACTAATAAAGTGGAATTTTTTTAATATATAGATGAGCTGCAGATTTATGATCAGTCTGGAGTTCATCTTTATTCAGTAATTTCAGACATTATGCTCAGATCTGAGTAACATCAATCACGTGATTCTGCTGCTGGATCCTAACGGATCTTCCCACCGGAGATCCGGTGGATTTCATAGAGGGAAGCTCCGACCACAGGGCGCGCCGCCTGTTTCACCGGCTGAGAAACGATGCGGAATCATGGACTCTCACTGACTCAGCCAATCACAAACGTCTATCTGTCCAGCTGTCATTAACTGACAGGAGATGGGACCAATGAGAGGAGCTCCAGGCAGGAGGCCGCGGAACAGGAGGGCGGGACTTTATCGCTACTCAGTAGATCAACGGAACAAAATGGCGGCCGTGGCTGCTGAGCCAGGAGCTGTGGTTCCGACCACCACACGGTCCGAGAGTCCACCAGAATCGGGACCGTACAGCCCCGGACATCACGAGATCCCGACGGAACCCTGCGGTGGCCCAGAATCCGGTCCAAGCGGGAACCCAGAGAACAGAGACTCTGGGGAGGGCCGCCATGTTGGTCCGGAGCAGAAGCCCGGGGTGGGACCGGTTTTACCCGCGACAGACAGAACCACAGAGCTGGACCGGAGCGGGACCACAGAGGATGTGCGGGACCGGAGCGGTGTCCAACCAGACCAAACCGCGACCACAGGCCTTTCGGACCTCCCTGTGGACTGCAGCGGTTCTGAGAGGGTCTTTCCTGGACTGCCGAACTCAGACAGTACCAGTACCTATCGAACCATTACCCTGGACCCGCAACCCCCTGCAGTTTTTCTGCACTCGGTTCCTGATCCCGCACCGGTCTCTGAGGCCGGTCTGTCTCTGGACGAACCGGCAGAACCTACCGAGACCACGGAACTGGACCGGTGCTACACAATTCTGGAGGAGGAGCTGGGATCTGGACCTACGGGCGGGGATCCAGAACCTGACAGCAGGTTCTGTAAGGGATCAGTAGGCCCGAAGCATGAGGATAGCTCTGCATCGGAACCGAGTTCTGTGCTGGACTTGAGTCCTGGTACCGAGGTCCGAGTCAGCCTGGAGCACGTGATCGATGACGCGCTGGTGGTGTCTTTCCGGCTGGGGGAGCAGGTGTTCTCAGGGGTTCTGATGGACGTGTCCAAAAGGTACCAATACACACTGTTTCACTGGTTTTACTGGTTCCAGTCTCAGGTGGTTTCTGAGGGTCATGTGACTGGAAGGGTTTATTATTGTTGTGACCAGAACCCAGACAGGGTCAGTACAGAACTAGGGACGCCAGGCGGGTTTGGGTTTTATCACTGTGATCAGAACTGCTATGAACCCATCCATCCATCGGTCTGCATCCATCCATCTACATCCATCCATTTGCATCCATCTGAACCCATCCATCCATCCATCGGTCTGCATCCATCCATCTACATCCATCCATTTGCATCCATCTGAACCCATCCATCCATCCATCCATCGGTCTCATGGGTTCTCATGGGTTCCATCCATCCATCTGAACCCATCCATCCATCTACATCCATCCATCCATCTACATCCATCCATCTGAACCCATCCATCCATCTACATCCATCTGCATCTATCCATCCATCTACATCCATCTTGATCCATCCATCCATCTGCATCCATCTACATCCATCCATCCATCTGCATTATCCATCCATCCATCTGAACCCATCCATCCATCTGTATCCATCTACATCCATCCATCTACATCCATCTACATCCATCCATCTGAACCCATCCATCCATCTACATCCATCTGCATCCATCTACATCCATCTGCATTATCCATCCATCCATCTGCATCCATCCATCTGAACCCATCCATCCATCTGTATCCATCTACATCCATCTGCATCCATCCATCTACATCCATCCATCTGTGTCCATCTACATCCATCCATCCATCGGTCTGCATCCATCCATCTACATCCATCCATTTGCATCCATCTGAACCCATCCATCCATCCATCGGTCTGCATCCATCCATCTACATCCATCCATTTGCATCCATCCATCCATCCATCTGAACCCATCCATCCATCTACATCCATCCATCCATCTGCATCCATCCATCTGAACCCATCCATCCACCTGTATCCATCTACATCCATCTACATCCATCCATCTGAACCCATCCATCCATCTACATCCATCTGCATCTATCCATCCATCTACATCCATCTTGATCCATCCATCCATCTGCATCCATCTACATCCATCCATCCATCTGCATTATCCATCCATCCATCTGAACCCATCCATCCATCTGTATCCATCTACATCCATCCATCTACATCCATCTACATCCATCCATCTGAACCCATCCATCCATCTACATCCATCTGCATCCATCTACATCCATCTGCATTATCCATCCATCCATCTGCATCCATCCATCTGAACCCATCCATCCATCTGTATCCATCTACATCCATCCATCTACATCCATCTGCATTATCCATCCATCCATCTGCATCCATCCATCTGAACCCATCCATCCATCTGTATCCATCTACATCCATCTGCATCCATCCATCTACATCCATCCATCTGTGTCCATCTACATCCAACCATCCATCTACATCCATCCATCCATCCATCTGCATTATCCATTCATCCATCTGAACCCATTCATTCGTCCATCTACATCCATCCATCCATCCATCCATCTATATCCATCCATCCATCCATCTACATCCATCAACATCCATCCATCCATCCATCTGCATCCATCCCTCTGAACCCATCCATCCATCTGTATCCATCTATATCCATCTGCATCCATCCATCTACATCCATCCATCTACATCCATCAGCATCCATGTGTATCCATCCATCCATCCATCTGCATCCATCCCTCTGAACCCATCCATCCATCTGTATCCATCTACATCCATCTGCATCCATCCATCTACATCCATCTATCTGTGTCCATCTACATCCAACATCCATCTACATCCATCCATCCATCTACATCCATCCATCCGTCCATCCATCCATCCATCCATCCATCTGCATTATCCATTCATCCATCTGAACCCATTCATCCATCCATCTACATCCATCCATCTATCCATCTACATCCATCTGCATCCATCCATCTGCATTATCCATCTGAACCCATCCATCCATCTGTATCCATCTACATCCATCTGAACCCATCCATCCATCTACATCCATCTGCATCCATCTACATCCATCTGCATCCATCCATCCATCTACATCCATCTTGATCCATCCATCCATCTGCATCCATCTACATCCATCTACATCCATCCATCCATCTGCATTATCCATCCGTCCATCTGCATCCATCCATCTGAACCCATCCATCCATCTGTATCCATCTACATCCATCTGCATCCATCCATCTACATCCATCCATCTACATCCATCTGCATTATCCATCCATCCATCTGCATCCATCCATCTGAACCCATACATCCATCTGTATCCATCTACATCCATCTGCATCCATCCATCTACATCCATCCATCTGTGTCCATCTACATCCAACCATCCATCTACATCCATCCATCCATCCATCCATCCATCTGCATTATCCATTCATCCATCTGAACCCATTCATCCGTCCATCTACATCCATCCATCCATCCATCTGTATCCATCTACATCCATCTGAACCCATCCATCCATCTGTATCCATCTACATCCATCTGAACCCATCCATCCATCTACATCCATCTGCATCCATCTACATCCATCTGCATCCATCCATCCATCTACATCCATCTTGATCCATCCATCCATCTGCATCCATCTACATCCATCCATCCATCTGCATTATCTATCCATCCATCTGCATCCATCCATCTGAACCCATCCATCCATCTGTATCCATCTACATCCATCTGCATCCATCCATCTACATCCATCCATCCATCTACATCCATCCATCCATCTGCATCCATCCATCTGAACCCATCCATCCATCTGTATCCATCTACATCCATCTACATCCATCCATCTACATCCATCTGCATCCATCCATCCATCTGCATCCATCCATCTACATCCATCTGCATCCATCCATCCATCTGAACCCATCCATCCATCTGTATACATCTACATCCATCTGAACCCATCCATCCATCTACATCCATCTGCGTCCATCCATCCATCTACATCCATCTGCATCCATCTGCATCCATCCGTCCATCTACATCCATCTGCATCCATCCATCTACATCCATCTGCATCCATCCATCCATCTGAACCCATCCATCCATCTGTATCCATCTACATCCATCTGAACCCATCCATCCATCTACATCCATCTGCATCCATCTACATCCATCTGCATCCATCCATCCATCTGCATTATCCATCCATCCATCTGCATCCATCCATCTGAACCCATCCATCCATCTGTATCCATCTACATCCATCCATCCATCCATCTGAACCCATCCAGCCAGCCATCTGAACCCATCCATCCATCTGCATCCATTCATCTGTCCATCTACATCCATCCGTTTACATCCATCCATCTGCATCACCCATCCATGGACATCCATCTGTATCCATCCATTCATCTATATACATCCATCCATCTGCATCCATCCATCTACATCCATCCATCTAACTACATCCATCCAACCAACCGGTCGTTCCTCAGTGGTTCTCCTGCTGACATTATCAGTAGAGGAACTCCTTCTTCTCTGGTGTTTTTCCAGTAACTGAGCTGGACTCAGGTTCCTTAGATGGTGTCTTTGTTCACGTCTCTGCTCCAGAAACTGGTCCAGTTTCTCAGAACCAACATATCTGCATCAGAATTTCCTCTGACAGCACTAGACAGGACTAAAGTAGACGGGGCGTCTGCCTCGCAGACTGAAATAGACAGGCGTCTGCCTCAAGAACTAAAACTGGGAGCTGGTTCCACAGGAGAGGAGCCTCCTAACCTTAACCCTATTAAACAGCAAGCAGTAAGCAAGCTGAGTCAAAGTTTCAGAAAACAACTCAAACAGTATTAAAATTCAGTTAGAACAACTCAAACTCTGTTAAAATCCAGTGAAAACAACTCAAGCTGTATTAAAACCCAGTGAAAAGAGCTCAAACTGTATTGAAATCCAGTGAAATCATGTTTTTAAAAGAGATTTAAAAAGTGGAATCAAAGATGCCCATAATGTCAGAGGTCAGCTTGTTCCAAAGTTTAGGCACCACAGGTGAGGAACCTGGTCTGCTCTGACCTTCACCCTGGTTCCCATGAGAACCAAAAGCAGATGATCAGTTCATGTTCTAACCTGCCGGTTCTGTCTGGAAGCAGAGATCAGCAGCAATGGCGCCCGGCGCTGAAGGCGATCTGGACGGGCCCATCAACACTCCGTTGGTGGTTAAAGGACCCGTCCAGATCAAGTGATGACTCAGCAGGTTCTAGTCCAAATATAACTTCTGTTGTGTCAGAATTTCAAAGCAGAAAGTTTAGAGTCATCCAGGTTTCAATGACATGTCTGTACCATGTCGACCATCAGGATTTCTGGACATAGCTGAGGATCATCAGCATAACAGTGGACATTTATCCCACTTTACCAACTGGAAGCAGATTTATAGTAAAGAGAAAACCGGTTCTGATCAACAGAAACGGGTTGTTCATCCAGAACCCTTCAGGCTCTCCAAAGCTTGGTGTTGGTTTCTGTGTTGGCTGTCAGAGGGTTCTGACCCGGTTATGTTGATCAGATATTCTTGTTGGTTCTGGTACCAGGTGTTGATCAGGGGAGTAACCAGTACCATCCTGTCTGTCTGCAGGTTCGGGCCCTTCGGGATTCCTATCACCGTGTTTCCGAGACGAGACGACCGCAGTCGTCCTCCAGCGCCTCTGCAGATGGTTGCCCCTGGTGACAAGCCGTCCACCAACCAGGAAGAGGCTGGTGTTCCTGTCACACCATCCCTCCCCCAACCCTGGAGCTCCAAGCCCCCACCGCTGTTCCAGGAAGGGGCCCCGTACCCCCCCCCTCTATTCATCAGGGACACCTACAACCAGGCCTTACCTCAGCCGCCGCCACGCAAGATCAAAAGGCCAAAACGTCGGTACCGCTGCGAGGAGCCCACTTCCATCATGAACGCCATCAAGCTGCGCCCCCGACAGGTTCTCTGTGACAAGTGTAAAGGTGTAGTGGCGTCAGGGAGCCACCGGGAGGTGCGGCGAGGTGCGGTGGAGCTGAGGAGTGAGGAGGCGTCACGACGGAGGCGAGCGACAGACGTTCCCATGTCTTCAGAGTTGAAACGTCTGAAGATGGACGACAAGTCGGGACGCAGCACCGCTGACAAGCGGTCGTCAGGGATACAGGTGACATCATCCTCCCGTCGCGTCCTGAGGGGCGTGGTGTCATCATCCTCAGCAGCTTCATCCAGCCGGATGTGCCTGAAGCTGAACTCTAAGAAGGTCCTGACCAAAGCTTCTGACCGCCCCAACACCCGCAAGGTTCTCCAGAAGCTGGCACCGCACCACCGGCCCAAAGACCAGAACCAGGACCACAGCAAGGCGGTGACCCGGGCTGCGGCGCTGCAGAACCACAGCCAGAAGGTCCACTTCACCCGCCGCCTGCAGAACATGAGCAGTGCCCCCGTCAGCGCGCCGCTGCCGCCCAGAATGCGCCTCAAACCTCAAAGGTATCGTACCGATGACCCGGCGCCGTGCTCCGCCTCCGAGGCTTCGCCCAAATCTGCCACAAGCCCCGCCCACACACCTCCAGCTCCTGCCACAGCTCCTCCTACACCACCTCCTCTCCCGTCTGCAGCCGCTGTCGCCATAGAAACAAATGATTATGGAGGGGTGCAGGAAGCAGCTGGCTGGCAGGAGGCGGAGCCTCCCCTGCCTTCCTCCTCTTCTTATTCCTTAGACTCCTCCCACTCAGAGTGCAGCTCCACAGAGACCTTTGACCTCCCTCCTCCTGGAGACCCGCCCTCCTCGTCTGCCCCACCCCCAGCCCCTCCTCCCTCCTCCTCCACCTTAGTCCCTCACTGCCCCACCTCTTCCTCCCCAGCTCCACCTGCAGCCGAAGGTGAGGACGAGGAGGATGGAGGAGACATGAAGCGGCGCAGGAAGTTGTCCACGTCCTCCTCCTCCTCGTCTTCGTCCTCTTCGTCTGTCTTCTCCAAGTCCGTGTCCAAGTGTCTGTTGCCGGACGGCCGCACCGTGTGTGTCGGCGACATCGTCTGGGCCAAGATCTACGGCTTCCCCTGGTGGCCGGCGCGCGTCCTGGGCATCACCGTGGCCCGCCGCGGCGACACGGGGCTGGCGGTGCGGCAGGAGGCGCGCGTCTCCTGGTTCGGTTCTCCCACCACCTCCTTCCTGCCGCTCGCTCAGCTCTCGCCGTTCCTTGAGACGTTTCAGTCGCGCTTCGACAAGAAGAGGAAGGGGCCGTACCGCCGCGCCATCGCCGAGGCCGCCAGCGCCGCCAAACAGCTCACACCCGAGGTCCGCGCGCTGCTCACGCAGTTCGAAACGTAGCACAAGCCCCGCCCCTATTACACAGGCCACGCCCCTTACATTAGCTGGGAGGAGCCAAACCCAGACTGATAAAGACTGTTTCCTATGTGGAGAGGAGGGGAGGAGCCTCAGATGGCAGGGGGCGGAGCTTCTATCTTCCACCTGGTCAGGTGTTGGTGGCAGCATTTCAGCTCACTGATGTCATCATTCTGTTGACCTGTTCTAATTTATCAGTAGATTATGACCAATGATTGGCTGACATCATGATGACATCATCACTCTTTTACCAGACCTGTTATAAACACTAACCTCTTATCTGTCTCTGTATTGGTGAGGTCATCTATCAAAATGGCTGACAGTTTTATTTTTCTATATTTCGATGACGCTCTGGCGCCCCTTCAGGGAGGCTCATTGGTCCAATTGGGGCTTGAAATGCTGACACTCTGACATCACTTCCTGTCGGGTTTTGACTGAAAATATTTGTACTTTCTTTTGAAGTTCTGTTTAGACGTTTAACTGTGAAACTGAGTGTGGTCCAAACTGAGGCTGGGGGTCCAGAACATGGTCGGGAGTCAGAGATGCCAGTAGTGCCATAGATCGTCACAGCTGCTCTTTGATTGGCTCCAACAATCAGTTCAGTTCATTGGTCAGGTCCCAGTAAAGAGGATCAGGTCCCAGTAAAGCGGGTCCCAGTGTGCTAACCAATCACATTATTCATCCCTGATCAAACTCTTGGATCCTCCCGGTTGAATAAAGTTCAGAGACGTTTTGTTGCGATGTCTCACTCGTTCTGTGTTTGGAAGCCCTGAGCCTGAGTTCATGGACTGGCGACAGGTAGGACAGGTAGGACAGGTAGGACACACTGACTGTTAGACAAGGATGGTGAAGGTGGATTTTCTCTCTGCTGTGACTGTCGGACTCTTTTCACCGTCTGTTTGCAGATCAGAGACTCTGACCAGTGTACATGTCTTTCTCCTGTTTAAATCTGTTAATAAACTGTCAAAATGCTCTTTGAGTCGTCGTGGTCGTCATCATTTTCACTCCGCTGTGCTGTTCGACTGCTGGAGGGCTGCCAGTGCCTTGCTCATGGGCACGCCTCAGACTTTCTCACCTGCAAACAGATGTTTGGTAAAGGGTCTGCAGAGCTGCAGAAAACACCAGCAGGCACTGGCTAAATCCTGCCGTCATCACCCTCTGTCTGCAGAGCTGTAAAAAGTATTCACGCCCCTTCCACGTTTGTTTCATCTCATCAACAAACGTTGACATCAGACAAAACTAACCTGAGAAACAACTAGAAGGTTTCAAACCAGCCTGAGCCTGTGAGAAAAATTTCGCCCCCTGAATCCAGTAACTGGTTCCATCAAGTGTTTCTAATGGTGTCTTTACATCATTGGATGAACTTTGACCCTGTCTGCTCTGCTGAGCTGGTTTAATGGACAGTTACAGCAGGAGCATCCTGTTGAAGGTGAGACTAGCATCTCAATCTGGTTTAATACCAGGCTTTGACTAGGCCACTCTATAGATCGGTGGTCCTAATGTAATGGGAAGTGATGGGCTGCATCAGGGGTCTTCAGCTCCAGTCCTCGAGGGTCGGTGTCCTCAGTGTTCGGCCCGGTTCTCCAGAACCTGCTGATGACAGTCCGTGTGCTGTCATCAGTCCGTGTCTTCTGCTCATCCTGACGAGAAGCAGCTGTTTAGAGCTTCAAACCTCCAATCAAAGAAGGCAAGAGGAAGGAAGTCCACATCATCATCACCCTTTCCTGTCCCTCGCGGGGTCTGCAGGCCACTGTTAATGGGGGGGGGCTGAAGCCAGCCTTCAGCTGTTATTAATACAGAACCTTCGGTTTCTATCTCCTAGTCCACATCTCGGTGTAAATGCAGCCTCCCAATGGGTGAGTTCAGTCCCCGCCATGGGTGAGTGCAGCTCCCCTCCCCCTGCTTTTAGTTTTTATTCAGGTTCTTTTTGTCTGATATTAACTTCAGTTTAATGATCTGAAACTCTGAATTGAAACGGCAGTGTAGTTCACAGCTGTGTATGTTAGCTGTGTATTGTTTGACCTGTTTTACCTTCAGGTTACACAGGTAAAAGAGAGCTTCAGGAACACACCTGGTTCAGACTGAATGACCCATTGATTAATTACCTGATGACCTGATTGATCTGTGGATAAATTGTAAACCAGACTTTCTGTCTCTCTGCAGCGCGCCGCTGAAGAGCTGCTGACGCTGGGAATCCTGCACAGCGATTGGCTCTGATGCAGTGGGCGGGGTCTGTGGAGATAGATGGACATCAGTAATCAATATTTAAATGAGTTTATATTTATGAAGAGAAATCAATGTATTCTTATTGCTGTGTTTCCATGGATACCTGTTTCAGGTTCAGGTTATAGGTTCTTGCGTCCTTCAATCAGAAATTGATCAACTGATCAATCAACCAGTGAATCAACTCAGTTTGGCCCTTCAAAGCTGATTTCCATGAAGAGTTTACTCACCTGCAGCTCACCTGAAGACACCATCTTTAGTCTGGAACCCTGTCAGCGAGACTGACTAATGAGGCTCCGCCCCCAAGCCCCAATTTGGGTGGGACTTCAGGGATCAGTCAGGTGAAGAATAGGTAAAGCTCCGCCCCTATCTTCAGCCTAAGGTGCAAGGTCAGGGGTGTGGCAGGTGTGGGAACAGCTGAGTTTTGGCTCCTCCCCCAGTGATGGTCAGGTATCTCTGGTCCACAGCCCCTAGTGTTGGAGATCCAGGAAAAAACCTGAGGAATCATGTCAGGACTACCTGTTTCCTGTTCCTCTCGGTGTCTGTTGCTGATTGGACGCCTCGGATCATGTGACCAGGAGTTTCTTGTTCCTTTAAATCAGGGGTATCCAGAGTGGGTCCTGGAGGGCCAGGCTCCTGCATGTTTTAGTTCTCTCCCTGGTCCAACACACCTGGAACCAATAATGGCTGGTTAGCAGAACCTCTGCTGAACTTTGACCTGCTGGGGAGGGAGCTGCTGCCACCGGGGGGGACAGAACCTGCAGCATGCCAGCCCTCCACTGGTCTACATGCTTCATCCTCCCCTTGTTGTCTTCTCATTATTTGTTTTCAAATCGTTTCATTCTGATGCTGGTTCCTCTGGTCCAGTTCGGTCTGGTTTGCTGGTTCCTGTTCTGTTCCTCTGCTGATTGAACCTGGTCAACTCCTTGTCCGGAGTCCTAGATCAGAGAATATAAAGATTATTTTGCAGCTGATTCTCCCCATGACTTGTCAGATCTTCCAGTTCCTGTTCCAGTCAAGAGTCCAAACTATTCCTGTGGATACTAATTGATCTAATTGGGTCTGAATGGATTATTAAACTGGTTCTGAACAGCTTGAAAAAAGTTTGAAGTAAATTAAACAGAAATGGGTAAACAGCTCTGAACTGGTTTAAATAACTAGTTTAAATGGAATCAGAAGGAATTAAAACTGGTCTGAAGTGGTTTTAAAGTCTGAATTAATTTAAATCTGATTAAAACTGGTCTGAACTGGTTTAAGCTGATCTGAACTGGTTTAAAATGTTTAAAGAGGATTAAAGTTTCATCAGCTGGTTAGAACTGGTTTGACCTCGTTTAATTTGGTCTTTAATGGTCCAAAATAGTTTCAATGTCAGAATTTATTTAAATATTTATTATGCGATTAAAACGGCTATTGTGTAGTTTAATCTTATTGAAGCCGGTTAAAATATGTTTAAACTGGTCTTAAGTGGATAAAAATGGTCTGAAGTAGGATAAGCTACTTGGAACTGGTTTCACTAAGTTTAATTGGGTAAGCAATCTTCTGAACTGGTGTGAAATAGTTTAAACTAGTCATAACTGGTCTGAACTGGTTTAAATTGATTTTACTTTGAATAAAACTCATATGAACTATTTTGAACTGGACCGAATTATGTTTGGTTTGACCTGTTTTAATTGGGTCTGAATTGGTCTGGTATAGAACCAGAACTGGTCTCAACTGGTTTGATCTAGCTTAAGGTGATCTAAACTTCTCTGGTCTAATTTAAATGAGCATGCTGTGGTTAGACTTGTGTTAACTGGTTTGAACTGGTCTGAACTGGTTATCTGAGGACATTTTGAAGGTTTGATTTTTCCTTGCAGATTTTTTTTTTTTGTTTGAGTTGAAAATGGTGCAAACAGGAAATTGTTTGTAATATTGTTTACAGGAAATGCAATAAAAATGCTGCATGTGTGAAACTGCTGTGTTGGTGAGTTATTGATCTGGGGTCAGAGGTCACATCCTGATTATGTTTCCCACCAGAAGGTCCCAGACTCGCTTTGGATGAAGAAAGAAATTGACTGGAACTGGAACTGGGACTGAAGGTGGGAATGGAGCTGGGACTGGAAATAAAGCTGGGACTGGAACTGGAACTGGGACTGAAGCTGGGACTGGAGCTGGGAAAGGAGCTGGGACTAGAACTGGAACTGGGACTGAAGCTGGGACTTGAACTTGAGCTGGAACTGAAGCTGGGACTGGAACTGGAGCTGGAACTGATGCTGGGACTGGAACTTAAGCTGGAGCTGGGACTGGAACTAGAACTGGGACTGAAGCTGGGACTGGAACTGAAGCTGGGACTGGAACTGAAGCTGGGTCTGGAACTGGAGCTGGAACTGAAGCTGTGACTGGAACTGGAGCTGGGACTGAAGCTGGGACTGGAACTGAAGCTGGGACTGGACCTGGGACTAGAACTGGAACTGGGACTGAAGCTGGGACTGGAACTGGAGCTGGAACTGAAGCTGGGACTGGAACTGAAGCTGGGACTGAAGCTGGGACTGGAGCTGGGACTGGACCTGGGACTAGAACTGGAACTGGGACTGAAGCTGGGACTGGAACTGGAGCTGGAACTGAAGCTGGGACTGGAACTGAAGCTGGGACTGGAACTGAAGCTGGAGATGGAGCTGGGACTGGAACTGGAGCTGGAACTGAAGCTTGGACTGGAACTGGGACTGGAACTGGAGCTGGAGCTAGAACTGAAGCTGGAGCTGGGACTGGAACTAGAACTGGGACTGAAGCTGGGACTGAAACTGGAGCTGGGACTGGAACTTGAGCTGGAACTGATGCTGGAGCTAGAACTGAAGCTTGTACTGGAGCTGGGACTGGAATTGAAGCTTGGACTGGAACTGAAGCTGGAGCTATAGCTGGGACTGAAGCTTGGACTGGAGCTGGGACTGGAACTGAAGCTGGAGCTTGAGCTTGGGACTGGAACTGGAGCTAGAACTGAAGCTCGAGCTGGAGCTGGGACTGAAGCTGGGAGTGGAACTGGAGCTGGAGCTAGAGCTAGGACTGGAACTAGAACAGGGACTGAAGCTGGGACTGGAACTGAAGCTGGGACTGGAACTGGAACTGGAACTGGGACTGAAGCTGGGACTGGAACTGGAGCTGGAACTGAAGCTGGGACTGGAGCTGGGACTGGAACTGAAGCTGGAGCGAGGACTGGAACTGTAACAGGGACTGAAGCTGGGACTGGAACTGAAGCTGGATCTGGGACTGGAACTGGGACTGAAGCTGGGACTGGAACTGGAACTGGGACTGGAACTGGAGCTAGAACTGAAGTTTGGACTGGAACTGAAGCTGGAGCTGGGACTGGAACTGGAGCTGGAACTAAAGCTGGAACTGGAACTGGAGCTAGAACTGAAGCTTGGACCGGAACTGAAGCTGGAGCTCGAGCTGGGACTGAAGCTGGGACTGGAGCTGGAACTGGAGCTGGGACTGGAACTGGAACTGGAACTGAAGCTGGAGCTAGAGCTGGGACTGGAACTGAAGCTGGGACTGGAACTGGAGCTGGAACTGAAGCTGGGACTGGAACTGAAGCTGGGAGTGGAACTGGAGCTGGAACTGAAGCTGGGACTGGAGCTGGGAATCGAACTGAAGCTGGGACTGGGACTGGAACTGGAACTGGGACTGAAGCTGGGACTGGAACTGGAGCTGGAACTGGAGCTGGGACTGGAACTGAAGCTGGAGCGGGGACTGGAACTGTAACAGGGACTGAAGCTGGGACTGGAACTGGAGCTGGAACTGAAGCTTGGACTGAAGCTGGGACTGGAGCTGGAGCTGGGACTGAAGCTGGGACTGAAGCTGGGAGTGGAACTGGAGCTGGAACTGAAGCTGGGACTGGAACTGAAGCTGGAGCTGGGACTGGAACTGGGACTGAAGCTGGGACTGGAGCTGGAACTGAAGCTGGGACTGGAACTGAAGCTGGGACTGGAGCTGGGAATGGAACTGGAACTGGGACTGAAGCTGTGACTGGAACTGGAACAGGGACTGAAGCTGGGACTGGAACTGAAGCTGGAGTTGGGACTGAAGCTGGGACTGGAACTGAAGGTGTGACTGGAACTGGAGCTGGAGCTGAAGCTTGGACTGGAACTGAAGCTGAAGCTGGAGCTGGGACTGAAACTGGGATTGGAGCTGGGACTGCTAACTGAAGCTGGGACTGGAACTGAAGCTGGGACTGGATCTGGAACTGGGACTGAAGTTGGGACTGGGACTGGAGCTGGAACTGAAGCTGGGACTGGAGCTGGGACTGGAACTGAAGCTGGAGCGGGGACTGGAACTGTAACAGGGACTGAAGCTGGGACTGGAACTGGAGCTGGAACTGCAGCTGGAACTGAAGCTGGGACTTGAACTGGAACTTTGACTGAAGCTGGGACTGGAACTGGAACTAGAACTGAAGCTTGGACTGGAGCTGGGACTGGAACTGAAGCTGGGACTGGAGCTGGGAATGGAACTGGAACTGGGACTGAAGCTGGGACTGGAACTGAAGCTGGAGTTGGGACTGAAACTGGAGTTAGAACTGAATCTTGGACTGGAGCTGGGACTGCAACTGAAGCTGGGACTGAAGCTGGGAGTGGAACTGGAGCTGGAACTGAAGCTTGGACTAGAACTGAAGCTGGGACTGGGACTGGAACTGGAACTGGGACTGAAGCTGGGACTGGAGCTGGAACTGAAGCTGGGACTGGAGCTGGGACTGGAGCTGGAACTGGAACTGAAGCTGGAGCTGGGACTGGAACTGTAACAGGGACTGAAGCTGGGACTGGATCTGGAGCTGGAACTGAAGCTGGGACTGGAACTGGAGCTGGAACTGAAGCTGGGAGTGGAACTGGAGCTGGAACTGAAGCTGGGACTGGAGCTGGGAGTCGAACTGAAGCTGGGACTGGGACTTGAACTGGAACTGGGACTGAAGCTGGGACTGGAACTGAAGCTGGGACTGGAACTGGAGCTGGAGCTGGAACTGGAACTGGGACTGAAGCTGGGACTGGAACTGGAGCTGGAACTGAAGCTTGGACTGGAACTGAAGCTGGAGCTGGAGCTGGGACTGGAACTCGAACTGGAACTGAAGCTGTGACTGGAACTGGAACAGGGACTGAAGCTTGTACTGGAAATGGAGCTAGAACTGAAGCTTGGACTGAAGCTGGGACTGGAACTGAAGGTGGGACTGGAGCTGGGACTGGAACTGGGACTGGAGCTGGGACTGGAACTGAAGCTGGGACTGGAACTGGAACTGGAACTGGGACTGAAGCTGTGACTGGAACTGGAACAGGGATTGGAGCTGGGACTGCTAACTGAAGCTGGGACTGGAACTGAAGCTGGAGCTGGAGCTGGGACTGGAACTCGAACTGGAACTGAAGCTGTGACTGGAACTGGAACAGGGACTGAAGCTTGTACTGGAAATGGAGCTAGAACTGAAGCTTGGACTGAAGCTGGGACTGGAACTGGAGCTGGAGCTGGAACTGGAACTGGGACTGAAGCTGGGACTGGAACTGGAGCTGGAACTGAAGCTTGGACTGGAACTGAAGCTGAAGCTGGAGCTGGGACTGAAGCTGGGATTGGAGCTGGGACTGCTAACTGAAGCTGGGACTGGAACTGAAGCTGGGACTGGGACTGAAGCTGGGACTGGAGCTGGAACTGAAGCTGGGACTGGAACTGGAGCTGGAGCTGGAACTGGAACTGGGACTGAAGCTGGGACTGGAACTGGAGCTGGAACTGAAGCTTGGACTGGAACTGAAGCTGGAGCTGGAGCTGGGACTGGAACTCGAACTGGAACTGAAGCTGTGACTGGAACTGGAACAGGGACTGAAGCTTGTACTGGAAATGGAGCTAGAACTGAAGCTTGGACTGAAGCTGGGACTGGAACTGAAGGTGGGACTGGAGCTGGGACTGGAACTGGGACTGGAGCTGGGACTGGAACTGAAGCTGGGACTGGAACTGGAACTGGAACTGGGACTGAAGCTGGGACTGGAACAGGGACTGAAGCTGGGACTGGAACTGAAGCTGGGACTGGAACTGAAGCTGGAGCTGGAGCTGGGACTGGAACTCGAACTGGAACTGAAGCTGTGACTGGAACTGGAACAGGGACTGAAGCTTGTACTGGAAATGGAGCTAGAACTGAAGTTTGGACTGGAACTGAAGCTGGGACTGGGACTGGAACTGGAACTGGGACTGAAGCTGGGACTGGAGCTGGAACTGAAGCTGGGACTGGAGCTGGGACTGGAGCTGGAACTGGAACTGAAGCTGGAGCTGGGACTGGAACTGTAACAGGGACTGAAGCTGGGACTGGAACTGGAGCTGGAACTGAAGCTGGGACTGGAACTGGAGCTGGAACTGAAGCTGGGAGTGGAACTGGAGCTGGAACTGAAGCTGGGACTGGAGCTGGGAGTCGAACTGAAGCTGGGACTGGGACTTGAACTGGAACTGGGACTGAAGCTGGGACTGGAACTGAAGCTGGGACTGGAACTGGAGCTGGAGCTGGAACTGGAACTGGGACTGAAGCTGGGACTGGAACTGGAGCTGGGACTGGATCTGGAACTGGGACTGGAACTGGGACTGAAGCTGTGACTGGAACTGGAACAGGGACTGAAGCTGGGACTGGAACTGAAGCTGGAGTTGGGACTGAAGCTGGGACTGGAACTGAAGGTGTGACTGGAACTGGAGCTGGAGCTGAAGCTTGGACTGGAACTGAAGCTGAAGCTGGAGCTGGGACTGAAACTGGGATTGGAGCTGGGACTGCTAACTGAAGCTGGGACTGGAACTGAAGCTGGGACTGGATCTGGAACTGGGACTGAAGTTGGGACTGGGACTGGAGCTGGAACTGAAGCTGGGACTGGAGCTGGGACTGGAACTGAAGCTGGAGCGGGGACTGGAACTGTAACAGGGACTGAAGCTGGGACTGGAACTGGAGCTGGAACTGCAGCTGGAACTGAAGCTGGGACTTGAACTGGAACTTTGACTGAAGCTGGGACTGGAACTGGAACTAGAACTGAAGCTTGGACTGGAGCTGGGACTGGAACTGAAGCTGGGACTGGAGCTGGGAATGGAACTGGAACTGGGACTGA
>CM026078.1:36373777-36421277 GCA_014839685.1 Anableps anableps
CAATGGAACTAGAACTGAAGCTTGGACTGGAGCTGGGACTGGAACTGAAGCTGGAGTTGGGACTGAAACTGGAGTTAGAACTGAATCTTGGACTGGAGCTGGGACTGGAACTGAAGCTGGGACTGGAGCTGGGAATGGAACTGGAACTGGGACTGAAGCTGGGACTGGAACTGAAGCTGGAGTTGGGACTGAAACTGGAGTTAGAACTGAATCTTGGACTGGAGCTGGGACTGCAACTGAAGCTGGGACTGAAGCTGGGAGTGGAACTGGAGCTGGAACTGAAGCTTGGACTGGAACTGAAGCTGGGACTGGGACTGGAACTGGAACTGGGACTGAAGCTGGGACTGGAGCTGGAACTGAAGCTGGGACTGGAGCTGGGACTGGAGCTGGAACTGGAACTGAAGCTGGAGCTGGGACTGGAACTGTAACAGGGACTGAAGCTGGGACTGGAACTGGAGCTGGAACTGAAGCTGGGACTGGAACTGGAGCTGGAACTGAAACTGGGAGTGGAACTGGAGCTGGAACTGAAGCTGGGACTGGAGCTGGGAGTCGAACTGAAGCTGGGACTGGGACTGGAACTGGAACTTGGACTGAAGCTGGGACTGGAACTGGAGCTGGAACTGAAGCTGGGACTGGAACTGGAGCTAGAACTGAAGCTTGGACTGAAGCTGGGACTGGAGCTGGAGCTGGGACTGAAGCTGGAGCTGGGACTGGAACTCGAACTGGAACTGAAGCTGTGACTGGAACTGGAACAGGGACTGAAGCTGGTACTGGAAATGGAGCTAGAACTGAAGCTTGGACTGAAGCTGGGACTGGAACTGAAGGTGGGACTGGAGCTGGGACTGGAACTGGGACTGGAGCTGGGACTGGAACTGGAGCTGGAGCTGGAACTGGAACTGGGACTGAAGCTGGGATTGGAGCTGGGACTGGAACTGAAGCTGGGACTGGAACTGAAGCTGGGACTGGAACTGAAGCTGGAGCTGGGACTGAAGCTGGGACTGGAACTGAAGCTGGGACTGAAGCTGGGACTGGAACTGGAGCTGGAACTGGAACTGGAACTGAAGCTGGGACTGGAACTGGAGCTGGAACTGAAGCTTGGACTGGAACTGAAGCTGAAGCTGGAGCTGGGACTGAAGCTGGGATTGGAGCTGGGACTGCTAACTGAAGCTGGGACTGGAACTGAAGCTGGGACTGGAACTGGAACTGGAACTGGGACTGAAGTTGGGACTGGGACTGGAGCTGGAACTGAAGCTGGGACTGAAGCTGGGACTGGAACTGAAGCTGGAGCGGGGACTGGAACTGTAACAGGGACTGAAGCTGGGACTGGAACTGGAGCTGGAACTGAAGCTGGGACTGGAGCTGGGACTGGAACTGAATCTGGGACTGGAACTGCAGCTGGAACTGGAGCTGGGACTTGAACTGGAACTTTGACTGAAGCTGGGACTGCAACTGGAACTAGAACTGAAGCTTGGACTGGAGCTGGGACTGGAACTGAAGCTGGAGTTGGGACTGAAACTGGAGTTAGAACTGAATCTTGGACTGGAGCTGGGACTGGAACTGAAGCTGGGACTGGAGCTGGGAATGGAACTGGAACTGGGACTGAAGCTGGGACTGGAACTGAAGCTGGAGTTGGGACTGAAACTGGAGTTAGAACTGAATCTTGGACTGGAGCTGGGACTGCAACTGAAGCTGGGACTGAAGCTGGGAGTGGAACTGGAGCTGGAACTGAAGCTTGGACTGGAACTGAAGCTGGGACTGGGACTGGAACTGGAACTGGGACTGAAGCTGGGACTGGAGCTGGAACTGAAGCTGGGACTGGAGCTGGGACTGGAGCTGGAACTGGAACTGAAGCTGGAGCTGGGACTGGAACTGTAACAGGGACTGAAGCTGGGACTGGAACTGGAGCTGGAACTGAAGCTGGGACTGGAACTGGAGCTGGAACTGAAACTGGGAGTGGAACTGGAGCTGGAACTGAAGCTGGGACTGGAGCTGGGAGTCGAACTGAAGCTGGGACTGGGACTGGAACTGGAACTTGGACTGAAGCTGGGACTGGAACTGGAGCTGGAACTGAAGCTGGGACTGGAACTGGAGCTAGAACTGAAGCTTGGACTGAAGCTGGGACTGGAGCTGGAGCTGGGACTGAAGCTGGAGCTGGGACTGGAACTCGAACTGGAACTGAAGCTGTGACTGGAACTGGAACAGGGACTGAAGCTGGTACTGGAAATGGAGCTAGAACTGAAGCTTGGACTGAAGCTGGGACTGGAACTGAAGGTGGGACTGGAGCTGGGACTGGAACTGGGACTGGAGCTGGGACTGGAACTGGAGCTGGAGCTGGAACTGGAACTGGGACTGAAGCTGGGATTGGAGCTGGGACTGCTAACTGAAGCTGGGACTGGAACTGAAGCTGGGACTGGAACTGAAGCTGGGACTGGAACTGGAACTGGAACTGGGACTGAAGTTGGGACTGGGACTGGAGCTGGAACTGAAGCTGGGACTGGAGCTGGGACTGAAGCTGGGAGTGGAACTGGAGCTGGAGCGGGGACTGGAACTGTAACAGGGACTGAAGCTGGGACTGGAACTGGAGCTGGAAATTAAGCTGGGACTGAAGCTGGGAGTGGAACTGGAGCTGGAACTGAAGCTTGGACTGGAACTGAAGCTGGGACTGGGACTGGAACTGGAACTGGGACTGAAGCTGGGACTGGAGCTGGAACTGAAGCTGGGACAGGAGCTGGAACTGGAACTGAAGCTGGAGCGGGGACTGGAACTCTAACAGGGACTGAAGCTGGGACTGGAACTGGAGCTGGAACTGAAGCTGGGACTGGAGCTGGGACTGGAACTGTAACAGGGACTGAAGCTGGGACTGGAACTGGAGCTGGAACTGAAGCTGGGACTGGAGCTGGGACTGAAGCTGGGACTGGAACTGAATCTGGGACTGGAACTGCAGCTGGAACTGGAGCTGGGACTTGAACTGGAACTTTGACTGAAGCTGGGACTGGAACTGGAACTAGAACTGAAGCTTGGACTGGAGCTGGGACTGGAACTGAAGCTGAAGTAGGGACTGAAACTGGAGTTAGAACTGAATCTTGGACTGGAGCTGGGACTGGAACTGAAGCTGGGACTGGAGCTGGGAATGGAACTGGAACTGGGACTGAAGCTGTGACTGGAACTGGAACAGGGACTGAAGCTGGGACTGGAACTGAAGCTGGAGTTGGGACTGAAGCTGGGATTGGAGCTGGGACTGCTAACTGAAGCTGGGACTGGAACTGAAGCTGGGACTGGGACTGGAACTGGAACTGGGACTGAAGCTGGGACTGGGACTGGAGCTGGAACTGAAGCTGCGACTGGAGCTGGGACTGGAGCTGGGACTGGAACTGAAGCTGGATCGGGGACTGGAACTGTAACAGGGACTGAAGCTGGGACTGGAACTGGAGCTGGAACTGAAGCTGGGACTGGAGCTGGGACTGGAGCTGGGACTGGAACTGAATCTGGGACTGGAACTGAAGCTGGAGTTGGGACTGAAACTGGAGTTAGAACTGAATCTTGGACTGGAGCTGGGACTGGAACTGAAGTTGGGACTGGGACTGGAGCTGGAACTGAAGCTGGGACTGGAGCTGGGACTGGAGCTGGGACTGGAACTGAAGCTGGAGCGGGGACTGGAACTGTAACAGGGACTGAAGCTGGGACTGGAACTGGAGCTGGAACTGAAGCTGGGACTGGAGCTGGGACTGGAGCTGGGACTGGAACTGAATCTGGGACTGGAACTGAAGCTGGAGTTGGGACTGAAACTGGAGTTAGAACTGAATCTTGGACTGGAGCTGGGACTGGAACTGAAGCTTGGACTGGAGCTGGGAATGGAACTGGAACTGGGACTGAAGCTGTGACTGGAACTGGAACAGGGACTGAAGCTGGGACTGGAACTGAAGCTGGAGTTGGGACTGAAACTGGAGTTAGAACTGAGTCTTGGACTGGAGCTGGGACTGGAACTGAAGCTGGGACTGGAACTGAAGCTGGAGCTGGTGCTGGGACTGGAAATCGAACTGGAACTGAAGCTGTGACTGGAACTGGAACAGGGACTGAAGGTGGGACTGGAACTGGAGCTAGAACTGAAGCTTGGACTGAAGCTGGGACTGGAGCTGGAGCTGGGACTGAAGCTGGGACTGGAACTGAAGCTGGAGCTGGGACTGGAACTGGGACTGAAGCTGGGACTGGAGCTGGAACTGAAGCTGGGACTGGAACTGAAGCTGGGACTGGAGCTGGGAATGGAACTGGAACTGGGACTGAAGCTGTGACTGGAACTGGAACAGGGACTGAAGCTGGGACTGCTAACTGAAGCTGGGACTGGAACTGAAGCTGGGACTGGGACTGGAACTGGAACTGGGACTGAAGCTGGGACTGGGACTGGAGCTGGAACTGAAGCTGGGACTAGAGCTGGGAATGGAACTGGAACTGGGACTGAAGCTGTGACTGGAACTGAAGCTGGAGTTGGGACTGAAACTGGAGTTAGAACTGAATCTTGGACTGGAGCTGGGACTGGAACTGTGACTGGAACTGAAGGTGGGACTGGAGCTGGGACTGGAACTGGAACTGGGACTGGAACTGAAGCTGGAGCTGGGACTGGAACTCGAACTGGAACTGAAGCTGGGAGTGGAACTGGAACAGGGACTGAAGCTGGGACTGGAACTGGAGCTAGAACTGAAGCTTGGACTGAAGCTGGGACTGGAGCTGGAGCTGGGACTGAAGCTGGGACTGGAGCTGTGACTGGAACTGAAGGTGGGACTGGAGCTGGGACTGGAACTGGAACTGGGACTGGAACTGAAGCTGGGACTGGAACTGGAGCTGGAGCTGGGACTGGACCTGGAACTGGGACTGATGCTGGGATTGGAGCTTGGACTGCTAAATGAAGCTGGGACTGGAACTGAAGCTGGGACTGGAACTGAAGCTGCGACTGGAACTGTAACAGGGACTGAAGCTGGGACTGAAGCTGGGACTGGAGCTGGGACAGGAACTGGAACTGGGACTGAAGCTGGGACTGGAGCTGTGACTGTAACTGAAGGTGGGACTGGAGCTGGGACTGGAACTGAAGCTAGTACTGAAGCTTGGACTGGAGTTGGGACTGGAACTGGAACTGGGACTGAAGCTGGGACTGGAGATGGGACTGGAACTGAAGCTGGGACTGGAGCTGGAGCTGGGACTGGAACTGGAACTGGGACTGAAGCTGGGACTGGAACTGGAACAGGGACTGAAGCTGGGACTGGAACTAAAGATGAAGCTGGAGCTGGAACTGGAACTGAAGCTGGGACTGGAGCTGGGACTGTAACTGGAACTGGGACTGGAACTGAAGCTGGAACTGGACCTCGGACTTGAACTGGAACTGGGACTGAAGCTGGGACTGAAACTGGAGCTGGGACTGGAACTGGAACAGGGACTGAAGGTGGGACTGGAACTGGAGCTAGAACTGAAGCTTGGACTGAAGCTGGGACTGGAGCTGGAGCTGGGACTGAAGCTGGGACTGGAACTGAAGCTGGAGCTGGGACTGGAACTGGAACTGGGACTGAAGCTGGGACTGGGACTGGAGCTGGAACTGAAGCTGGGACTAGAGCTGGGAATGGAACTGGAACTGGGACTGAAGCTGTGACTGGAACTGGAACAGGGACTGAAGCTGGGACTGGAACTGAAGCTGGAGTTGGGACTGAAACTGGAGTTAGAACTGAATGTTGGACTGGAGCTGGGACTGGAACTGTGACTGGAACTGAAGGTGGGACTGGAGCTGGGACTGGAACTGGAACTGGGACTGGAACTGAAGCTGGAGCTGGGACTGGAACTCGAACTGGAACTGAAGCTGGGAGTGGAACTGGAACAGGGACTGAAGCTGGGACTGGAGCTGGAGCTAGAACTGAAGCTTGGACTGGAGCTGGAGCTGGGACTGAAGCTGGGACTGGAACTGAAGCTGGAGCTGGGACTGGAACTGGGACTGAAGCTGGGACTGGAGCTGGAACTGAAGCTGGGACTGGAACTGAAGCTGGGACTGGAGCTGGGAATGGAACTGGAACTGGGACTGAAGCTGTGACTGGAACTGGAACAGGGACTGAAGCTGGGACTGGAACTGAAGCTGGAGTTGGGACTGAAGCTGGGATTGGAGCTGGGACTGCTAACTGAAGCTGGGACTGGAACTGAAGCTGCGACTGGAACTGTAACAGGGACTGAAGCTGGGACTGAAGCTGGGACTGGAGCTGGGACAGGAACTGGAACTGGGACTGAAGCTGGGACTGGAGCTGTGACTGTAACTGAAGGTGGGACTGGAGCTGGGACTGGAACTGAAGCTGGGACTGGAGCTGGGACAGGAACTGGAACTGGGACTGAAGCTGGGACTGGAGCTGTGACTGTAACTGAAGGTGGGACTGGAGCTGGGACTGGAACTGAAGCTAGTACTGAAGCTTGGACTGGAGTTGGGACTGGAACTGGAACTGGGACTGAAGCTGGGACTGGAGATGGGACTGGAACTGAAGCTGGGACTGGAGCTGGAGCTGGGACTGGAACTGGAACTGGGACTGAAGCTGGGACTGGAACTGGAACAGGGACTGAAGCTGGGACTGGAACTAAAGATGAAGCTGGAGCTGGAACTGGAACTGGAACTGAAGCTGGGACTGGAGCTGGGACTGTAACTGGAACTGGGACTGGAACTGAAGCTGGAACTGGACCTCGGACTTGAACTGGAACTGGGACTGAAGCTGGGACTGAAACTGGAGCTGGGACTGGAACTGGAACAGGGACTGAAGGTGGGACTGGAACTGGAGCTAGAACTGAAGCTTGGACTGAAGCTGGGACTGGAGCTGGAGCTGGGACTGAAGCTGGGACTGGAACTGAAGCTGGAGCTGGGACTGGAACTGGAACTGGGACTGAAGCTGGGACTGGAGCTGGAGCTGGGACTGAAGCTGGGACTGGAACTGAAGCTGGAGTTGGGACTGAAACTGGAGTTAGAACTGAATCTTGGACTGGAGCTGGGACTGGAACTGTGACTGGAACTGAAGGTGGGACTGGAGCTGGGACTGGAACTGGAACTGGGACTGGAACTGAAGCTGGAGCTGGGACTGGAACTCGAACTGGAACTGAAGCTGGGAGTGGAACTGGAACAGGGACTGAAGCTGGGACTGGAACTGGAGCTAGAACTGAAGCTTGGACTGAAGCTGGGACTGGAGCTGGAGCTGGGACTGAAGCTGGGACTGGAGCTGTGACTGGAACTGAAGGTGGGACTGGAGCTGGGACTGGAACTAGAACTGGGACTGGAACTGAAGCTGGGACTGGAACTGGAGCTGGAGCTGGGACTGGACCTGGAACTGGGACTGATGCTGGGATTGGAGCTTGGACTGCTAAATGAAGCTGGGACTGGAACTGAAGCTGCGACTGGAGCTGGGACTGGAGCTGGGACAGGAACTGGAACTGGGACTGAAGCTGGGACTGGAGCTGTGACTGTAACTGAAGGTGGGACTGGAGCTGGGACTGGAACTGAAGCTGGGACTGGAGCTGGGACAGGAACTGGAACTGGGACTGAAGCTGGGACTGGAGCTGTGACTGTAACTGAAGGTGGGACTGGAGCTGGGACTGTAACTGAAGGTGGGACTGGAGCTGGGACTGGAACTGAAGCTGGGACTGGAGCTGGGACAGGAACTGGAACTGGGACTGAAGCTGGGACTGGAGCTGTGACTGTAACTGAAGGTGGGACTGGAGCTGGGACTGGAACTGAAGCTGGGACTGGAGCTGGGACAGGAACTGGAACTGGGACTGAAGCTGGGACTGGAGCTGTGACTGTAACTGAAGCTGGGACTGGAGCTGTGACTGAAACTGAAGGTGGGACTGAAGCTTGGACTGGAACTGGAGCTAGTACTGAAGCTTGGACTGGAGTTGGGACTGGAACTGGAACTGGGACTGAAGCTGGGACTGGAGATGGGACTGGAACTGAAGCTGGGACTGGAGCTGGAGCTGGGACTGGAACTGGAACTGGAACTGAAGCTGGGACTGGAACTGGAACAGGGACTGAAGCTGGGACTGGAACTAAAGATGAAGCTGGAGCTGGGACTGAAACTGGAGCTGGGACTGGAACTTGAGCTGGAACTGATGCTGGAACTGGAACTGGAGCTAGAACTGAAGCTTGTACTGTAGCTGGGACTGGGACTGGAGCTGGAACAGGGACTGAAGCTGGGACTGGAGCTGGGACTGGAACTGAAGCTGGGACTGGAGCTGGAGCTTGAACTGAAGCTTGGACTGAAGCTGGGACTGGGACTGGAGCTGGAGCTAGAGCTGGGACTGGAACTGGAACAGGGACTGAAGCTGGGACTGGAGCTGGAGTTTGAACTGAAGCTTGGACTGAAGCTGGGACTGGAGCTGGAGCTAGAGCTGGGACTGGAACTGGAACAGGGACTGGAACTGAAGCTGGAGCTGGAGCTGGGACTTGAACTGGATCTGGGACTGGAGCTGGGACTGGAACTGGAACTGGGACTGAAGCTGGGACTGGAACTGGAGCTGGAACTAAAGCTGGAACCAAAGCTGGAGATAGAGCTGGGACTGAAACTTGAATTACAACTGAATCTTGGACTGGAGCTGGGACTGGGACTGAAGCTGGTACTGGAACTGGAGCTAGAACTGAAGTTTGGACTGGAACTGAAGCTGGAGCTGGAGCTGGGACTGAAGCTGGGACTGGAGCTGGGACTGGGACTGAAGCTTGGACTGGATCTGAAGCTGGAGCTGGGACTGGAACTGGAGCTGGAACTAAAGCTGGAACTGGAACTGGAGCTAGAACCGAAGCTTGGACTGGAGTTGGGACTGGAATTGTAACTGAAGCTGGAGCTGGGATTGGAACTGGAGCTAGAACTGAAGTTTGGACTGAAGCTGGGACTGGGACTGGAGCTGGAACAGGGACTGAAGCTGGGACTGGAGCTGGGACTGGAACTGAAGCTGGGACTGGAGCTGGAGCTTGAACTGAAGCTTGGACTGAAGCTGGGACTGGGACTGGAGCTATAACTGAAGTTGGAGCTGGAGCTGGGACTGAAGCTGGGACTGGAGCTGGAGCTTGGACTGAAGCTGGGACTGGGACAGGAGCTGGAACAGGGACTGAAGCTGGGACTGGAACTGAAGCTGGGACTGGAGCTGGAGCTTGAACTGAAGCTTGGACTGAAGCTGGGACTGGGACTGGAGCTGGAGCTAGAGCTGGGACTGGAACTGGAACAGGGACTGAAGCTGGGACTGGAGCTGGAGTTTGAACTGAAGCTTGGACTGAAGCTGGGACTGGAGCTGGAGCTAGAGCTGGGACTGGAACTGGAACAGGGACTGGAACTGAAGCTGGAGCTGGAGCTGGGACTTGAACTGGATCTGGGACTGGAGCTGGGACTGGAACTGGAACTGGGACTGAAGCTGGGACTGGAACTGGAGCTGGAACTAAAGCTGGAACCAAAGCTGGAGATAGAGCTGGGACTGAAACTTGAATTACAACTGAATCTTGGACTGGAGCTGGGACTGGGACTGAAGCTGGTACTGGAACTGGAGCTAGAACTGAAGTTTGGACTGGAACTGAAGCTGGAGCTGGAGCTGGGACTGAAGCTGGGACTGGAGCTGGGACTGGGACTGAAGCTTGGACTGGATCTGAAGCTGGAGCTGGGACTGGAACTGGAGCTGGAACTAAAGCTGGAACTGGAACTGGAGCTAGAACCGAAGCTTGGACTGGAGTTGGGACTGGAATTGTAACTGAAGCTGGAGCTGGGATTGGAACTGGAGCTAGAACTGAAGTTTGGACTGAAGCTGGGACTGGGACTGGAGCTGGAACAGGGACTGAAGCTGGGACTGGAGCTGGGACTGGAACTGAAGCTGGGACTGGAGCTGGAGCTTGAACTGAAGCTTGGACTGAAGCTGGGACTGGGACTGGAGCTATAACTGAAGTTGGAGCTGGAGCTGGGACTGAAGCTGGGACTGGAGCTGGAGCTTGGACTGAAGCTGGGACTGGGACAGGAGCTGGAACAGGGACTGAAGCTGGGACTGGAACTGATGCTGGAACTGGAACTGGAGCTAGAACTGAAGCTTGTACTGTAGCTGGGACTGGAATTGAAGCTTGGACTGGAACTGAAGCTGGAGCTATAGCTGGGACTGAAGCTTGGACTGAAGCTGGGACTGGGACTGGAGCTGGAACAGGGACTGAAGCTGGGACTGGAGCTGGGACTGGAACTGAAGCTGGGACTGGAGCTGGAGCTTGAACTGAAGCTTGGACTGAAGCTGGGACTGGGACTGGAGCTGGAGCTAGAGCTGGGACTGGAACTGGAACAGGGACTGAAGCTGGGACTGGAGCTGGATTTTGAACTGAAGCTTGGACTGAAGCTGGGACTGGAGCTGGAGCTAGAGCTGGGACTGGAACTGGAACAGGGACTGGAACTGAAGCTGGAGCTGGAGCTGGGACTTGAACTGGATCTGGGACTGGAGCTGGGACTGGAACTGGAACTGGGACTGAAGCTGGGACTGGAACTGGAGCTGGAACTAAAGCTGGAACCAAAGCTGGAGATAGAGCTGGGACTGAAACTTGAATTACAACTGAATCTTGGACTGGAGCTGGGACTGGGACTGAAGCTGGTACTGGAACTGGAGCTAGAACTGAAGTTTGGACTGGAACTGAAGCTGGAGCTGGAGCTGGGACTGAAGCTGGGACTGGAGCTGGGACTGGGACTGAAGCTTGGACTGGATCTGAAGCTGGAGCTGGGACTGGAACTGGAGCTGGAACTAAAGCTGGAACTGGAACTGGAGCTAGAACCGAAGCTTGGACTGGAGTTGGGACTGGAATTGTAACTGAAGCTGGAGCTGGGATTGGAACTGGAGCTAGAACTGAAGTTTGGACTGAAGCTGGGACTGGGACTGGAGCTGGAACAGGGACTGAAGCTGGGACTGGAGCTGGGACTGGAACTGAAGCTGGGACTGGAGCTGGAGCTTGAACTGAAGCTTGGACTGAAGCTGGGACTGGGACTGGAGCTGGAGCTAGAGCTGGGACTGGAACTGGAACAGGGACTGAAGCTGGGACTGGAGCTGGAGTTTGAACTGAAGCTTGGACTGAAGCTGGGACTGGAGCTGGAGCTAGAGCTGGGACTGGAACTGGAACAGGGACTGGAACTGAAGCTGGAGCTGGAGCTTGGACTTGAACTGGATCTGGGACTGGAGCTGGGACTGGAACTGGAACTGGGACTGAAGCTGGGACTGGAACTGGAGCTGGAACTAAAGCTGGAACCAAAGCTGGAGATAGAGCTGGGACTGAAACTTGAATTACAACTGAATCTTGGACTGGAGCTGGGACTGGGACTGAAGCTGGTACTGGAACTGGAGCTAGAACTGAAGTTTGGACTGGAACTGAAGCTGGAGCTGGAGCTGGGACTGAAGCTGGGACTGAAGCTTGGACTGGATCTGAAGCTGGAGCTGGGACTGGAACTGGAGCTGGAACTAAAGCTGGAACTGGAACTGGAGCTAGAACCGAAGCTTGGACTGGAGTTGGGACTGGAATTGTAACTGAAGCTGGAGCTGGGATTGGAGCTGGAACAGGGACTGAAGCTGGGACTGGAGCTGGGACTGGAACTGATGCTGGGACTGGAGCTGGAGCTTGAACTGAAGCTTGGACTGAAGCTGGGACTAGGACTGGAGCTGGAGCTAGAGCTGGGACTGGAACTGGAACAGGGACTGAAGCTGGGACTGGAGCTGGAACTGGAGCTGGGACTGGAACTGGAACTGGAACTGAAGCTGGAGCTAGAGCTGGGACTGGAGCTGGGACTGGAACTGAAGCTGGGACTGGAACTGGAGCTGGAACTGCAGCTGGGAGTGGAACTGGAGCTGGAACTGAAGCTGGGACTGGAGCTGGGAGTCGAACTGAAGCTGGGACTGGGACTGGAACTGGAACTGGGACTGAAGCTGGGACTGGAACTGGAACTGGGACTGAAGCTGGGACTGAAGCTGGGACTGGGACTGGAGCTGGAACTGAAGCTGGGACTGGAGCTGGGACTGGAACTGAAGCTGGAACTGAAGCTGGGACTGGAACTGGGACTGAAGCTGGGACTGGAACTGTAACAGGGACTGAAGTTGGGACTGAAGCTGGGACTGGGACTGGAGCTGGAACTGAAGCTGGGACTGGACCTGGGACTGGAGCTGGGACTTGAACTAGAATTTTGACTGAAGCTGGGACTGGAACTGGAACTAGAACTGAAGCTTGGACTTGAGCTGGGACTGGAACTGAAGCTGGAGTTGGGACTGAAGCTGGAGCTGGAGCTGGGACTGGAACTCGAACTGGAACAGGGATTGAAGCTGGGACTGGAGCTGGAACTGGAACTGGGACTGGAACTGAAGCTGGAGCTGGAGCTGGGACTTGAACTGGATCTGGGACTGGAGCTGGGACTGGAACTGGAACTGGGACTGAAGCTGGGACTGGAACTGGAGCTGGAACTAAAACTGGAACTAAAGCTGGAGATAGAGCTGGGACTGAAACTTGAATTACAACTGAATCTTGGACTGTAGCTGGGACTGGAACTGAAGCTGGTACTGGAACTGGAGCTGGAACTGAAGCTGGAATTGAAGCTGGAGCTGGGACTGGAGCTGGAACTGGGACTAAAGCAGGGACTGGAACTGGAGTTGGAACTGAAGCTGGGACTGGAACTGGAGCTGGAGCTGGGACTGGAACTGAAGCTGGAGTTGGGACTGAAACTGGAGTTAGAACTGAATCTTGGACTGGAGCTGGGACTGGAACTGAAGCTGGGACTGGAACTGAAGCTGGAGCTGGAGCTGGGACTGGAACTCGAACTGGAACAGGGATTGAAGCTGGGACTGGAGCTGGAACTGGAACTGGGACTGGAACTGAAGCTGGAGCTGAAGCTGGGACTGGAACTGGAGCTGGAACTAAAGCTGGAACTAAAGCTGGAGATAGAGCTGGGACTGAAACTTGAATTACAACTGAATCTTGGACTGGAGCTGGGACTGGAACTGGAGCTGGAACTGAAGCTGGAATTGAAGCTGGAGCGGGGACTGGAGCTGGAACTGGGACTAAAGCAGGGACTGGAACTGGAGTTGGAACTGAAGCTGGGACTGGAACTGGAGCTGGAGCTGGGACTGGAACTGGAGCTGAAGCTGGAGCTGGGACTGGAACTGGAACTGACAGCAGCAACAGACACAAAGTTTCACATAAAAGCTCTTATAGCGTTAAAAACATTTTGAAAAAAGACAAGCTAACAATAATAATAATAATAATAATAATAATAATAATAATAATAATGGTGATAATAGATTAGGAGAAAATACTATGCAGTTATTAGAACTAAGCATATCAGACTCACGATCCTGGGGCTGTGCAACTGAGTCAGATCACTTTTTCCAAGAATGTGTGTGTTGAACATTGAAAAAAGATACAGACTATTTACAATCCAGTATATCAGTGCAGAAAAATAGAACAGGGATGGAAATACTTATTGATTCTGTTGGGAGCAGTGATGGTTCTAGATTTTAACTACTACTGGGAGGAACGATCTCCTCTAATGCTCCTTTGAGCGTTTGGGATGATGATGGGTCATAACCGGGTCAGCGGGTCAGGGTTCTTCTTGCTGACATTATCCTGTAGTTCGTAGTTCTGATTCCACTAGATGGCAGCAGCAGTGAGCTATCAGACTGGTGTTGGTGTGAACAGAATTGTTTTAGATTCTAACGTTGCTGTGTTGTTGAAGCAGGTTTTGTTCATAAAACCTTCAGAACATCTCCAGCATCTTAACCCTGAATCTGAGCTGCTGCCAGTGCTTAAGCCAGAAGATATAAAGTGATGGAGGTCCACTCTGCTGACTGGGACTGCAGAACAGCAGAAACACCCAGTGCCCTCTGATGGCCATTGTAGACATTACAGTTTGCTCTCAAAGTTCCTTCAAAGGCAAAAGACTGTGTCTTCTGAAGCCACTTTATGTTCCAGGTTACTGAAACCAGCCAGGACCCATCAGGTCTAAACAGACCTCAGTGGACATTTTTAGCCGCAGCTGAAGGAGAACAGCAGAGTCTGAGAGTTTCAGGCCTGCGCTGCTGATTAATCCAGAAGAAATGGTAAATGTCAGCACTTGATCAAATCAGAGGACCCTAGAGCTCTTCACACTAAATTTACCCACTGATGGTGGTGACTGTAGCCCTCGCTGCCCTGGACCAGTCTGACAGAACCGAGGCGGCCATGCACCGCCACCGCCAGGCCCTCTGACCGCCACCAGCAAGTAAGGTGGTGCTCAAGGACACAACAACAGAGGCAGACGGAGCAGAGGCTTGAACCAGCAACCCACCGATTGTAGGACGACCTTCAACCACCACTGTCCCCCCAAAGAACAACTCAGGGGTCAACAGGAAACTCAGGGGTCAACAGAAAGCATTTGCTGAAACTGAGAAGTTTCACCAACATATTGATGCAATAATTCAACGTTTTAAAACTCAGGTTCCTTTAAAGCCTAACTGAAGAAAATTCTCCCTCAGAGAACAGTGAATGCTGCACATAATGAAGGTGTCCTGATCTGATCAGGTGGAGGACAAGCTTCCTGTCCTCAAGGGCTGATGACTGGCCTCTCAGGTGAGATCAGGTGTGAGGTGGGTAAAGGTTTCTGTGCTGATGGTTAATAATCTGTTGATAATCTGCTGGACTTTATCCTGAAGTTCAAACCCTCTCAGTGAGAGTTTCTACAGCCTTCAGAGGGACACAGCTGCAGCTCAGATGGAGGAGGACATGAAGGTAAGATGGTCCTTGTTCTTAGCAGGTTCTTGTCCAGGTTGGAGGAATTCTCAGTGAGGCTCAGTGCTGAGTTAAACTTAATTTAAAACATGACTTTGTTACAGTTCCTGTTTAATCACATGACTACACTGATCCAGGATCAGTTTCTGTGTGAAGAAAAGTTGTTGAATCTGTGACAATAAAACCCACAAACCGTCCAGCTTCAGGTGTCAGTGGACCTCTGGACACACCTGGGAGCAGATGTTGTGTACCTGTCCATTCTCAGTTCCTGGAACTGGTAGCAAAGTTTGCTTGTGCTGATGTGGGTCACAGTGACACAGTCCGCAGTTTATGGTTCATGCTGATGATTTACAGAGTTACTGTGTTCAGAACCACCAGGAAACACCTGGTCCTCTTGTTACTGTGAATCACAACAAACCTGGTACTACTGGTTGCTACTTCCTCTGAACCAGTCTGAACCAGGAGCTGCTGATCAGGTCATCCTCAGCCTGAGCTCCTCTAGAACAGCTTCCTGCTCTGCAGCATCCAGGTGGGCCAACACCCAGAGCAGCAACTGTTGCTTCTCTAAGGGTTCAAAGGTCACCTCTGAAACACCTGAAGTCCATTATTCTCCAGAGAGGAAAACATATTCCCAGGAGGATGACGCCCCAGCAGATTCAGCGCAAGGTCAGAGAAATTACCAGAAACCCCCAGAGCTCCATCCCAGACTCTACAGGCCTCAGTTAGCAGGTTAAAGGTCATGACACTGAATCAGTATGACTGCTTGAGATGGTTGAAGGAGAAACCTTCTTCTCTCTAGAAACAAGATGGCCGCCGGCGTGGGGGATGTGTGTGTTTTAACTCCACACTTCAGATTTAAACCTTCACTGTAGTCACTGGTTCCTCTGGAGCTGCTGGTGCTCAGGCTGATAGCCGTAGTACCAGGTTTAAACCCACCGTTTCTGTCCTCACACCGGCCGTCTGGCCACAGAAAGCTGTCCTGTCATTTCAGTCGGCCGTCTCCATTTTCTACCAGTGCAAGGCAGACTCTGGAGGAATGCTGGTTTCTGCAGCAGAACATCAACAGAAACTAAATGTTGCTCAATGCTCGATCAATCAATGAAAACAGGTAAAAAGTGTTAGTTGTGTTAGTTGTCTTCCTCTGTTTTCAGGAAGCAAACTTCTTTTTTAATATAGATAGATTTTACCTGCAGCCTCAGCTGAGACCGAAGCCAATGAGACTGAAGCCAATCTCTCCTGCTGGGTTTTTATTGGTGAGGAGAACCAGATAGGCAGGGCTCATTTGAAGGCTAAGTTATGTTTCTCTGGAGGTGCCTGTGCTAATAGGAATAGGAGCTTTCCTGGGTTTCCCAGACAGGAAAGAAAAGAGCAGAGGAGAAAACTAATTTCTTTTAAAAGCCTTTAAATGATGCTGAAAGGAGAGACATTAAATTATCGCCTGTTTCAGTTAGATGTTAATATTCTTGTCGATTGCCCCCTAGTCTAAGCTCTTAGTTGTGCAGCCTAGGATGCAGAAGGCATCAGGGTCAGAGGTCAGCAGTGAAATGCATGCAGGCATTCAATAACAACATGATGGTCTTTAGACCCAAGGCAGACCCAGAGCTCCTTAGAGGGACGAAAACAAACATTAGATGTGATGAGGCCAAGATATCTAGTCAAGTCAAGTTTATTTGTACAGCACATTTCAGCAGCAAGGCAGTTCAAAGTTCTTCACATCATAAAAAAACATAAATCAAGTATACAGCAAATCATCAAAATCATCAAGCAAATACACATGAAAATTATCGCGTAAATATCAATGCATCAAAATCATAAGGATCATCAGGCAAATATAGTTCAATGTTCTACTTATTCCTAATCAAAGGGAACTCTAACAGGTGGGTTTTTAGCCTTGATTTAAATGAACTCTGGAAGTTTGTTCCAGATTAGAGGTGCATAAAAACTGAAAGTTGCTTCTCCATGTTTGGTTCTGGTTCTGGGGATGCAGAAAAACCAGAACCAGAAGACCTGAGTGGTCTGGAAGGCTGATACAATGACAACACATCTTTAATGTATTTTGGTGCTAAGCCGTTCAGTGGTTTATAAACTACCAGAAGTATTTTAAAGTCTATTCCCTGAGCTCCAGGGAGCCAGTGGAAGGACTTTAGAACTGGGGTGATGATGGTGAGAACACCAGCAGCAGTGTTTTGGTTTAGCTTAGCAGATCATTAGCTCCAATGTCAATGATGAGACTCTCAATGCTCGGCTGATCAATGGTCAATGGGAGTATTTTCTCTGTTACAGCTGTCATTTGGGAAGGAGATTACCTTCGTTCTCTTTGTGCTACAAAGACGATCAATTCCGTTCACAGCTAAAGTACACAATAGTAAGACAATAAGAACTTTTGGCATTAATTTTGGTTTCTGGTTCACTTTAGAAGTTGGACGTGTTGGTCTTGTCTCATACCTCTTGTTGATGTTTGGAGGAGAGGTGTCCATCGTAGGCTCCTGCTGCAGAGCAGCAAACCTGTTTTTCAGTGGAGTTGGAGCTGGAGACATTACGGTTATGGCTCGAGCTGGCTGATTAGTCCTTATTACCAGAGTCAAGAAAGGTGGAATCATATCAGCTTCAGCTGCTTGTTGTATTTTCTTTGGTGCTGGTGTTGACGAGGGAATGTTTCAGCTCAATGCTGGCCACGCTGCATCGTGAGGGGTTTGTCTAGTCAGATCCAAAGGATGAGATTTATTTTTCGGCTTAGCTCCAAGACAGTTCAAGGTGGGTGAGCTGCTTCTTGAAGTGCTTGGAGGCTGTTTGTTGTTTTGAGGCATGGGTAGAGTTGTTTCATTTCCAGAGCCTGCGTTGATCTCGACATCAACCTCCAGTCGAGAAACCCTCAGCTCTATTGATTGAAGTCTTCTTGGAGGCAGAAAAAAACAGGTCAAAAAGTGAGGTAAAATTAAGAATATACAGTCCTTAAATCTGAAGTGATCCCTAGGAAGGGACCCGGTCCCTGCGTTCTGACAGAACCCATGCCCCTGATCCCTGATCCTCAATGGCTTTCAATGTGTATCAGATCTGAAAGTGGTTGGATCTCATGAATCTCATGGTTGGAGCCCCAGCTGCAGCCCCAGCCATGGTATAAAGTTCTGTCATACCTAAAATAAAGTAAAGTAAAGCCCCAGGTGTTTCAGACCTGGAAAGGTCCAAAGGTTGCAGAACTCTGGACTCAGGAGTAAGATGGGAGGAGATGAGGTGACTCTGGTGATGTAGAAAAATCTGTTTTGTCAGAGATGAGCCACTTTCTTCTCGTGTCAGCTTATTATTCTAACTAAATGTTTATGTTTCTGCACCTTTACTTGCTTCGTAATCCCTTATGTTGAACCTGAAACACTTGGATCAACCTGCTGCACCTGTGTCCAAACAGAGTCAGGATCACCTGGAAGATGGACGAGGCCACAAGCCGAGCACAACCGACTCACCTGTAAACCAGCCAATCAGAGCAGAGAGGGCAAGTCTAGACATGATTTACACCATTGAAGACGTCCCACCATGGTACCTATGCATCCTGCTGGGACTACAGGTGAGACTCGGACTAGGAATCCACTTCCACCTGGAGAGTTTCTGTCAGAACTCTGTAGACCATGATGAGCTGTGTCAGTAGGGTTCTGACTGGATATTTCAGGTTACTTCGTCTTGTTCTTCATGAATCCTTCACAAAACAAAGATGGTCTCAAAACAGTCTAAAAGTAAAATTACCTGGTTCAGTTCAGTCCATTTAAACCCTACTCAGAAGTCTGATCCAGTAAATCTGAAGGTTCTGACTTCCTGCCTGAGCTCGGTTTCCATAAAACACCAATATGAGCAATAATCAAATTATCAGCAAAGTCTTAGATGCCAGAGGTGTAATGTTGAAGAGTTTTAGGATTTCCTCCTCCTGAGTTGGTTTCAGTTTTATTTGGAGACACTGTAGACTGTTGGAAGCTGCTTTCTGGTCTGGACCCTGGATTCTCCATCAAGGTGGATCAGAACCAAATCGCAACACAGCCGAAACCACCAGCAGTTGATCGAGTTTCTGAGTCTGACGTTGTTTTGGCAACTGGAGCAAAATTCATTTTAACGACAGCTGATTGGTTTAATCAGATGTTATTAGAGATGTAACTAAACCTGGGCCAGATGGAGATAAACTAGTTTCTCCTACCAGCGGGACCTTCTCGTTCAAGAAGTAGAAAAACCTTCCAGCTTTAAATGTTTCTGCTCGTCCTCCAGGAGGAACATCAGAACTGGTCAGAACCAGTGACACCAGAGGCCATTTTTAAGGGACCTTAATTTTATCTTAGGGTTAATTTGATCAAAACTGTTCATGAGCTGCCCCCTGGGGCGGAGGCTCTGTTTAGGTCAGCCCCTCAATGATAGTTAAAAAAAATGAAATAGAATAATTTGATGGAAAACTTGGTTCAGGAAGGTTTGCTGTTTTCTGATTGGTTCACAGCATTACCTGACATGTTTCAGCGGCACTGTTGCTGTCCCGTTTCTTCTGGCCGAAGCTATGTGTGTCGGACGAGACCAAAACACTGTGAGTCAGCTGATTGGAACCATTTTCACCACCGTTGGGATCACAACCTTGATCCAGACTACCATTGGAGTCAGGTAGTCTGAGGAACTCAGCTGAGTCCAAGTCTCAGGAGAATCTGAGGACCTTAAGACTTACCCTAACCCTACCCTAAATGTGTCTGTTTCCAGGCTTCCTTTGTTTCAGGCCAGTGCTTTTGCTTTCCTGATTCCTGCTCAGGCGATCCTCAGCCTGGACCGGTGGAGGTGTCCCAGTGAAGGTGATGCTTCGTTTATGAGCAATGATGCTGTTTCTGTAAGTAACCAGAAAATGATGATCCTATTGTTTCTGATTTTAATCTTCAGATGTGATTTATGGGAACTGGAGTCTTCCCCTCAACACCTCCCATATCTGGCAGCCTCGCATCAGAGAGGTATGATGGTCCAGGTGGTCAGGTGACTCAATGTGGGGGAGGACCAAGAATATTCAACTTTTAAGGGTCTGCACTAAGTTAACCAAGTGAACACTCGACTCGTGCTTTGGGTGGGACCTCTGGATCAGGAACACGGATCTTCCTGGCAGAACTATGAGAACCAAAACAAAAACCCTTCTGGTGTCATCAGACGACTCCAAAATGTGATTAAAGAATGCTGAACTCTAAGGGTCTGAACTTGTCAAACTGGACTGGGCCAGAACTGGACCTCTGCTTCTGGAAACTCTTCTCTTCTCTGCTCTGCTCTTCTGTTGCTAGGTTCTAATAGAAGACATTATTCAATCTTTTCAGACCTCAGTTTAGCTTAAAAACTTCCTTGTGAAGGCGGTTCTGATCCATTTTGGTATAAAATGACACAAATCCCTGTGTTCTGTGTGTTCTTCGGGGGTGTCACCTCGTCTACTCACCACAGTGGCTGACCTCACTCCCGGTCAGCCACTCGGTCCTGGAATGATCTCCTCTGCTGCTGGGTCAGAGGAACTTGTTCTTCAGGGTCCGAAAGCACCGGTGATGTTTCTGTCTTTTGTTTGGAGATCAAATGTTTTATTATTTGCTTGTTTACAGATTCAGGGAGCTATCATCATGTCCAGTCTGGTGGAGGTTGTGATTGGTTTGTGTGGATTACCTGGTCTGCTGTTGGAGTACATTGGTCCACTCACCATCACACCAACTGTCTCCCTGATCGGTCTGTCTGTGTTCACCACCGCTGGGGACAGAGCTGGGTCCCACTGGGGCCTGTCTGCTTTGTAAGACACCTCTTTGTGAAGCCTGTTTATCTGCTGACCTATCAGCATGTTCCACCTGTGGGTGATACCTATACCTATACCTTTCCACTTGTGTCTGTCTTTTCTATTTAAGTGAAATGAAACGTGGCCCTTGAGAGACGTCTGTTTCTCTCTACAGGTGTATGTTACTGATTGTGCTGTTTGCTCAGTACCTGAGAACAACATCACTTCCTGTTCCTGTGTACAGCAGAAGAAAAGGGCTGACATCCACCAGAGTCCAGATCTTCAAGATGTTTCCTGTAAATAAAATTCCATAGAAGTGCTGAAATCAGTGATGATGTAAAGTGGTGATGTTATCCTCTGAATTTTGTCTCAGATCATCCTTGCCATAATGCTAGTCTGGCTCGTCTGTTACATTCTAACTTTAACTGACCTGCTCCCTAATGACCCGGGCCGTTATGGACACAAAGGACGGACCGACGCTCGTGGGGACATCATGACATCAGCCCCCTGGTTCAGGATGCCCTACCCATGTAAGAGATCAGCCAAGGAAAGGCCCCTGGTGTAATCATGACAGCTGGCTAGTGATGCTACTGATGATGATGGTGGTGATGATGATCTGCGATAGGTCAGTGGGGATTGCCAGTGGTAACAGTTGCTGGAGTGTTGGGGATGCTAAGTGCGACCATGGCAGGTATTGTGGAGTCCATTGGAGATTATTATGCCTGTGCCCGTCTGTCGGGAGCCACGCCGCCTCCAATTCATGCTATCAACAGGTGAGACTGCAAGTCATTGGGTGGACTCCGTCCCACAGGTGTTAAGTTTGTTCATTTGTTGCCTTTGCTTGTTTCAGGGGGATCTTCACTGAGGGCATCTGCTGCATCATTGCAGGTCTGTTAGGGACCGGAAATGGCTCAACCTCTTCCAGTCCCAATATTGGTGTCCTTGGAATCACCAAGGTAAACATGAGAATAAATGAGGAACCTTTTTTTTCAGGTCGTATTACACTAAAGTGGCCCAGTTATACTGGTTCTAGATCAGCTGATCCTTGATATACACTCCTCACAAAATTAAACTAAAATAATATATTCTAGATCTCAATTAATATTCTCATTGAAAAACTTTATTGAAAAGAAAATAACACAAAATTATTAATGTAAATCAAAATTCTCACACCATGAAGATCTGGATTTGGATTCATACTTAATATGAAAGTGGAAAATAATTCAGCGTCAGTGAATATTCCTCAAGTCTAAATGAGGCTCAGCAGTGTGTGTGGCCTCCACACGCCTGTATAACCTCCCATGCCCATGCCTGGGCATGCTCCTGATGGGACGGTGGATGTTCTCTTGAGGGATCTCTTCCCAGACCTGGAAGCTCCTGGTCCAGCTCCTGGAAGCTGGAAGCTGGAAGCAGATCAGTTAGCTCCTGAACAGTCTGTGGTGGCGTTGGTGGATTGACCGAAACATGATGTCCCAGATGTGCTCAGCTGGAACGGGCAGGCTAGTCCATAACATGCCCTCAACATGCAGGAACTTCTGACACACTTCAGCCACATGAGGCCGAGCACTGTCATGCCAAGCATAAGAGGAACCCAGGGCCCACTGCACCAGCTCTCATCCTCTCTCATCCTTATGGCAGTCAGGGCACCTCTGGCTGCCATTCTGTCAACATGAATGTTATGAATCAATATTTAACACTAAATCAGATAAAAACATGAGGTCTGATTTTATAAAAAAATATTTCTGACATTATGAAAAAAAAAAAACATTGACCAATGTGGCCATCCTTCTTTTCAATAATGAGCCTTGATTAATGACTTCTGTCAGTTTATTGATGATCAGCTTTTTGTGTTGCAGCAATTACAAAATCCCAGACACTGATCAGAGAGGTAGACTAGTTTTGGTCACCACAATTCTCCCTTAAAATGTTTCCACAGGTTCTCAACAGAAAGAGACTAATTATTCCTTCATGTTTCAGATCTTTGCTAATGAGCCACATGGTGGTTCACGTGATGGACTATTGACCTGCATGAAAATTGTTTTCTTTTTCAATGTTGTCCTTTGTCCTTTACCACTGCTTGAGTAAAGTGTTTTCTAAAAACTGGCTGGCAGGTTTAGGAGTTTTAAAGCCAGGGTGAGCTGTGCTCACTTCAAGTTCTGCATAGAAAAACAGCATTGTTCCCTTCAAAGATCTTGGATAAGTAAGCTCTGCAAACCTGTATAGGCCAATGTGTGTTGTCCATGGAGAGAGAACATAGACGCTGTTTTGCAGTTCATGTTGATGTTTGTGTGTGTTTGAACTGTTGAACTGTTGTTGTGCAGGTGGGCAGCAGACGGGTGGTGCAGTATGGAGCTGGGATCATGTTCATCCTAGGATCAGTTGGGAAGTTCACAGCTCTGTTTGCCTCTCTGCCTGATCCAATCCTTGGAGGAATGTTCTGCACATTGTTTGGTGAGCCATAGGTTTATTCATTCCTTCCTACAGTTGGGTTGATAAGGTCACATTAATCCAGATGTTTTGGCAACCCTCAGGTATGATCACAGCTGTTGGACTATCAAACCTGCAGCTGGTGGATCTGAATTCATCCAGAAATCTTTTTGTTCTTGGGTTCTCAATGTTCTTTGGTCTAACGCTGCCAACATACCTGGACATTCACCCGAATGCCATCAGGACAGGTGAGTCTGTGTTTATCTGAGAATTTGTGTTGGTGTTCATTAGTATTGGAATCCTTCAGTGAGTCAGATAAACAGCCTTAGCTGAAACAAACACTTCATTCACACCACTGGTCTTCAACATGAGTCCTGCAGCTTCTAACAGGGAGTTCTCTGGTCATTTTGTCAGACTGAAGAGATCATGTTAGGTGAAGACTTCATCATCCAGGGAGTGAGGCTTAATCAATACTGTCTCTGTTCACACCTGGCCGAGTGTGACATGTGAACCAAGCAGATCTCTGATGTATGAGATCCCACATTTCACACCACGCCCCCCTTGGACTCAAACTGTCAGCCCTGCATTTTCTACAGCTACCTGCAGGTGGGACTAGCCCTAAAGCAGACATGTTCCACTGAAACATGAAGATAATGTTCTTCATTTGCTAACTTCTTACAGCCATTAAGGGCAAAAGCCGTATTAGTCTGTTTGATGTTAGATCTTTTGTTTTTTCACACGTCTCCACAAATAGGTAGTTCTTATGTTACTTTGAGAAATTAATTCATAGTTTTTGGAACTTTGTGGTAATGTAGCACAGACAAATTATTATGCTGATCTTAGATGCAGCATGAAAACCTTCTTATGTCTAACAAAAAAATACAGATTATAAACAATTCTTAATTCCACAAGAACTGAAAAGGATTTGCTTTGCATCATTATAATATTCCTATTTTATAGTGTTTTATAGTGTTTATAGTGTTCTTATTCTTGTTCTTGTTTCTTTCTTGTGTTCTTGTTTAACTGTTTTTTCTGTGTTCATTGAACTGGTTCTTATAATGGTGAAAGATTAATAAAGTTATGTCTGCTCTAAAATAATCAGTTTAATCTACATTTATCTTCCATGGGCCCCCAGGGCTTTTCTACACCCAGTTCACACCCCAGTCAGAATGAATGTCGACTCATCATCAAGTCTGTCCCTACATAACAACCAGTACCATTACTGATGGTCATTTGACATTTGAAGCTGATCCTGAGACTGTACATGAGCATGAACATTAAAGGATAACAGAGACAACTTCGGCTTCACCATGGCACCTTTTATTCCGGAACTGTTTACAAGGCCCCAAACAAAGCATCTCCCACAAACACTATCGCCCCCTGGTGATTCAACAACTCTTCACCAGTTACTTCATAACATCCTGTAAGGACACTCAGGGAAATTCAACCATACACAGAAAGGAAAAACAAGTTTATTCAGTTTATCGGAAACTGGTTGCTGCTCAGGACGAAGAAGTCAAAACTCGACTCAGTGGAGCAGAGGACGGGCGGAGCAGAGGACGGGTGGAACTACAGGTCTCACGACAGGGAGGTGCAGGAAACCAATAGAATGTTCTTAGTAATAGTGGATGCCCACTCCAGATGGTTAGCATTACGATTCTTCTTCTATTTGATGACAGACATACTCATTTACTGGAGTCTGAGACTGCCATTTCAGGGAGGCCATGTGTGCTAAAGCTGTTTCTCAAACAGTTCACGCAGCTGACATCGCTGAGGACACTGGTCTAACACTGGTCTGGACACTGGAGTGGGCATCCACTAAGAACATTTTACCCAAAAATATGCCGGCATAGTCTATATGTTTTCTATGCTTCTCCAGCCACTCCTCGGGGTGGAGTGGAGCCTCTTGAGGACTGTCTGTGTTTTTGACAAGTACAGTAGAGTACAGTAGTAAGGAGTAGTAAGGACCTCATCATCTATGGCCACCACATGTAACTTCTTGCCAGGCCCTTCATCAGCCTTGTTCTGGTATCACCACTCTGGCAGCCCATCCTGTACACTCAGCTCGGGTTGTAGGGCTTAAAATCAGGATGCTGTGTACTGGGACATCCTACTCAGGAGAGATCTTTGGTAGTCTACTTTTGTATTTGCCTTGATGTCATCACTCCCTCCTGGTCCTGATCTAACATGAACACCTCTGTGGCCAGCTTGAGTTGAGTTTCAACATTACGATTCTTCTTGCCCTCCCTGACAAACTCCCTCCCTGCTCCACTTTCTGGACCAGTGTCCATTTAAACTGACTGAGGAAAAAGAGTCAAAACCAGGCCTGGTGTGTGTTTTCATCTTCATTCAGACATGGAGGTTGGACTCATCCTGAATCATCTATGATGTTGAGCCAATCACAGTGATCTCCTGGTGACCCTTTGATGGTGACAGATCCTGACTGAAGGGCTGCTGGAGATCCAGGAGCTTCCTGTCCTCTGAACCCGGATCTGCATCCAGACATAATACATCATACCTGTCGTCATGGCAACTGAATCTTGTGGCTGGCCAGGCAGGTTCAAGTTCATCTGTTAAAGCATGACTTCCCAACCAACCAGTTATTTTAAAGACCAGAAGAGAGACCTGAACAGAACTGAGCCTCAAGCCAGTTCTGATTCGTCTAAGAAGATGTTGGAAACTCTGATTCTGTTTCTGTAGGAATAAAATCTGAAATCCTCTTTACTGAACATTTTAGCCCAGCGGTCCTTGAGGGCCAGGGTCCTGCAACTTTTAGATGTGTCCCTTGTCCTACAAACTGGAACTAACTAGCACGCAGTCAAGCTCCACAGAGCTCTGCTGAGCTCTTCATTGGAGCCAGGTGAGCTGAAGCAGAGAGAAATCTAAAGGTTGCAGGACTCTGGCTCTCGAGGAATACAGTTTGAGACCACTGTTTTAGAGGTTTAGGGTTTGCTTTCATCTGAATTCAGACTAAAATGGTTCTGATCTCTTCCTGGTTAAGGTGTTGCAGAACTGGATCAGATTCTGACAGTTCTTCTGTCCACTGAGATGTTCGTTGGAGGTTTTCTGGCTTTTTGTCTTGACAACACAATACCAGGTAAATAACAAACTGTTGCCAATAGCAACAGCTGATCAGGAGCATTTTGAGTTTTCAGTTTTAGTCTTCATGAAGATCAGCTTCCGGTCCAGAACCAAAGCAGCTTCTACTGAATATTTTTCACAGAATTTCAGTTTTTATATCAAGGATCTAAAAGTAAATAAAAACATTAAATGTGTTTAATTATTTCTTATGTCAAGAAAACCTAAATGTTTTGGACAAGTGATGTCACCCTCACCTGTTTTAAGTGTTTTCTTCTTCTTGTGTTCAGGAACGAGGGAGGAGCGAGGACTCGTCCAGTGGAGCTCCTCAGCCTCCTCCTCCTCCTCCACAGGAGCCTCCTCCTACGACTTCCCCATGGGGATGGCCGTGGTCCGACGGACCCGCTGGCTCCGCTGGTTCCCTGTTTGCCCCACCTTCACGGGTTTCAAGGTGTCTGATGAAGTTCTGCCTCCTGAAGGGGAGGGGCAGGGAGGAGAAGGGGAGGAGCTGGGAGAAGTCCCACTGGCAAGCACCAAGGTGTGACAGTGATGTCATCAGACTGAACCAATGAGAGCAGCTGTCTGTCAGGTTGAACTTGAACAGATTAAAGCTGCAGTGTCTTCCAGATAATTGATCAGAACTTTTGATTATTGTTTAAATCCTACAGCTCGACTCATGACAGCTTCTTGTTTCCCATCTGCTGTAGTTCCACCCCCTCCTCACCTTTAGGTTCAGAACCAAGACCAAGTGTTCGGGTCAGAAGCTCGTTGGGTTTTAATAAAATTCATTCATTCTGGTGATGCTCTGATTCAACTTTATAAATGGTGGTGGTCAAAAGTTACAGAGTTTCTTCAAGGATCAGGAGTTGTCATCAGACTAACCAGCTTCTTATTGGAACAACCTGAGTCTAGTAGTTGTTTGGACCAGCCCATGTTGACAGTTCTTCAGAGTTCTGATGTTTTTAAAACCAGGTCTACGTCACCATGACTGAGGAATATTCAGATGAACTCTGACCTTCTGGCTTTCTGAATGCTTCCACCAGACTTCTTCTCTGGGTTCAGTTTTCACCCAAAAAAGCTTCCTGACTGTGTCAGGAGAACCAGGCTGGTTCTGTCCACATGTCCGATAAATAACGAGTCCATAAGTGAGTTGAGTCACTATAAATTGTCCTCAAGCAGGAGTCTCAATATTCTGACATACTTTAATATGTTTTATATGAACTCCAGTAGAAGTCGTGGTCTAAAAATGACTCAAGCACTGATTAATCAGACAGACCAGGATATAAAGTTAGGTGAGATAAGAATAAAGAATAAAAAGGGTTGAAAATAAATAATATTACAAAAAAAAATAATAAAGTCAGACAGAAAAAAACAAATTCTATCAAATCAAAAATGTTGAAATGCTGAGCTGCTGAAAACTAGCTAAGGTATGTATGTTAGTGGCATTATCTACTGAGTCTACTTGAGTCCAACAGGCTCAGAAACAAAATAACATTAAAACAATGAAGATTGTGTCCGGTTCAAAGAGGTCTCACTCTGACCTCAACATTGAGTCTGAATCTGCTGGTAAAACATTTTTGTTCTTCATTGAAGTTCTGGAGGTGAGCAGAGGATAAGGAGTACTTCATATTACCCAACTAGAAGTAAAAAGTACAGTCAGGAAAAAATACTCCCAGAGTACTTTTTTAAAAAATAGTTTAAAAAGTAACTGTAACAGTAACAGTAACTGTTCACCTCTAGTGAATACTCATGTTAAAATATTTGTTTTGATGTGTGAATATTAATTTATGATATTATTGTTATTATTGAGAGAAAAAAGAGTGAATGAAGCAAATATTGAGCAAAAATGAAGACATTTCAGGTTTTCCTAAAAAAAAAAAAAAAAAAAAAAAAAAAAAAAATCAGGATGAGTATCCCTTTAGAAATTATGCTGCTGCATCTCTAAGCCTTTATTTAATAATAAAGATCTGATCAAGTGAATAAGATCTGAATTAACCCTAACCCTTTGGCTAAAAAATTTATAGTTTGGCAGAATCTGATGCTGTTGGTGTCGATTACACCAGCATGCATCCAGTTCTGGGTTTTATATATGGAAAACTCAGATCAGGTGTGTCTGTAGCCTTGGTCAGAACCACAGGAGCACCTAGTGTCAGGGTTAGTGGGTTTAGGGCGCACAGATCATGGTTTAATGAAAAATGAATTGTAACTTTCATAAACAACAGCCTCCCTGGTAATAAATGATGTGATAAGAAATTAATCATTAAAATTCAAAGTTTTATGAAGGCTGGCAAAGACCATGGAAACAGGTTTCACAGAGGACAACTTCTTCACTCATGCCACAGGATGAACGCTTAGTGAAGGAAAAAAAAAACAAAAAAAAAAACTGCCAGAGGAATTACAGCACTGCTACAGTCTTTTGAGACCATGAATGAATGAAAGATGAATGAAGAATGAGTGACTGAAGATGATAAATCTAATAAATACACAGGAGCTGAACAGCTTCAACAGCTGTTTTGTGTGTTAACGGGGAAAAGTTGACCTGAAATAAACCGAAAGGAGATGAGGGCAGAGATTGCATGTCGTATCCAGGCCCTCATGTAATCATGGTTGTAATCCAGCCAGGGAGATTCACAAACAAAGAACAAGAAACTGTCAAAATCATACAGCAGATATTTGGAGAACAAGCAGCATGTTACACCTTATTCACCCATGGAGACCATCTAAAAGAGGAAGGATGTCCAATACAATTAATCACAGAAAATCCAGTTCTAAAGATTTTTGTCAAACAGTGCCTTGGAGACATGTCTTTGACAACCAGGATGAAAACCCATAGCAAGTCAGAGAGCTCCTGTTAAAAATGTCCACATTGGTTCAGAGGAATGAGGGACACTTTTTCACCAACGAAATGTTTCAAGAGTAATAAAAGAAGAAACTGAGCGGCTTCTGGAAGCAAATCCAGGCAGTGAACAAAAACAAATGATTCTCATAGCTTACCTACCGGCTAAAATGATTGGCTTGATTTGGAAACAATAAAATTTCTGCAGTAACGTGGTGTCAGTTTAGGTTTTTCTTCATTTTAGCTAATGTTTCGTCTGAATCAACATTCTCTCTTCTGGGTTGTGCCATTGTTCTATTGCTATTAGAAGCATCAAAATTTCTCCCTTTAAAAAAAATGTGTAACTTCTTTTTCTGTCAGAAGCTGTTGCTAAGCTCCTTTAGACTTCTGCAAAAAAGTTGTGCAGCTTTATGTATAGATTTTGATTTAGTTCAGTCGTTCTGTCATTTAGCTTCACTTTTATTCTTTTTAAAGGAAACATCTCCTGAAACTGTAAATGACAACATGCACCTTAAAAGATAAATGATTTCTCATGTATTTCACATTTACACTTTATCAAGTCAACCCTAACCCTAACCCACAAAAACTGTCAAAGACTTTATGCGTCAACATGCAATCTCTTCCTGCACCTTAAAAGAAAAGCCTCGGATTTGGAGGCACCTCACCCTGGCAAAATCAAAAATATATTTTGATATCAAAAAACACATACAAATAACTGTCTTATCCATAGCGACGGTGATGAGGTGAAAATATGGATGTTTTGTTGTGGCTCTTCTAATGTCGTGTTTAGCTTCCACCGCACTGTGCTGTGTGGAAGAGGGTGTAAAATCTGTCCATCTGGTACAAAAAAACCTGATCATTTCTCACATCAACCATGAAGTCAATAGGACAACAGGTCACCAGTCATACAGGGACCTAACAGCGCGTATCAGAGGGTCTGGTACCCCATACTCCCGGACTACCCCCCACAGGACACGGTCAAATGCCTTCTCCAAGTCCACAAAGCACATATGGACTTGTTGAGCGAACTCCCATGCACCCTCCTGCTGATGGTGTAGAGCTCGTCCATTGTTCCACGGACAGGACAAAAACCACACTGCTCTTCCTGAATCCGAGGTTTGACTATCCAATGGACCCTCCCCTCCAGAATCCCCAAATAAGGTACCAGGTAAGGTAAGGTACCAGGGAGGCTTAAGAGTGTGATTCCCCTGTAGTTGGAACACACCTTACGGTCTCCCTTTTTGAATAGGGGGAGACCACCACCCCAGTCTGTCAATCCAGGGAAGCTGCCCCCGATGTCCATGCGACATTGCAGAGTTGCATCAACCAACACAACATCCAGAGCCTTAAGGAACTCCGAGCAAATCTCATCCACCCCTGGGGCCACCGAGCAGCTTTTTAACCACCTTTGTGATCTCAGCACCAGAGATTGGAGAGCCCGACTCAAGGTCCCCAGACTCTGCTTCCTCAGCGGAAGACGTGCTGGTGGGATTGAGGAGGTCTTCAAAGTATTCCAACCCACGATGGCCCGAGTTGAGGTCAACAGCACACCATCCCCACTACAGACAGTGTTCCCCCGCCTGAGACACCGGATGGTGGACCAAACCATATGGAAGTCCTTCTATATGGTTTCTCCAAACTCCTCCCATGCCAGAGTTTTTGCCTCAGCAACCACCTGAGCCGCATGCTGCTTGGACTGCCGGTACCCATCACCTGCTTCCGGAGTCTCACAGGGCAAAAAGACCTGATAGGTCTCCCTCTTCAGCATCCCTCACCACTGGTTTCCACCAGGACTGACAGACAACCTTGCGACCGCAGCTCCAGTAAGTCGCCTCAGTAATGGAGGAGCGGAACACTGCCCACTCGGGCTCAATGTCCCCCACGTCCCCGGAATGTGTTCAAAGCTCTCCCAGACGTGGGAGTTGAAGCTACGTCTCACGGGAGACTCTGCCAGGCATTCCCAGAAGACAGCTTCGCTGCTGTTGGGAGAAAATACAAAATGTCAGCAAAATTCAAGTTAAACTTGATGACTTTAGAATTAGAGCCATCATCAGACACACAAACTACAGACACACCTCCGGTCTGAACCTGTAGAAGACTCCAGAACTCGCATCAGATTCACAAAATCAGAGATTCACTTTATTTTATTATAATTTCCAGACAAACAGCTTATATTTAGTTTCAGCCTGATAACATACATATAGAGCTTTATTTCAACTTGCAACATTATTTTTTCAGTGTAATCAGGATGTATCAACAGAAACTAAACCAGAACTAGATTTAAATCAAGGACTGAGGGAAAACCTTCAGCTCGATCTGTTTACACTGAGTCAAAGCTGAGTCACTTCAGTTGGTCAACTGGACACAGCCATGTCCATGGGGTCCAATACATGGGCACCCCCACCGCCCCACAGCGTTTCACGTTTCAAAGAAGAAAAAAAAAAACTAAAACATTCGTTGTGACGTTTGAAGTAGGTCGATTCATGCAGCTTCAGACACCCTCAGCCTCAGTGGAAGACGGTCTGTCTCCAGCGTTTGTCCGCCGTGAACGGCCACAGACACTCGGCAATGGTGGTGGAGAACGCTCGAGGCTCCACGCTCAGGTTCAGCAGCTCCAGGCGGCAGCAGTTCAACTGACTGTTGATTGGACGAGGAGCAGACCCGGCTGGCTGCTCCGTCAGCTGTGGACAGTTGGAGAGACACCATGACATATAGATATAGATTTTGGTGACAGGAATTAACTGACTTCTGAGGAATGTCTTGGGAAAACAGCTACAACAGATTACTGCTGCAAAAAAACATGATCAGCTGACTCACAGGTATGAGGTGATTGGATGGCAGGTTGAAGGCCTGCGCCATGGCAACAGCCATCTCATATTTGGTCATCTGCTCTTTACCAGAGAAATGGAAGATTCCTCGGATGGACGGATCCTGCTGAGAGAAACAAATTTGATTTCAAACAGAGGCCTGGCTGCAGGAGGAGAAAGATGTTTGTACAAATGAGTCAGCTCCTGACATTGTCATCTGACATTTTCACATTCCTGGAAGTACTGGCCAAGGAAGAGGAGCAGCAACCATCTTTCAGTCTGATTCATTGATTAATGTTTTCTTTTAGATCATTTTAATTATAGAGTATTATATTTTTCCCCACTGTGCTGTGGTTTGATTCCTCCAGTCTGTGTAGTTTAGGTTGGACTTTAAACTCTGCTGTTTTTTTTTGTTTTTTTTTTGTTTGTTTTGTTTTTTTCTGCTCTCATTCAGTGTTTTTGGTTCATGATCCACCTCCCTGTCTGATCTTAGCATTGTCTTTCATCTGCAGAGGCTTTGCTGTAAACTTGCATGCTAGAGTGGACAGTTGAGATCTCGTTCTGGGACTTAAAGGACTCCTTGTGTTTTCTTCCGTTGCTTGGCTGGAGCTCCAGCCTGTGGTTGAGACGAGCTGTACGCTGTTCTGCTTTTACCGGTGCTCTTCAAATGCCTTTTTTTAACATCCTTGATGCCCCAAAGTGCCTTTTTTGAGTTTTTTTTTTTTTTTTTTTGTATTTTTGTGTGTGTTTCTGGAGGCCTCCTCAACAATAATATCTAACAATAGTTAAATAAAGTGACCTGGCAGCCCGCTGTCAAATAATGACTGAATAGATTCTCATCCTTGACGAGCCTCTGCCTCCTCAGTTGTTCCAGACCCCTGGTTGAGGGGGGGTGTTACCTGGGCCCACCAACTATCAAATTATTGGCAAGAATATTTGTTTAACATAGACCTGTTAGTGAAGAAAAACGTAGTCCCCACCCCAAAACAGAAATGGTTCGACAGCATATATATATTGAACCATCAATCCTCCCAGCAGTATTGACTTTATGGGATTCTCCTTAAATAAAACTGATTCTATTAGAAACAAAATAGTTTATTTTTAGTTTTAGATGTCATTACTTCATCCCCAGTAGGTGAGGCAGCACTGAATGTAACCTGATGAACCTGATGTGTTTGGACTGTTTTGAGTCAGTTGAGCTTTCTGAGTTATCAAAAATATTAGCTTCTTTCAAACCTTCATTTTTCAGATGATTGCATAGGTTGCATAGAATGTGGACCCATGTGGACCCAGAAATATAAACTGATTGTAAATAAAAATAATTTGACACCAGAGAGCTTCTCTGTAACTTAGCTTTAGCTTAGCTTAGGGTTTTTTGACCCTTGTGTTGTCTTTGACTAATATTTAAACTGGTTTGATGTTCTGAAACTCTGAAGTGGGACAAACATGCAAAAAATAGGAAATAGAAAAAAGAATAGAAAAATAGGAAATCAGGATGGGGGCAAATACTTTTTCACACCACTGTATCCTGTATCACTGTGTCCTGTATCACAGGACTGTGATATTACTAGATATCATTCAATGAATTATTTCATGTTATTTTTCTGACATATTTGGGTGCTGCTCTGTGAGGAATCTGCTGCAACCCTCAATTTGAAATTCCTCTCAAATAAACCTGGTTTTAAACATTCCCAGTTCATGCTGATCTGACATCACCATCATCTGTCACAAGCAGACAGACGGCGCTCTGAACTCCCACCTGTCTTGCTCTCTCAGCCAGCTTCCTGCAGACGGTGGCGACGTCTCGAGCATCGGTGGGGAACCGCTGCAGACAGTGGTCCAGTGCACAGCGCTCCTCTGTCGCCTCCTGGACCTTCTGCCACAGTGACGTCACGGCGCTCTCCATCACAGTCTCCACCTCCCCAAACAGGACAGGAACACGCAGGATCACTGCACCTGAAGCAGGTGTTCAGAGTCAGTCCAGAGTTCATGGTCAACCAATGAAAGACGGTTGTCCCTGGTTCTGCCTCATTCTAAGGGCCATCTCTGCAGCTTTGCTGCCATAGGCTACTAGAGGACAAACTGACCACCTCTTCTTCCTTTATTGTCCTACAACTGTTTCAGCTGTTAATTTTATGTTTTTGTTACTATTTTACTGCTGTGACTATGATTCAGAACTGTATGAAGTTTCAATTATCTCACGGGTTTGAAATCAGATGATGCATCGTTTTCTGTAGAACTCAAATATGTAACCTACATAGATGGCCTTGCATGTCACTTTAGTTACTCTCTTGTTATTGCTTTGCTCGCACACCAGCTGCAGCACACACACACTGGGAGTAGGTTAGTATAGATAAAAACCCAGCTGCAGCCTTGCTTTTGGCTTCTCTCAGTTTGACCATTAAGGCATTCTGAGCATGACGTCGTGGAACGATGGGCTGTAATCGAACATACTGATTGATTGTTATGTAGCATTGATTGCTTCAAAATATAGATTAAATTTGAATTAATCTCAAACATTTTGTTTCTTGCTTTGAGGTATTGTGATCAGGTCTCAACCAAAATAAAGATTCCAGGTTTCTTCCTTAACAGTTTTCATTCAGTTATTTTTCTCTCCATAGAAGCTGCACCTGGTCTGGCATTCTGTTTGACTGTGATACCTTCCTGGAGGAGGGCATCAGCTGAGATGATGCTGCCACTTAACACTGCTATTAACTTTTTACTTTTCATTAACATAGAAAGTACTCTTGGATCAGTTCTTCTGTTTCTTTTTGTGTCTCTGCTCTGTCTTCTCAAACCCCCAGTTGGTCGTGGCAGATGGCTGCTGGTTCTGAGCCTGGTTCTGCTGGAGGTTTCTTTTTGTTAAACGGTAGTTTTTCTTCTCCACTGTTGCCCCCTGCTAGTCCAGGAGGAGCGAACGCTGCAAGTCAATGACTCAATGCTCTGCTGGGTTTCCTTAAAAACTTTTTGACTAATTTGAATAATAAACTGAGCTTAATGGACTGACTGATAACTAGGATCAACTGGAATGAGTGGATGTTTGGGTCGAAACTGCCGCGAGTCGATGTGTTGTGAGCTGCCGCCATAGAAAGAAACTGAATTGAACTGAGAGTAAAAGCAGTCACAGTGATCCAGTGACCCAGTAAAACATGGTCAGGGTTTACCTGGTCAGAGGCTAACTGGTCTGGGTTTACCTGGACAGTGTCTGAGTGTCTCTCTCTCTCCCTCTAGTTTGCTTCGCCCATACAGGTTGAGCGGGTTGGGACAATCGTCCTCGCCATATGGAGGGTTCCGACCGTCGAACACGTAGTCGGTGCTGATGTAGATGAGGAGGGCGCCGCAGGCACCTGCAGTCATACAGGTCACATACATGATCTTGGTCATCGTGACACGTGAACATGAGACAATTGTTAAAATCAGTTTTCCTCCTCATTCCTTCTGATCAGAACCACCCCACTAATCAGTGGTTTGGATCAGAACCAATGACGGAAAAATAAATTTATTTTCAGATTGGGAAAATAAATAGGCCACCATGAGATATTCACCATGAGAATAAGACGTCTGAATACAACAGCTTGTGTGAACGTGCTAAATTATGTCTGATATAATTTTGTTATAGGCTTCTTATAGAATGGCAACTTTTAAAAATATTGATGCCTGTAAATTGCAGATGACAGTGAAAAGGATTTAAAAGTAGAGACAAAAGCTTGTTTGGTGACAAAAAATTGAGGTAAGAGAAGGAAGAAGACGAGAAGAAGAAAAAAAAACCAGGAGGATCAAAAGTGAAGAAGACCACTGAAAGATCAGCAGGTGAAAAAAATGGTGAAGATAAAAAAAAAATTATGTTAGTGTCATAAGAAAAGATGAGAAGGTTTCAGAGTCAGAGAGAAAACAGAGAGAGGAAGCTGATGAAGGGACGGTCAGAGGTCAATATTCCAGCTGGACCAACTATGTAGAAATTTTTGTGCAGCCATTAGATATTATAATGCAATAACATATTTTCATTAACGGTCTAAAAGTGTGTTATGAAGCTAGACATATCAGGCTTTACAAATGTAATCAATACTTATATCACTAATTATTAGGGCTCTTAACGTTAAGGTAAGCGATTAATCGGAAAGGTTTAAGGCGTTAATATTATATAACGCAGATCAATCAGAATGCCCATTTTGACCTAAAAGCCTCTCTCCTGCTGAGGTTCACAGCGGCCTGTTGTGGGCTCCACACTCGGGGAGCGACAAACGACGGCGAAAGTTTTCCGTGACAGCAACTAAAGCATTTTTCAGTCTTCTTGTGTTGCCTCACTGGACCGCGTGTGCACGTCTGTATGTACTCGAAATTTCACATGCACGAATTTCGCCGGTCGCTTGGCTGTCACACCAGTTCCATTGGAAATGAATGGAGAGGGAGCGGCACAGTTCATTTAGGCGGGCTTGTAATGCAGTCAACAATGTTGCAAACGCAGTGGAAGGAGGAGCGAGGAACAGTTAAAATTCTGTGCACAGCGGCAAATTTCGGTTTAAAGAAAACCCATCCTGATGGAAGTTTGGATAAAGGTAGTTTCTACATATTGCAATGATTAATCATCCTTCCACCGAAGCACCGAAGCGAAGTTTATAGCTAACATTTCTAAATTAACATTTAAAACAAAATTACTTCCTTTAAACCTTCCTGAATAGGAAAACCTGGAAAACTGAGAATCTTCAGGTATGTTTAGTGAGAGACATTAAAACATTTTTTGAAAACGTGTAACAGTGGCGATTTTTGATAGGGGCTATATGGGCAGTTGCCCAGGGCGGTATTCGAAAGGGTCACCCAAGAGCGAGAAAATAAAATACATATTATGTGTCAGTTGTCCCCTGAACAACTTTGCTACTACTTGTACTGTACAGTCTTAGTCTTAGTTGCTGATGAATACTGAGAGAGTACATTACCTGCTTTCTGCTGCAAAAACAAACAAACAAAAAATTAAAAAAATAAAATAAAAAAATAATCAGATAATTAGTTGCATTTTATTTGGTTGGAGTGCGGCAGAAGGAGGAGGTTGCTAGGGGCACTATTCCTGCAAGAACCACCTCTGTGTGCATATTTATATTTCAATCTTACAAAGTTAAGCATTGTGATTAATCACAGTGCTAGAGTATGATTAATCTAATTACAGTTAATTGACAGCACTAGTAATTATATTAAAATTAAATAGCAAGCAAATCCAAATAATCCAGAAATGCAGTGAAGCTGTTTATTTCGTTCTAAAAGTCACTTTTCAGATCAAGATACAAAAATGATGCATGAATCCAGTCTAGTTAAAAAAACATTATATTCCTCAGTGAGTCCTGGAGTTATTGGAGTGAACCAGCCAAGTCAGAGAGACTGAGGTGCTTCCAAGAAATTACTTAAGTAGAAAAGTAAATGTTCAATCATAACACCTGATGTAATACTTAGAAACGATGTCATCAGTCTGACAAAAGTAGAAAGTACAAAATAACTACAAGAGAAAGAACATTTATACCTAAAACTTGTCCAAGCAGTCATGAAACAAATACATTTTTGGTGTTTTTGGTGACTTTTTGTCGTCTCTATTTACATACAGGGGGATTTTCACCCACTTCACCAAGGAGGTCCAACATCCCCACCCTGCCTAGACGTCTCGCCACCCCCCTCACCGTCAACGTCTCTAGATCCGCCACTGGTCTGAACCAAGAGTTGAATCGAGCCGGAGTCTTTGTGATACTCGGTCTTGGTCCAAAAGAACCCAGCTGGTTCTCCTGTAACGTGGTCAGAACGGCTGCCAGCATTATATTTAGATTTATTTATTTATTTACATTTATTATTATTTATTTATTATTTATTTATTTATTTGGTGGGGAGAATACAAATTAATTAACATTCTGTAGATGCGCCACACTTAGCCAAAAGGCTACTTTTCATCTGTTGTCCCTGGACAATGCTCAATTTGTCTTGCTAAAAACAAAGGTTATAGAAACAAGGTTAAAATGACTAAACTACACAAATTTGTCAATAAACACAAAAATATACACTCCATACAAACAAATACAAACAAGAAAACTACAACGCAATTATCATAAAAGGTAATTAAATTAGGTATGGAGGTAATTAAAACTAAATTCAACATAAGTGGGCTCATGGTGGGAGAAGAGAAGGTGCTTATTATTCAAAATGTTGACAGATCTGATGTGTTATGAACCAATTCTTTAGTTGTTTTTTTAAATTGATAATAATAGGCAGAAGCTCTGATTGTCTGAGGAACAGAGTTCCAGTCCCGTGCAGCTGTAACCGAAAATGCGCTCTGACTAAAAGTACTTTTCCGGAGAGCAACAGTACAATCTTCCCGGATTGCCCCTCTAGTTGAACGAGATGGGTTGTTCTTTACATTTACAAACTGAGTGAGTGGTGGAAATGTCAGAACTGTAACAATTTTGTACAGAAGACAGAGATTTGAGTATTTAATAACATTCTCCCAGCCTAACAACCCATGTTTTTCTAAAATATTGAAATGACGTATCTTAAAGGCTTTTTGTCAAATAATTTAATTGTCTGTTTGTGTCTATGGGTTTTCATGCTGTTTTATTTGCTGGTGACCAAGTTGTAAGACACTAGGTTATGTGTGATAAAACACATGCATGGATGAACATTTTACAAGCCTGTAGTGATATGAACCTAAAATTTGAAATACTAAATTTAACACGATTACAAACTTTTTTAATGTGAGATTTAAAAAGTCTATCATAATAGACTCAAAGTAAGTTTTGAGTCTATTATGATACCGAGATATTTACATTCGTTCATAAGGTGTAGGTTTTCCCCAGCCACATAAATGTTTATGTGAAAGTGTAAGTGAAACAGTTGGAATCAACTGTTTCACTTACACTGAGTTTTAAGCAGGACTAGTTTAACCAATCTAATACATCAGCCGTAGACTGTGGAAGTTCATTGGCTACTTGAATTGTGTTTGTACCTTGTGTATAAATAACAGTACCATCTGCGCACATTTGAATAAAGACATTAGGACATACTGAGGGGAGGTCATTTATGTATAGAGAAAAAACAACGGCCCAAAAATGGAACCTTGGGGAACACCTGTTGACAAAGGCAGAGAAGATGAAATGTAGTGCCCAATTCTAACAGACTGTGATCGATGCGATAGATATGATTCTATCTATTTTAATGTAAAGAGAAGTTGAATTACAACAATTACAATTATGGTCAATAATATTTTATGATTTACAGGGTCAAAAGCTTTTTTCAGGTCAAGAAATACAGCACCACCAACACCACCCTTATCCAATAAATATTTTAAATTTTCTATAAAAAAAATTAGCGGTCTCTGTTGAGTGGTGAGCTCTGAAGCCATATTGCATCGAGTGAAGCGAAAAGGAATTGGTATTTAGATGCATAATCATTTGTTCAACAATGAGTTTCTCTATTTTAGACACTGAAGTCTAACCCTAGACTTCCCTAGGGTTACCCTAACCCTAACCCCTAACCCTAATTGGTCTGTAGTTACTGACGGAGAAAGGATCTCTGTTTTAATGTGACCTCTGACCTGCCTCCCTGGACACGGTGCTGGTGGCGTGGACGTTCAGGCTGACCGCAGCATCAGCGTGTCTCTCCATGACGTCTGGACGCCGTTCTGCTGCACAGTGGACGATGACATCGGGCTGAAACAGGGACAAACATGACGACTTTGGTCACTTCCCTCCATCTGAAGCCCAGCAAGTCAGGGTCGGGGTCAGTTTAGTTAATTTATACAGAATCATTTTTCATAACAAATGTTGTCTTAAAACACTTTAGTAAAAATACGACTAATGAAGTCAGAAGATCAAGGTGACATCATCTCATGTTCCTGTTTTTAGATTCGATTAATCTGGAGCTAAAAGTGAGGAGTAAAACAGTTAAATCTCCACAAAGTCAGTTTCTTATTCTAAAATATAAAACATTAAACCACAAAGAGAAGCTTCACATGATGAGATTTTTGTGCTTTAATATTTCCATTTTATGCAGTCACATCCACACAGTCCACTGTGTCTTAAAATAATCACATATGCATAACGTCTTCTTCAGATGTGTTGATTTTGAATGTGACTAAAGGATGAAGTTTTCCTTTATGGTTTGAGAAAATTAACTCTCTGATTAACTCTTGGATAAATGAGATGTTCCACTTTATTGATCCCAAAAGAAAATGAAATGTTTTAACTCAAATTAATCCAAGGGTCTTCAAACAGTTGTTGTAGATAGATGCTGATGGCTGTGGGAGGAAGGGTCTCCTGTAGCAGTCTGTATTACAGCAAATCTGAGGAAGCCTCTGACTGAAGGCACTTTTGCTTTATGACAGTCTCATGAAGAGGATGTTCATGGCTGTCCATAATTTTCTTGATTTTATGTAAAATCCTTCTTTTCACAATCATCTCCAGAAGTTCCACAGTCGTCCCTGGACAGAACCAGGACAGAACCAGCTTTTGACCGTTTTTAAGTCCCTGGTTCTGGTGCTGCTGCCCCAGCAGGTGATGGAGGAAGAGATTCTCTCAACAACAGAAGATCTGCAGCATCTTTGCTGCAAACCCTGAAGGACCTCAGCTTCCTGCTCCAGTCTGCTCTGTCCCTGCTGGTAGATGAGTCTCCGGTCCAGTCTGATGTCCAGATGAACACCGAGGTATTCATATTCCTCAACCACCTCCACTTCTTCTCCCAGGATGGAAACAGAGTTTGACCTTTGATCCCGTTTCTCCTGAACTCTACAATCATTTCCTTTGTTTACATTCAAGGTAAGATGATTGTTTCCACAGCATGAGACACCAAGCGGTCCAGCTCTCTGAACTCAGCTCCTTCTCTGTTACTGTAAAATGAGTATTTTTACTTTATGCTCAGTACTTTAATGTTTTTACAATTTAGAGTGTAGAATTAGTACTTGAGTATCTGAGCAGTTCTGCCACTGACTGAAACTGACAACTCATGGAAATCAAAACTCAATTGGCATCTATAACAGCTCTGCAGAACATGAAGAGTTAGAACATTTAACTTCTCTTTTGGGATCAATAAAGTTTATTTGAATTGAATCTCAGAATATATACTAACAGAAACATCAACCAGGAGGAGAGCCTTTAATTTCTCCATCTGGGTCAGTCCAAACATTCCCAATCACAAGGAAGACTGAAAGGCCTGACAGTTTAGATGGCTAATCAGAGGACAGGGACAGTAGCCAATCGCATGCATAGGGATAGGATGCAGACTGGACCCGCCCACCCACTGCCAAAAATATTAACTGGCAGCGAGCAAGTCTGATGATGTCACCACACTCACAGAAGACCAAAAGTTTTCATACGTTACTGTGGTGTCGGGTTCTATGTAACTGGTTCCAAAGAACCCGACAGCAGTACCTTGAACTCCTGCAGCAGCCTCCTGACGGCATCCTCGTCGGTCAGGTCACACCTCAGGAAGCGGGGCCGGGCCCTCCGGAATCCGGTCCCAGTCACCTTCCAACCGTGGTTCTGGAACTCCCTACAGACGGCCCGACCCAGAAGACCCGTCGCTCCTGTGACCAGGACCCTCGGGCCCTGAAGCAGGACCTCATCCTGAGGACAACCAGACACCAGAGTTAAATGACAGGAGGTAACGTTGCCATGGAAAACCAGGTATAGGTCAAGTCAAGTTTATCTGTATAGCACATTTCAGCAGCAAGGCAGTTCACATCATAAAAACATCAATCAAGTATACAACAGAATCATCAAAATCATTGAGCAAAATCATCAAAATTATCTGGCAAATACACATGAAAATCATCAAAATCATCAGTAAAAACATTGATCAATGATTCACTTTATTTAACTGATCTACACTCAAACTTCCACCCTTTGGAAAACCAAGCTCATGTTACCCGGATTTGTTTGCAGAGTTATGGTCCAGACTACTGATCAAAGGCAGCTCTGAACAGGTGAGTTTTTAGCCTTGACTTAAAGGAACTCAGTGTTTCAGCTGTTTTGTAGTTTTCTGGAAGTTTGTTCCAGATTAGTGGAGCATAAAAACTGAAAGCTGCTTCTCCATGTTTGGTTCTGGGGATGCAGAGCACCAGAGAACCAGAACACCTGAGTGGTCTGGAAGGTTGATACAACGACAACAGGTCTTTAATGTATTTTGGTGCTAAGCCGTTCAGTGATTTATAAACTAGCAGAAGTATTTTAAAGTCTATTCTCTGAGCTCCAGGGAGCCAGTGGAAGGACTTTAGAACTTGGGTGATGTGCTCTATCTTCCTGGTCTTAGTGGGAACGCCAGCAGGAGTGTTCTGGATCAGCTGCAGCTGACTGGTTGACTCTTTAGGCAGACCTGTGAAGACACTGTTGCAGTAATCAATGCGACTAAAGATAAACGCATGGAAGAGTTTCTCTAGATCTTGTTGAGACATCAGTTCTTTAATCCTGGAAATGTTATTCAGGTGATAGAAGGCTGACTTTGTAACTGTCTTTATGTGTCTCTGAAGGTTCAGGTCTGAGTCCTTCACTACACCCAGATTTCAGGCCTGATCACTAGTTTCTAGCTGCAATAACTGAAGCTGCACGCTGACTCTAGATCGTTCCTCTTTAGGTCCAAAGACAATGATTTCAGTTTTGTTTTTGTTCAGCTGGAGAAAGTTTTGGCACCTCCATGCATTGATTTGTTCTAAGCATCTGTTTAGTGCTCGGATGGGTTTGGAGTCACCTGGTGACATCATAATGTAGAGCTGTGCATCATCTGCGTAGTTATGGTAACTAATCTTATGACTTGTTAAGCTAATGGGAGCATGTAGACATTAAATAGGAGGGGTCCCAGGACTCCACATGTGACTTCTGTCCGCTCCGATGAGAAGCTGCCTATTGACAGAAAGAAATCCCTGTTCTTTAGGTAGGATTCGTACCGAGTACTGTACGACAGAGTCGGACCCAGCTCTCCAGTCGCTTCAATAATATCTCCTGGTCAACAGAGTCAAATGCGGCGCTGAGGTCCAACAGAATCAGCACTGTGGTTTTTCCACAGTCTGGATTTGCCTGGATATCATTGAACACTTTGACGAGGGCAGACTCAGTGCTGTGGTGAGCATGGAAACCGGACTGAAAGACGTCAAAGGGGTCATTGTTAAAAAGCTGTTTAACTGTTGAAACGCAGCTTTTTCAGTAATTTTGCTGATGAATGGAAGGTCAGAGATCGGCCTGTAACTCTGCTGTAGTGATTTATCCAGATTGTTCTTTTTTAACAGTGGTTTGATAACCACTGTTTTTAGAGCCTGGAGGAAAAAAACCTGATGAGAGGTAAGAGTTTACTATTTAAATCAGGTCAGATGCAATGACAACCAGAACTTTCTTGAGGAAGGTTGTAGGTGGGATATCAAGACAACAGTAGGAGGAGCTTAATTGATTTAAAATCCCTTCTAAGTTTTCATGGTTGAGTTGGTGAAATACATTCATTTTCTCTGCATTTGTTATGTTTGGGCATAGCAATGTTATTGGATTTGGTGTGGATAGGTACTACCATTGCCATGGTATAGGTACCACACCAAGGCGGAGGGTTAGGGTCAAAAACATGCAAGGATTTATAATGTCAGGAGACGGTTAACATCACAATGAGATACAGAACCACTGAGACCCAGAACAAATCTAAGACCTGTTTCAGGTCATCATTCCACAATAAACAGATGTTGAACTTTGAGATGATGGAGCCACATGGGGGCGGGGCCGCCACCACAAGTGGGCGGGGCTACCAGCCAGCAGCACCTGAGCAACAACCAGATGTTTCTCCTAAACCAGTTTTAACAGAAGTTTGTAAAAATCTAGAAATCTTTAATAATTACAGCCTCATAGGAGGAACAACCTCCTATGAGAGACTCATCGGCTGCTTCCATCATCTGTGTGATGATGAATAATCCAGGGCGATCACTTTAATATGGATCTCAGATTAAAGTTTCCTCTCAATGCCCAGTCAGGGGAACTCGAGCCTGGTTCTGGTTCTGCCACATGCTTGCTCAGTGTGAGGAACGCTGCAGGTCAGTGAGTCAATGCTTTGCTGGGTTTCCTTAGACTGGGGTTCCTTAAACAGGCTTGTTTACCCTGTTAGATAATGAACTGGGCCTGAGGCACGGACTGATAACTGGGGTTAAACTGAGATGACTGGACTGACCTGGAGACGACAGGTGCTGTAAATTGAACTGAACTGCTGAAAAATCTTCCATGTTACCCAGATAAAGCATCTCAATACAGGCTTTGATGAGCTCTGTCTCCATGGAGACGCAGGAGTCTGTGGTTCCGGTAACCTGAACATGGACTCTCCACCTGAGCTGCTGATTCGGTTCTGGTTCTTGGAGTCCAAACGCAGGAGGGAGAAACGGTGTCTCAGAAACCTACCTGAGGACCTGCTGTCACACCTGTTTACCTGTCAGTTCTCACCTGTTTCTGTTACCCGTCAGTTTCTGCATGTCCCAACCTATTCCCACCTGAAATGGAAACCAGCTCTCCCACCTGTTCTCCACCTGTTCCCACCTGCAGACTCTGAGCCACGCCCACCAAGCCCCGAGCTGTTTTTTTTGTTTGTTTGTTTTTTTTACAGGTAAACTGTTACCTGGACGAGCAGCACGAGCCCGGGGCTGAACACCAGCCTCTGTTCTGCGCATGCGCTGCTCATCTCCGTCCTCTAATCGGTACCGGTCCTGGTTTCGGTTACTGATCTCTGTCTGAAGACTCGCTGCGCAACACACTCCTTCACTTCCGGTCAGATCAGCTGATTGCCGTAAAGCAGCTCTCGATTCCAACCGTTAACGGGCGGCTAACCGGAAGTGAACAGAACAGTACCACTCGTACTCCGATCTATAACGCAGGACTTGGATCCAAGAGCGGTTTCCTGGACTCTGTTTCTACCAGAACCGCAACAAGCGGAGAACCTACCTGCAGAGCTGAGAACTGGAAACCAGGCATTGACCCAGACCGAACCAGAACCACACAGCAGCAGCTCTCGATATGGCAAAGGAAGTGACGATTCTTCTGCGGCTATTTATCTTATATCTTATCTTGCAAGCAACTACCTGGCTCACTACCGCCACCACGTGGTCAGGAGGAAGATCTGTTGAGCGTTTCAGGTCAGAAAATAGAGTTCAAAGAATGTCTCCGTCTAAATGCTTCTTTAATTTAGACGGAGTTAATAAAGCCAAATTTTCTTTAGGCTTTTGCTTAATTGTTTTTTGTGTATTTGTTTTGTTTTAATTGCCTTGCCTTTGTGATTTATATGTCTGTAAGTGGTGCTATAGAAATAAGGTTTTACTTAATTATTTCAACAGGATAAGCCTTCTTTATTATTCTGCTCATATTGATGATTAAACGTCCTCTCTCTGTAGTTGTCGTCTCTCAGAGACATATTCCTAACAGGACGTGTCCCACTGTCGTCTGCAGGACACCGTTGTCTCTTTCATGTGGCCCTAAAATCTTAGTGGAGATGTTCTGCTTCCATCTCTGCTCCTCATGGTTCTATTGGTCCCAGTTTAACTCCCCCAGTCATTTACTGGTTCTGCTGCTCCTGCAGGGTTCTGGTTTATTTCTGGGACTGTAAACTAATATCATTTTTGATGCACCTGTTAATAACCCGGGGAGGGATCGACACCAGCTTGCTGCAGGAAAGAGAGAGTGTTGCTGACAGACCAGAGATGGACAAGTTAGCTTTAGTTAAACAGGGAGAGAGAGCTGCAGCCTATCCTATCAGTCACCTTCACAAAGGGTTAGGGTTAGGATAGGGGAACTGATTCCTCCTCCCGAAGGAGGAAGGAGGTGCGCTGTCCATCCAACCCCACCCGACCCCAGTCCCTTTGTGAACGGCGACCACGCTGGCGTCGTCCGCCATAGTAGGTGGTCCAGCCGTCATCCATCTTCTGTGTGTGTGTGTGTGTGTGTGTGTGTGTGTGTGTGTGTGATTGTTTTGTTGTCTTTGTTGTTATTGTGTATTTATATGTTTTGCTGATGTTTTTATTTATTTTTTTTAATTATTTTTCTGTAATTTTTGTTGTGTTTTTGTTAATGAAATAAAAAACTAACTTGGAATTAAAAAACAAAAATTAGAAAAACAGAATCAAACAACTAAAGGAGGGTTTCCCAAAAGTGGGAAACAGAGCGTAAACCAAAAATGGAAGATCGAAAAAGCCTTCGTCTATGTTATTTTTTTGTATATTTTTATGTTTTGTTATTTTTTTTGTTGGTTGTTTTTAAGTTTTGTGTAATTTTTTTTGTCTTTTTATTTTTTTATTTTAACGAAAGAAAGTGAACAGAAATGCAAACAAATATCTGAAAAAGAAAAAGAATGGTGCGCCCAAAAGCGACGTTTCGACCCAGTTGGGTCTTCTTCAGGCCAGGCACACCGAGGAACAACTGTGCTGCGCTGTGAGAGAGGTGTTTCCTCTTCTGTGGTCAGAGCAGAAAGGAGGGGGAAGCTGCAGTGCAGCTGTATTTATACTCGCCCCCTTTTTTTCACGTATTCATTTAAAATTGTGTTTTTAAAGAAAGGTGTATTGTAAAAAGAAAATATCCCTGTTGATTATTTTAATGTGATTTTTTTAGACCAATTATAATTGTTGTAATGTTTTTGTAATTAGAAAAATGTGTCTTTTGTCAGTCCCTCTGTTTTCCTACCCTAAATGTAAAGTGTTATTTCCAATATGAATTATGCGTGCTATTTTTAAATTATTTTTTTAATCTTACATGAATTGCAATTTGTTTATAATATGTAGTTGTAGCTATGAATTTGATCGTGATTTTTAATAAATTTTTAAGTATTGCACCAGAAGAAAAGGTTAGGTTTAGGAAAAGGGTCACATAGGTTAGGGTCAGTGGAAATATTAGGGTTAGGGTTAGGATAGGGGAACTGATTCCTCCTCCCGAAGGAGGAAGGAGGGTTAGGGTTAGGGTTAGGGTTACAGGATGAAAACCAAAGCGAACAAATGTTCGCTTTGTTATAACTCCAAAACTATACGTGTCATCTGAACCAAACTTGGTACAGAGACTATGGGGGACCCATAGAATATACCCACAAAGTTTGGTGGTCATGGCTTATTGCTTTGACATAGCTGCCATAGACTTCCATTCATTTTTGTTCAGAGTATAAGTCCAAGTAGGAAGGTGCTAGGGAGTTGGGAGTAGGTTCCCTGTGCTCAGGGGCTCCCTCTGAGTCCAACAGTACCTGACACGTCCATATCCGAAGACCTTTGGAAAAATGTTCAAAAAATGTTCTAAGTGTGGGGTGGGTGGAGCTTGATGTGGGACCTTTACCAGGGTGCGTTTTGGGCCATTCTGAGTTGACTGGAATGGGTCTTAGGGTTAGGGTTAGGGTAGGGTTAGGGGCTAGGGTTATAGGATGAAAACCAAAGCGAACAAATGTTCGCTTTGTTATAACTCCAAAACTATACGTGTCATCTGAACCAAACTTGGTACAGAGACTATGGGGGACCCATAGAATATACCCACAAAGTTTGGTGGTCATGGCTTATTGCTTTGACATAGCTGCCATAGACTTCCATTCATTTTTGTTCAGAGTATAAGTCCAAGTAGGAAGGTTAGGGTTAGGGTTAGGGTTAGGGGTTAGGATAGGGGAACTGATTCCTCCTCCCGAAGGAGGAAGGAGGTGCACTGTCCATCCAACCCCAGGACCCCACCCGACCCCAGTCTCTCTGTGAACGGTGACCACGCTGGCGTCGTCCACCATAGTAGGTGGTCCAGCCGTCATCCATCTGCTCTGTGTGTGTGTGTGTGTGTAATTGTTTTGTTGTCTTTGTTGTTATTGTGTATGTATATGTTTTGCTGATGTTTTTATTTATTTTTTTATTATTTTTCTGT
>CM026078.1:36426277-36427757 GCA_014839685.1 Anableps anableps
GCTCAGGGGCTCCCTCTGAGTCCAACAGTACCTGACACGTCCATATCCAAAGACCTTTGGAAAAATGTTCAAAAAATGTTCTAAGTGTGGGGTGGGTGGAGCTTCATGTGGGACCTTTACCAGGGTGCGTTTTGGGCCATTCTGAGTTGACTGGAATGGGTCTTAGGGTTAGGGTTAGGGTTAGGGTTAGGGTTAGGGTTAGGGTTAGGGTTAGGGTTAGGGTTAGGGTTAGGGGTTAGGGTTAGGGTTAGGGTTAGGGTTAGGGTAGGGTTAGGGTTAGGGTTAGGGTTAGGGTTAGGGTTAGGGTAAAGGGTTAGGGTTAGGGTTAGGGTTAGGGTTAGGGTTAGGTTATAGGATGAAAACCAAAGCGAACAAATGTTCGCTTTGTTATAACTCCAAAACTATACGTGTCATCTGAACCAAACTTGGTACAGAGACTATGGGGGACCCATAGAATATACCCACAAAGTTTGGTGGTCATGGCTTATTGCTTTGACATAGCTGCCATAGACTTCCATTCATTTTTGTTCAGAGTATAAGTCCAAGTAGGAAGGTGCTAGGGAGTTGGGAGTAGGTTCCCTGTGCTCAGGGGCTCCCTCTGAGTCCAACAGTACCTGACACGTCCATATCCAAAGACCTTTGGAAAAATGTTCAAAAAATGTTCTAAGTGTGGGGTGGGTGGAGCTTCATGTGGGACCTTTACCAGGGTGCGTTTTGGGCCATTCTGAGTTGACTGGAATGGGTCTTAGGGTTAGGGTTAGGGTAGGGTTAGGGGCTAGGTTATAGGATGAAAACCAAAGCGAACAAATGTTCGTTAGGGTTAGGGTTAGGGTTAGGGTTAGGGTTAGGGTATAGGATGAAAACCAAAGCGAACAAATGTTCGCTTGTTATAACTCCAAAAACTATACGTGTCATCTGAACCAAACTTGGTACAGAGACTATGGGGGACCCATAGAATATACCCACAAAGTTTGGTGGTCATGGCTTATTGCTTTGACATAGCTGCCATAGACTTCCATTCATTTTTGTTCAGAGTATAAGTCCAAGTAGGAAGGTGCTAGGGAGTTGGGAAGTAGGTTCCCTGTGCTCAGGGGCTCCCTCTGAGTCCAACAGTACCTGACACGTCCATATCCAAAGACCTTTGGAAAAATGTTCAAAAAATGTTCTAAGTGTGGGGTGGGTGGAGCTTCATGTGGGACCTTTACCAGGGTGCGTTTTGGGCCATTCTGAGTTGACTGGAATGGGTCTTAGGGTTAGGGTTAGGGTTAGGGGTTAGGGTTAGGGGTTAGGGTTAGGGTTAGGGTTAGGGTTAGGGTTAGGGTTAGGGTTAGGGTTAGGGTTAGGGTTAGGGTTAGGGTTAGGGGTTAGGGTTAGGGTTAGGGTTAGGGTTAGGGTTAGGGTAGGTTAGGGTTAGGGTTAGGGTTAGGGTTAGGGTTAGGGTTAGGGTTAGGGTTGGGTTAGGGTTAGGGTTAGGGTTAGG